>OZ026623.1:6250029-6685029 GCA_964020975.1 Hermodice carunculata | reverse complement strand
GGATTTTGACATAGGCTGTACTAAGAAATAAACGAGAATAAATAGGTCACCATAAGACCTGACCTACGGGTAAAGTTGATGGTAGACAAACCTAGAGTAAAAATCAGAATGGCACATCTATGCGTTATAGTTTCGAAAATAGATCTGCAGCAGTGAACATCTCAAATACTGTGTAAACTCTAAACAAAATGTTTCTACAGAATTGCATTCATTTGGAGATACGAGCCTTGATTTTTGAAAGTCTGCTTCAAGTGAACTGAAAAACTTGATTGGTAATCTCGGTCTTGATCAGTTGACCAAAGACCCAACTAGAGAAACACTGCTTTCTGCTGCAATCACTGATCTCTTTTTTTTTGGTTTTAACATTGGTATATCAGAAATTGGAGTTTACGCCTTGGAATCAGTGTATTATTTTAGACTTAAAGTGACAAGGCTAATCTTTCAAACGATCACTTCTAGATTAAAAACAAATACAGAGCGTTTTAGACTCGCGAATAAGTATGTCCAATATAGTGTAATTGGGGCAGAACGCTAGGTCCACTCATATTTGTTATCTGCGTTAATATCTTAGAATGTGAAATAATAACTCCAAAGTAGCCATATTTATAGGTGACAGTGCAATGTTTTCCAGCAAAATATATCTGAAACATACCGCACTTGCAAGATGACCTGGAACTTGACCACACCTGGTTGACAATAACAAATTGGCATAAAAATATCAAAATCAAACGAATGGCATTTTGAACAAGTAAACGACCATCTTCAGGTGGAAACCTATAAACGAAGACAGCCAAGTTCGACCTGGGACACGTTGACTCCTTCAAATATCTTGATGTGGGGTATGATGCTACTATGTCCTGGACTTCTCATAGCAACAGAACCTGTTCGTATATAATATCGGCGTTTTGGGAGTATACGTAGAATAAACCTGCCCTAAAAGACAACCAGAATGCCAGTCCAGTTAATGATATTGGCTGTGTTTGGTTGTGGAAAGAATGTACGACCAAGCTGCAGTAACACTTTCCAGGATCAACTGCCTACCATATCTCTTTTTATCTTGGGCACATGTAATAAAAATTGGGTTTTAAGTGGTTGTACTTAGATATATTCAAAAACTAAAATCTTGAGTTAGTGAAGAATATTCCAAATGTTGAGAGGATTGGTTTAAAACCACCAGTTATTATCTTTAACGGGTGACTGCCCGTCCCAAGTCAGGAGTGAAATTTGTTTATTCATATACCATTGGAAAAAAGCAATTTTACTGTTTTATGGGCAACACAGTGCAAAAAGCGAATAAGTAAATAGATAGATAGATAGATAAACAAACAAACAAACAAACAAACAAACAAACAAACAAACAGACAAACAGACAGACAGACAGACAGACAGACAGACAGACAGACAGACAAACAAACAAACAAACAAACAAACAAACAAATAAATAAATAAATAAATAAATAACCAATAAATAAATAAACGTTTTCCCACATTGAAAAAAACGAAACTCATTTACCTATTTTAGCATATATGTACGACAACGACTTTGATAGACGATGTCCTAATTCTATGCAATTTGTTTTCATGATGCGACAGTTGTTTCCATCTTGAAGCAGGAACGATTGACATTTTTCGTCCTCGCGGCAATGCTCAGCACAAGCATACACACCCGTATTTTCAATTGTATGTGCGTGTCCAGCTGCCCCCAGACATATCCCTGGTCTTGGGTTAGAGAAACCATCAATAACTACAAAAAAAGGTAAAGAAAATACCAGCTTACAAGTTATCAGTATTTTTTGTAGCTTCCTTGACTTAATTTTTCAATAAGATGTGGTCAAATAGTGATGTGATATAATAATGATACGGTCTTGTGTTCTTCTGTTTTAATACTTTTATCCGTTTCGCCAGCTGTGTACAGATATTTTGATCTCTAGATATAAATTTATTTTAACACATTGGGTATGTTCTTTGACACGGTGCTACCGCTGTTGTAAAGTATTTACTCTATTTTCTTTACATTCCCCTGAAAATATCTTCATCATCATCCCTCAAATGTATAACGCACTATATTTACAATTCAAATAATTACGTATCTGATGCTAGCTTGAGAGGAACTCTGGGGCCAGGAAATCTTAGAATTCCTGTGGTCAAGAGTTTCTTTGATGAAGTTAGCTAAATGTAGGCGATGAATGCAATACTGTTTAAAACATCGTTTTCGTTTTCTAACAGAAACATACCAGGCACGCTGTGGTAACAACCCAACCAAAACACCCAGCAACATCCCAGATTTTCGCATTCCTCCCTGTCCGTTCCTGGGCATGATCGTAATGAATCCTCATCCATATCCAAGCACGGGTCTGGCCAGTAAAAATGTACTAACTATATATCCAGTACGATGATTAAATATCACTGACGGCAAACGTTTGTTCTTGTACAGGTGTAAATTCTATTCTTGACATATCGAATTTTCTTAACCGGTTAATAATGCAGATTGAAAAGACATTTCATATGCAAATAGTCTTACACTATCTTGTTGATATTTTTAAACCAACTGACAGGAGAAATTGATTCAAATGTATTTTGTAAAATTTATTGAATTCTTTGACAAAATGAGCTAAGTAGAAGTACTTAGAAGAAGAAGTAGATAACATGTTTTATATGGCAAAATCAAAATTGATAATTTAAATATCTTTGTTTAAAAGAACATTTTCTATGAAATGTTATATGATGTTATGTGTGGGAAACAGCGAACTCTAATCGTACAATTTCGATAACAAATTAATTTGAAGCTCTTTGAAAGTAACATGGTGGTCCACGCATCATGACTGAATCTTGACTGTGGATAATGAACATGTATGTTTTTTTTATGTGTATCTGCATATTTCACTTGATGTGATTATATCCTAGTAGAGGTGTCCAGTGGCGGCCAAATACATAATTTTGCAATAGCTTTGGTCCAAATTAGCTAGTACTGTGAGCTACAGCTGGAACGCAGTGATCGCACCTCCGCTTTCTACTTGGCAACTGGCGTTTCTCCGTTGCTGGGTAGGTCACTCGATCCTCGGCCGTCTCACGAGGCTCTGCCATCGGTTTGTTGTGCGTTGTATTTCCACAATCGTCCAGTTGTTATACGAATATTACATGGGCACTGGGTGTTCTGGTGTCGGACCTTTAGCCCCAACAAAATGTCTTGAACAAATCCCGTCTTATTTGCCTAGTGGTTCATTATTTTCTGGTCTGTTTACCACGTTTAAACAAAGATAGAAACGACGGAGTGTTTCTATGTTTCTTTGGAGGAAAACTGTAGAAAGCTATCCCTTGCATCCAGAGGTATTTATCCAATTTTACCAGTTTTCTTGTTTCTGGCTTACAGTTAGGCACTTTGCAATTGTAAACTGTCATTGTAGCTTGTAAATACTTCCGTAGTACGTTGGAAAATAACGATCTACTTTGCGATGTCATTTCCCTGTACTTTAACTATGGCGCAATATGGCTGCTATATTGAAACGACCTAAACTGCCGCAAGGTGCACCGGGAAATGACCCTGCCGTTTTAGCGGCTACCGACGGTACTAGCTAATTTGGACCATAGGTATTAATTGGGCAATCATGCTAGATTTGTGATATAGGGATAGTAAATTGAACGCTTTGGAAACAATAATTTTAAGTATATTCCCTAGCAAGAGGAAGACACTGGTGATTGAAAATGATCCTTTGAAACACTGTTTCATTCAAAGGACTTAAATACATTATTAAAAATACACAAATTTATAGATATTTATTTTAAATATATCTATCGATACTCATATATAATTATATATGTATATATATACATATATATATATGTATATACATATATACATTTATATATATATATATACATACATATATATATGTATATACATATATACATTTATATATATATATATATATATATATATATATATATATATATATATATATATATATATATATATATATATATATGTATACAAAATAGCTTAATGTGGTTGTCATAGGCGTACATCAGGAACTAATTCTCAAGATTACAAAGGCCAGTTATGTTTATAAATGAATCCCCCCGTATGTTAACATAAATGAGTCGTTCTCTTTATGTACATTATTTTACCCTGAAGATAGGATCGTACATTTCATCATACGGGTTTTACAAGGAATTGACGTTGTTTCTTCCCCTAAGGAAAAAAACTAGAATACACATCAGAAGAAATCGTACCTGTTTGCACTCCCTTTTGACCGATGGAAATTAATAAAATCTGCAATATTCCCCTTACAGTTGCCATGTTTTGTCTGAAAAAGTATAAATACCTTATGTACATAATCCTAAGTAACGTGAAGAAATAGTTTATTTAATTTAGTATTTGAATTTAAACAATCCCGACTGGAAACAAGATTCAGCTCACTTTTGAAACAAACGAACGTTCTATAGCTCATATTTTGAGAGAAAAAATAATATTATTGTAAAGAAGGTTGGTGGTTGAAAGCATCATTTCCCATCTCTTTTAAAGTTTCTGCATTAAATCATCTGCGTAACCTTACGTAAAAATTGAAACAATGTTATTTCATTCAGTAAAAGGTTAAGGCGGGCAGACATCACAATGCCCCTAGCTGTATTGTTGCATGAACTGTCTCAATGTGGTGGACTGCATTCTACACTGGTGAGCAGAAGTTAAGCAACCTGTCACATAAAATACATATGTGAATACTGGGGCAAAATTTGACATAATAAGTGTCCACAAGACTTTCTTGATAACCCCTCAGTGCATTGACTACATTTGTGGACAAATTATCGCCTGCTGCAACAGAGCAGATTAGTCGGAGAAATGAGCTGCTGACGAGTTCTGCGTGAACAAGTTTTGGTTTGCAGATTTTTGGAAATGTACACTGGTACTGCAGACATAAACGACAGGGCAAGAAGTGGCCATCCCAAAGTTACAGATAACAAAGACAGACAGATGCTGGCCCAGTACGTGGAAGATATGCCTTTATCTACAGGTAAAGAAGGTTAGCTACCCTGCAACAGTGAACAGGATGACGTGTCAGAGAAACCACCATGCGGCGATTTTGGCAAACGGCTGGGAAAACAATTTATCAACCGGCTCAGCTTCCAAGTTTTCTGAATCTAACATTGATGCAAGGTTAATTTGGAGCAAGCAACACAGGTCTTAAGAACACTGACCACTGTTGTAATGTTTGCCTATCCAACAAGTCACACTACTCTCTTCGCTTTTATAATAGAACGATAAGAGTGTGGCAGTCCAGGGGACAGTTCTGATCACTTCACTCATGTGGACTGGTCTCGGAGAGGTTCAATCATGGTCTAGAGTGCAGTGTCTTTCACTAACATGTCTTCCTTGCAGATTGATGAGGGACCATGACTGCACAAAAGCACAAAGACATGACTTTACAGCCTTTTGCTATATCATTTGGGCTTGCATCTATGTGAATAGCCTCCCAAGACAATAGCACTCAGCCACACAGAAGAGTTCTCACAGACTTCCATGACAACCAAATGACGATCACAGCATGAAGGGTACTCTCTGGAAACTTACGATGCCATTTTTATATGGGACCTTAGTGTAACAAGCCTAACTTAAACAATTTTGGAACCAGACATCTGTAATAAATTATATAATTATTATTCAAAAATAAAATGCCAATTTTCATTTAGAAAGCATCCTGGATAAATATACTTTGAAAATATGTAAAACAATATCCCCTAGATAGCATGAAATAATGATTTGTTTGAAATATTTCGAAAAAGGAGTTTGTAACTTTGTGCTCCATTATATCTCTTGTCGGGGCTTCTTTAGCCCCCCACCCCATTTAGTTGGTGAAAAACTGCAAAATATGATGCTTTTCTTTGGTGGTGGGCTCCTTCCACTACCCTGTGTGGTATTCATACCCACATACGGAATCCTAGCGGGTGGCCCTCCTCTCTTACGGTCTGAGCTAGCTAGGGAGGACTGTCGGTGATCCGTGGCATTCATGCCTCACTTGGACGCTGGAGTGACGACGCATTGCAAGGAGCACTGTCTAGCGAGAACCAGAAATACTACTTCACCAATATGGTGCTCAATGAACACTGTACCCCATCATACAAAATTGACATAATTACAAACATTCCGGTATGATACACTAAATGTACCAAGAAGCATTGGTAGCTGAGGTAGTTTCAAGCTCACTTACACATACCTAGTGTACAGTATACTTTACTTATATTATGGTAAAGGGGGAGGGGGATTCTAAAGTAAAGCCCATGTTACCTTTCCTCTGTGATGTTGATTACTCATCGCCCTCTAAGTTGGAGGAAAAATTAGCCCTAGAAGATGTCCTTTTCACAGTTGAAACGAATTGTTTTTGTGTAATTATGTTTAAAATTTTGTACACCATTTTTCGATTTTGATAAAAAATGCCTTATTGTGAATTTATCTATTTTCCAAAATGAGGTAATTACCAGTGATTATTTCTGCAAATAAATAAATACAATATAAAGCAATACATCGTGATCGATCCACATAATTTTAAATCACATCCCTATATTTTGCTTCACATACATTCTTTTTTCTTTATAGGCCTCTCGATGTTAAGAAGGGAAATTAAAAATCATCAAATAAATATAAATATAAAATTTCTCATGGCTGAAAGTGAGTTTCCATTTTTTTTAAGAAAGAGTACAGTTGGTGGGAAAATTACAAGTCACCTTAGGTCACTTGTGATATTCCCACCAGCAGCGATCCTTCGTGAGAGATAAATGGTAATTCACTCTCCAGCCATGTTAGATTTCATTAATTCCATGTTTAATTGTATGTTCATCACAAAAATATGCTGTTGGCCTACTCTCAACGCCGATCTGGGGTGCCATATTTGGTCACGTTCGTCAGTGTTGCTCCAAGCTACATGTGATGCTTAATCAAACATCCTTCGTGCAAATGTGATTTTGTCTACTGGGTTAATGTCTTACCTCACTGACCCAAGCGCGTCGCAATATATTTGTAACAATGTTTATATCGTATGATCTACGATGATTAACTACTTTTGAATTTCACTCTTGAAAATGATAATAAACCCACATACATATAAGAATTCCTTTTACTACCTAAGGAATGCGGAATGGCGCCTACACACTCAGTACACCACAAAAGTAAAAGGCTAGAGCTTTGTTATAATTGCCTACCTACCAACCTACCTACATGCCAACAACTTTTCTGCCTGCCTACCTCATGTTTGCATATTAAAAATGATTGCGACATACTTGAAGTCTGAGGAACATACACCAATGTGTTGAACAATCTTTGGTTAATATAGACAACGACAGGCTTACATGCATGTGAGTTCAGCGGTCTTTAAGTTATTTTTGGATAGAAGTTGGGACTTCTGTGAGGCAATGCACTTGGTAGTCACTGGCCAATCAAATTCATTATAATTATATACTAGAGTGTAAAGCTGAACAAAAACGTGATTTAATAAAATAATTATTGTTACACACATACGCATAGGATGTAAAATATACCAACACGTCATGATATCCAAAATTAAGAAATCCATATATTATATTGAGTCATTACGAGCTGCAAAAGAACAAAAGCTTACATGCATTAATGGTGAATCGGCCAGACAATAACCTACTGAAATACTATCTATCTATCTATCTATCTATCTATCTATCTATCTATCTATCTATCTATCTATCTATCTATCTATCTATCTATCTATCTATCTATCTATCTATCTATCTATCTATCTATCTATCTATCTATCTATCTATCTATCTATCTATCTATATATCTATCTATCTATCTATGTCTGCCTGTCTGTCTGTCTGTCTGTCTGTCTGTTTGTCTATATTACACTCAGTATTGAGTAGCCAATATTTCAATTTCAGAAATAAGCAGAAAACGCATTTTCAACTCATCAGGTACCAGATTATGAAATTTAGTGCAAGTATGCAATATAGTTTGCCATAAATAATCATTTCTATCTTGGGATTGATACAAGTGGTGCCTTTATCAAGTGTTGTACTTATCTATGTGATGACAATACTTATACCCACATTTTGCTGAAGATATTTCACTGGAAACATTATGACCTAATATACAAATATTTGAAAATGTATTGTATATAAGGGTAATATTTTCATAAGATTATATAAACTGTCATTATGACTTTGATAATGTCAAAATGTAATAATTCGCAAAAAGCTTACTTCTGTAATGTCAATAGTGAACTAATACGAATGTGATATGCAGATCATAACCTTCCAAACAATACAAAATATGATATGGGTAGGAGCCGAAAAGCGAAAAAAATTGTAAACCATGAACATAAACAAGTAAAAATGAAGGGCCTAAAATGGATACCTGTGGTACACCACACTAGATTTTTCCAATAGTTATTTTCTTAGGTCCTGTGTGTATAGACTGTTTTCAATTCTGTAAATAAATCTTAATCCATTCCAATGATAATCTTCTCATGCTCTGATGTTTCCTAATTTCGAAAGTAACATACTATAACTAAACCATCATCTGATGCTATAACAGTGTGGGTGTGTTGGTAAGTAAATCATCACTACGGAATTCTTGTTTATTCATGAATTGAGGGTGTCCATCATTGAGGAAACCAAGGAGCAGAAATCAAACATGCAGGTCAGTCCAAGTTTCATCCATCCCACGCCTGGCTATCAACATGTGCACACCATTCATGTAATCGAAATGATAGGATAGGTAGAGTTAAAAAAATGCATTACACGATGTATTTTCAGTTTTAAAAGAATAATGAAATTAATGAAATTTAAGTTTGTGGCCGTTTGTCGTTTTCCACAGCAGGGACCAATCTCTAGTCATGCGAAAACTTCAGTGCTTCAAATCATTCCACTACAAACAGCCAGGAACGATTTTCAAGATTTGGGGAACTAGGAACAATTTCATGCCTCTGTGGAAGAACGCTGAGACATGTATCCAGAATAAAAAGCTGTTTGAAAAAAGTCCTATATTAATTGAAATTACATTCCGAGTGACCTTGCAAAAGTTAGAATATTGAAAGTAATACAAATCCTATGATTTTGGAAGTAAGAAAAGATGCTTCCGCCAAGACGCACCAGAGTCATGGGCCTCCTTTTATATAGCCTCCTTGCAGGCTTACAAATCATTCCTCGTTATTTTCTACCCGCAAAAGTTCAAAATTGCATTTTGCGAAAGAAATACCTGAACGTTTGATCTAAAGCTACGACCAAGTATTAAATAAATTTTGTGCATTCTTTCTAATAACCTTGGAATAAATTGTAAAGAAATTCAGTTACTATGGAGAAATTTCAACAGAATTTGCAGTGAGAAATGGAGCCTCGCTTTGATGTATCACAAACAAATGCGAAACTGTAAACTAAACTGCTGCCATGGCAAACATTTTGCTGTAAAAATGAGTGAATGCATGTTAATGTTCATAATTACAGAACAGAGTCAGCATTTATTATTCCACATATTTACATGAATTATCTTTGCAGACATCGAAGCCACAGCTGACTGCTATCTTGACAAGTCATCTGTAGGTAATATAGAGCAATTTAATGCTTGAATCTCTTAATATGAAGCTTCCTTTGATTGCTTTACCACTTTAACTAGCATGAGCAAGATTTGGGATAACAATATGCAGAATAATCATTTTAACCAGTTCTCACCAGTTTTGGTTTAACAAAAAAAAAAAAAAAAAAAAAAAGAAGTTCCAGTAACGCATTGCCTTTGTCTGATACAATACTATGGTTAACGGTGTCACAGTATGACAAGCCTTTTTTTTAAATCTATAAATATATCCACACATTGTTCGCTCATATGTAATTGTGCAGGTCAAATTGAAAAAAAATACATATAGCTAGTTTGGTGTCTAGGCTGTTCTGAATACTGTATTGCGAATCATACAAAATTATTCGCCAAGGAAATTTAGTACTTGATTTGCAAGATATCGCTCCAGATTTTTTGATATGGTCGGAAGAATGAAAATTGGCTGATAATTAATAACAAATTTAGAAAGGCCTTCTTTTGTAAATGAGCACAACACGGGCAATTTTCATTTGATCATGGGCATAGCCATGAACCATGGATAAATTAATTATATGAGTTAGGGGAGGCAGACTAAAGTATTTTCCTTTAACAATCGACTGTATATTAAATCAGGCCCACAAGACTTATTTGTCTGAATTTCATCACTGCGTTAAGATACTTCCTGCTCTATCACAGACTAAAGAAACATAAACTCAGTCACTTGTGGTCCTAGCTACTCAGTATTATGTCCACGTAATCCTATAGAATTATAAACTGTCTTGCCTACCCATATTAAAATCATTGATATTTCTACAAGTGTCCTTAGCATCTGTGATAATAGGATCGTCATCAATGCGGATCTATTCACGTATATTATTGATTTTGAGCTTTTTTTGTTTTAAAGGCTTCATATATCGTTTCCACCGTCTTTCTTTGATCATTATTGTCATTTGAATCTGAGTTTCAAAATAACTTTTCCAGTTTTCTGTAAGTAGAAATGTAGTAAATTTTTGTAGTTATCATATTTCTTTTTTCCATTAATATTAAATGCATAGCACGAGTTCTGAAATACAATTAATTTTTTCATGCTTATATATATTCAATTAATCCTTTTTATTTGTATTCCAGGGCTTTTTATATTTTGGCATAATATTCTTAGATTTTGTAGTATAAACTATATTTATTATATATATATATTGAACTCTTTTTAATTGTGAATCACAGCATCCTTATTTCCCCTCCTCATTATCAAAATTACTACATTACTACTATATGTCAAAAATATACTGATCATTGTTTTGAGCAGCCTCAATTATAGCTTAAATATTTCGTAATATTGGCTTTTGTCATTTATATCAGAAATTATAGTGCCTGAATCAACAAAAATATTACTAAAATTAGTAAGTATGTAATCACTGATAACACCACCTCCGTGTGTTTTTTAATGGGACATCACCCACATATTTGTATCATTTGGTATCATTTGGAAGTTACACAACTTCTATATACTCATCATCAAAACTAACTATATTTAAGTCCATGACAAGTATCACTCCAGAATTATTTGTATTCAAAATACTCCAAGTTTACTGTATGAATCATCTGTGTATTTGTCAACAATGCCATGTAGTGATCTTTAATGAGTGTGGCTCCTTTGACAACTTGTTTCGGTGCCCGCTGTTTTTTAGTTCATCCTTCCAGCAATGAAATTTAAAGCACAAGATGAAAGAATTGGCAAAAGTCTCTTTTTGCTGCACTTTTTTAAAACAATTGAATCCGAAACCACAAATTCTGTTTTAGTACTGCCAGATTTTTCAAAAAAAAAGAATGTCTGGGTGTCTGTCTATTTGTCCCAATGGTACTTCTACTGAAGAATGTTGTTTGTTTTTGTCCTGTAATCTGTTTTAAACCATCAGAAAATCTCTCTCTCTCTCTCTCTCTCTCTCTCTCTCTCTCTCTCTCTCTCTCTCTCTCTTTCTCTCTCTTTCTCTCTCTGAGAGAAAAAGCTTATGCGGAGATTTTAATGCCGTCATTACATCCAGTATCATGACTTATGTGGGCAGGTCTTCCAAGCATTGCTTTTTGAGACAAGACGTTCTTTCTTGATTTTGTCATTGTTTACATGGTATCATTTATATGTATACATATGCGTTTCTAATCAACTAAAATACCAAAATCCCCCAAAATAAACAAAAATATATATTTTAAACAATCAAACAAACAAATAAATAATTAATTAATTAAATAAATAAATAAATAAATAAATAAATAAATAAATAAATAAATAAATAAATAAACAAATAAATAAATTCCAAACACCATGCTTCACAGCCCAATTTGGTAATATGCACTGATTGCTGTACAAATGAGAGCTCTCCATTGAATGTGGCTGACCACGCAGATCCGTATATTTTTGTTGTTGTTTAAAATCAGCTCTAAATAAACACATTGATATCCTAATTAAATATTTACTTTCATATCTTCAGTTGGTAGCATACAACAGGTAACATGCAAGTGTTGCGCTATGCATGGCACTGGCGTTACACATTGAAACGTTTGGTTTCATAGGATTCGCCAGAATGTAATATTGGATCACATATGCTAAAGAGTCAAAGGTATTCATCCTTGCCATGTTGCGACTCTTTTCTTGCTTAATTACCTTTGGACACTACGTGCTTATGATTAGTATATCGTCAAAAACATATAAACCACTGTCGTACAATTGTAATTTTTACAGCCATACCATAGCTGCCTGCCTGCATACATGCATATAACTATGCCTCGTTATTTATTTAATATCATCAAATAGCATATACAGTTGTTTTTGGGGTTTCAAAGATTTTTCAGAGTCTAAGGAGGGTATTAAAATTGTATACAACTACCTGGTAGGGTGCAAGGATAAAAGGACCGGGTAAGATGCTAGGATAATAGGAGTGAAATTTTAGAATCAGAAGAAAATAGGTTTAACTGATTGGTGAAGAGTTGGTTAAGACGGGAAGGGTGGAAGGCCTTTTCAGGGCTACCAGGACTGTAACTGCAGCTAGTTGCATGTGCATGCCATGGAATGCCTGAGCCTTCAAGGCGGAGATAGGGACAAAGGACAGGGCTTACAGTAAAGGGCTGTTCCACCGTTGGGGAAATAACCGGCAGCAGGGGGCTCCCACTGCTGTGAGAGAGTGTGTGGGGCCCCGACACATCGTCTCTGTACCGGGAGCAGGGGGCGCCCACTGCTGTGAGAGAGTGTGTGGGCTTCGACACATCGTGTCTGTACCGGGAGCAGGGGGCGCCCACTGCTGTGAGAGAGTGTGTGGGGCCCCGACACATTGTATCTGTACCAAGGAGGGCCTTAGATATATTATATTATTATATTCGAATGTGTGCGCATCAGGTGCATTTAATAATAAAAGGTCTGAGAAATTCACAAAAGAGGAATATAATTAATCAAGTAAAAAGCCTTACCTTGCACGCATAACACTTTTCAATCTAGATTTTTCAAGGAAAAAAATCCCAATTATATGAAAAAATGCGTGTCGAGTACTCTGGTCCTCACGGCATGTGGCACTTACATGTGCATTTCATCAGGGAAAGTGAGTTTTCAATCAGCAACTTCACAATAAATTGAGCTTCTTTGTCACTTTTTAACACAATTAATGATCGAAAGATGACTTCCTATGTATGAGCCATAACATCTCAAAAATGTATAGTTGCGGCCCGTTTCTAGGGTCCTGAAACTGAGGCCGTGGAGAATAATTTTAGTTGAAATTTAGTTAAAAACCAATATTGGGAAAAGAATTTTATGTACAAAAGACGTCGCAACACTTGAAACATTCCAAATATTAATACGTTTCATTGTTGTGCCTATCTAACCCGATATCTGACATGCTTCGGTGAAGAAAAACCACTGGCTGTCCTTGGACAGAATCGTTTCTGTCGCATTGCATAGTTTTTATTATGGTCTCTTTGTAGAGGGTTAATGAAGAATTGGGAACTTTTAGTTTGTGTTTCTTTGATATTGGCTATGTAGATTTGGGAACTTGTAGCCCGTGGGTCTTAGATGCTAGCTTTAACAACTCTGGGTCTTATGGTAGTCCATTAGGGTGCACAACTTATGGTAGATGCCTTGTAAATTTTCACATGATCAACTCACTTTTTCAATGCAAGGTTGATTCCGCGGCTCTGCCTACTTTTGGCCTGGACTATAGATGTAAAATTTTGGTGGACTATGCGTATAAGTAAATAGCATGATTTTAACCATGTGAAGTAAATGCTCAAATAGAAAGGTTTTACCTTCACTTCTGGTAGCGTTGTAAGCGAAGATGCTATGAGGTCTGCCACTAGATGGTTCTGCAGCAGTCGTCATCTTGTCAAAAGCACCCTGTAATGCTTTCTACAATATGCGTTAAATAGATGACACTAAGCTGCTAGTGATGTTTCTATGAAGAACCAAGATACCTCCCAGGAGATTAGATTCGAAAATAACCTGCTGGTCATTTGTTGACAGTAGATTCAAGACTATATAACCAATTGTGTAAGTCAGGGAAAGCATCATTGCCAAAGAAAAGGGTGAATATGTAGATATGAAAACAAAGCTTAGAAACATAAGTGGCAAACCAGGCAAACCAGAAGTGTTAGGATACTTAAAAGAAAAATGTGGATGCATTTCTGTCTCAAAGAGCTCAATAAAAGTGAAGTTTGAGGAGCAGATGCAGGAAATTCCTGCAAGAAGAAAATGAACAGCTCTGCGAGTCCCTGCAACATCGAATGAGGACTTTAAAGCAATTGTCATCAAGGTCACTCAGGCTGTTGGGAAACCCTGCACTATCGAGAACATTGAGACAAGTCAACGAGCGGCTTCTAGAGGAGAGAGCGACAGCTAATTGCGGTCAAGTTCGTAAGTACGACAAAAAGGAGTTTCCAAAATACAAAAAAAAAATGAAATAAAAAACAAAAAACAAAAAAAAAAACAAAAAAAAAAAAAATTCAAGGCAAAAACTTAGCGAACGCGACATGATTTGGAGACCAAAACATCTAACTGTGTGACCACCTGTCACCTTAAAATAAGAAATCCTCAATGGAACAAAAGTCAAGGAAAATGAGATAATAAACGTAAAGAATGCGTGGACGAGGAATTGCAACATTTACTTGTGCAAGAATGATGGCAGCCCTGTGTTTTGGATGCCTTAAGTGAAGGAACTAATACACAAAATAGTACACAAAGAAATTAGTTTACATCGGACATACCCAGAACTTGTCTTGTTCACAGATTTAATTAAATACTCATGCCAGCTTTTTGTGGACCAGAGATTTTTAGTGTAAAACAGATTATAAGGCTTCAGCTATTTGCATTTTTATACAGAGGGAGAGGAAATTATTCCCAATTTCATTAACTGTGTTGCATTGAACAAATCAATTATTTTTGTACAGAGTATTGAGCCTGATGGTAACAATTGACGACTTTGTCTGAATATACATAGCTTAAACGATAAGCAAAACCTTGACGATTTTACACATATGCTGACACTCGATACAATTGTCATAACAGAAACCTTGATTGACAATTTAATGGAGCCAGTTAGTTCATACAAGTACCAATCTACACCATGGATTTTTTTAAAAATGGTATAGATCATTGTATAGGTAAATGAATAATGCAACAAGAAGCAAAGAAATGACATTGATGTTTTGGAAAAAGATATGAATAATCTCAGGAGCTCCATATACAGACCATCAAACATGAATGTTAACAGTTTTTGTATGATTTGCAGTTCCTCCTCAAAAGACAAATATAGATAACTCTAAAGTGACACTTGGGGTAGTATTTATATTTTTATATGCTGTAACGATGGACGATGGGTCATATTATCTTAGTACCTTCAATGCTTTTGGGTTCAATTTATTCTTCAGTCTGTCCACCAGAAAAATTGATACAACAAATACGAAAAAGTGATCACATTCTAACCAATATAGCAGCAATATTTATAGATTCAGGTACTTATAGCAGTTCCATTAGTCAACAGAAGCCTGTCTATGCAGTTTTTCAAAGCATTGATGGACACTTTAATACTGATCATGAAAAGGGAAAAAAATACAATTTTAATAAATAAGATGTGCACGTTTTCCATGAGAAATTGCAAGATGGAAGCAATAACCCAACTACAAAGACAATGTATGTAGCATATTCTCCATTTTGTGAAAAGTTTCTCCAATGTTGTGAAAGTTACATCACCAATTCTATTGACAGAAAATGCTACATAATAAAAACACTAACAACAGATGACCTTCTTCAATCAATAAATGTTAAAAGTGAAGTAATTTTCGAAACTCGAATGCACGTTTTCCAGTGACACAAAAATAAAATCAGACCCAACAGGTCAGGGTCACCAGATTTTAATAACAGGCCACTGAAGCGCACTCGGTAAAAAGTAGCTTTTTCAGTGGAACCAGTCAACGGCTGTAGAAGCAACTTAGTACAGCTCAAACTTCCTGATGCAGAGACCATCCCTATGCATTTTGTGTGTAACAGTTTGAAGGGAATATAATTTGAGAGTCAGAAACCACCCTCAGTGCCTGGGCGCCACACTGTTTGACATGGTGGCAGACATGCTGTGCTTTTTGTGATCAATGACTGTGACCACTGAGGAAAAGTGCGTGGAGTTGTACATTGTATCAGCTGGCTAATAGGTGATCCAACCAGTCCCTTGAAGTAATACATGCAAGCTGAAAAAAAGGAAATTATACAAAGGTAGTTCCTTAAGTGAAGCTTCAATCTCCCCCAAGTGGACTTTAAGAGGCCTGAACAGATTGTGCGCATTTTATACAATGAAATTTAACTTGGGGACACAGTTATAGAAGAAACCACTTTCCTGGAAGAAACCCTGACAGTAGCATGACACTTACAGAAGGTTATGAAGGTCCCCAAGCCAGAATGCAAGCTTTGTTAAAAAACCTGAAGAGTTTATGGATAATACTATGGACAAAATTAAAGACTTGTGCAGTATACGGTTGAGAAACTTGAAAAATGAGTAAAATGCTTAGAGGATGAAACCGCGAGACTCACACAGGAACTTACAAAAGTCCAATGACATGCAGTTGAGAATGAACGATATTTCCGAAAGTTCAACCTGCGAATTCTAGGGCTTAAAAAGTCCAGGGGTAAAAACTGCATGCAGTTGGTGATTCATTTTGTAAAACTATTCTCAAAGTGGACATAAAAGATGGAGACATACATGTGACGCACAGAGGCGATGTTGCTGCGAGTCAGCAGGATAATTCCACCCATCCGTGACAAATCTTGGTTAGGTTTTCGAACCGCAAAGCAAGGAGAAGTGTCTTAAAGGCTACATGCTGTCGACAGGCTCGAAGACACCTATAAACTAGGATTTATGGAGAAGCATGTCTTTACTGTACAACCGGGTGCACAATGACAGAAGGGCTAGAGAATACTGGTTCTGGAATGGAAAAGTATTTGTCAAGGACCAGGCAAACAAAATACATTGCATCTGACAAACACAAGGCTCGGACCTTTTACTATCCACCATGAGTAAACTACCAAGTAAATCACAAAACAGTACATGTGACCCGTCACTTGGAACCCTTGTCTTGGATTTAACTTAAAAAAGTGACTAAACCAAAATTTTCCCATCTACCTGGGTTTTACCATCCCTGTTTACATACAAACCTGTGTCCCTCACCTTGACACAAGATGAGACAGTGACGCTGCTTTGACTATAGGATTTACAAAATATAATGTGTTCTTCATACATAGACCCTTTGTTTACTATATCTTAAAGGGATTTATTTAGTTTTAAAGCTGTTAGCACTGTAACACGTGTAATGGAATTCCATGGTTGAGCGAACAAACTGAATACAAGCTGAATTTATTTACCAGCACTATGTGGTTGATACTTAAGGTGTATATCTGTCCCGGTGCACTGCATGCACTTTGTTAGAAAACCATTTCAGTACTGCAAGCGTAATACAAATTTAAGATCTGAATGTGCAGACTGAGTTTATCTATCTATCAGTACTGCATTGTAAATGCTAAGACATATACATATGCTCATATGTTGCATCGCGCCACAATTCTTCAGTTTAGTCAAATAATATATGAGGGTCATAAAGTTTCATGTCTCAAAGTACTTGTAGAAAGTGGATCTATACCCATCACTCTTCAGTGTTTCTACATTGCATCCCATCATTATTATCACTTACCTAGGTAATGCAAGGAGAGCATCTAAAAATTTTCAAAACTGGACTTTTTTTTGAAAGTACAGGTACCAACTGATTCCACTTTAGAGTGGCATATATTGTGGTGTATACACATAAGTATGCTGTTCATCATGTTGCATTATTATTACTACTAAGATGGGTTGAAAAATGTTAATTACGTAAGCCCATGTATAAAACTAAAGGAACAATATTGAAATTGAAATTGAATTTTATTAATCCAGCATAAACATTCAAATATACACAGTATACATTGGGGATAGAAACTCTGGTGAGCTTATAATATCCCCATCCATATGTTAATCTATATAATTATAATATATACCAGATGGCATTATACACATCAAAGATTATTGAGAATACTATGAGTCAATTAGTTGTATTAAGAAGCAACAAAAATTTCTACTTCTTTTTAAATAAAGACAAACAAGGTACCTTTCTCAAATCTTGAGGAATATTATTCCAAACTATTGGACCATGGTACATGATTTCAAACTTACAAACATTTGTTCGGTATCTAGGGATATATAGATCTTCCCTGTACCGGGTAGAATAATAATGAACATCCAAATTAGATGAAAAAATTCTTGAAAATATTTGGCATCAGGTTATGAATCGCCTTATAAACAAAGAAAGAAGTCATGTAGATATTAATTTGTTCAATTTTAATATCCTGAGGCTTGAAAAAATAGGATCTGTTTGGGCGTTATAAGTAGAAAAATTGATAATTCGCAATAATTTCGTTTGAAGTACAGCAATTTAATTAGGCTTGTGGCATAGGTAGAAGCCCAGGATGTATTTCAGTAGATAAAGTAAGGATATGCCAAAGTATAATACAACTGAGACGGTATATTTTCCCCAAATTTCCATCTTAATTCTTTGAAAATACCTACAATTTTGCTCAGTTTACTAGAAGTTAGTGAGATGTGATATTTCCAATTCAAATTGTCGTTTAACTAAATGCCTAGGAATTTACAATGTGTTACCTGTTGTAATACTGTATCATTGACTTTTATTTTTAAAGAATGATGGCTCATTGAATGATGGCTCATTGAATGATTCCTTTTGTGGAAGAAAATGAAATTAGTTTTTTCTATATTGACAGATAGTCTGTTTGAGGTAAACCACTCAATAGCTAAGCCCAAAGACATATTAATTTGTTTTCCAATACATCTAGAGCGTGACCAGTAAATATGAGACTAGTATCATCAGCAAATAATAAAGAAAAGATGTCTTGTGACACAGTACCAAGATCATTAATATAGAACAAGAAGAGAAGCAGGCCAAGTATTGAGTCTTCTGGTACGCCACATGTGATTTTTATACGAGGTGATTCAGTGTTTTGTCAAGAAACAAATTGTTCTCTATTAGTCATATAACTTACGAACCACTGAAGAGGCAGTCCTCTAACACCGTAGTGGGACAATTTTGAGAAAAGAATAGTATCATTAACGGTGTCAAAAGCCTTGGACAGATCCAGAAAAATACTGACAGCAAAATGCCTTCTGTTTGACAACTTTAGGATCAATGTCATCCCAACCTTGTGCAGAATTACGTAAAGAATGAATTATAACTCGAACATCATCTTCCAGAATGGGGTGAAAATAAAGTGAGCATGGATAATTGCCTTTCAGGTAGGATGAAGAGTTTTGATTGGTAGTGGGAATTAATTTTGCGAGATTTGGTCCGGCATTAATGAAAAATTTATTAAAGTTTGTCGCAATGTCTTTATTATCCGATATGGATGTTCCATTATATTTAAATTTAGCATTTACTTTATTTTGTTTCTTTTTGCCTATAATATTATTCATAACTTGCCATAATTTGTTCAGATTGTGTTTGTTGTTATCAACAAAAGTGACATAATGTTGTTTTTCAGCGATACGCAGTAAGTGATTAACTTTATTTCGATATCTTTTATTTTTTTTAAAATTTTCATTAACATAGGATTTCAAATGACGATAAATAATGTAAAGTTTGTTTTTCCTTCCTATTGATTTTATCAACCGAAAGTCATCCATGGTTTGTTAGATTTATGTTTAGATTTTATGAATTTGGTTGGAATTGATTCATTGTATAGATCCAGAAAGTTATGGACAAAGGAAGTCGTCGCTTTATTTACAGCATTTGGATGCAAAGTTTGCCAATCATGTGATTCAACTTTAAACTTGAGATTGTTAAGAGTTTTTCGTGGACTATTCTTTTGTAGACAGGAGTAGAAAGGTTATTATGAGGTTTATTATTATTTATATGGAAGATGGGTCAGTGATCCATAATGATAGTGCATAAATACCGGTTTTTTAGCAACAAAAAAGTCTATATCATTGGAAAAGATATTATCAATAATGGTTGCCGATGGTTCTGTAATTGTTGTGGGTCTATTGATAGAGGGTAAAAATGAGTTACTATACATGCTATTCATAAATTTACAGGTTCCTGTGTGCTGATTTGGATTCAGGATATTGATGTTAAAGTCACCCATGATGTAGCACTTCTTCTTATCAACCTTGATGATGTTTAACAGATTTTCAAGGGACTCATTGTAAACTTCTAAGGTAGCACTTGGGGGTGTATATATGAGGCCAACAATATAGTTGTCTTAAGAATTGTTTACATCAGTGGTAGTTTCTATAAAAAGTGTCTCTAGTGTGTCATTAAAGACACTGATATCCTCACGTAGTACATACTGTACATTGTCATCTAGAAACAGAGAGACACCAGCACCTGTACGATCCGTACGGAACTTCATAACATGATTATAACCAGGTAAATTATATAAATCATGATTAGTGTTATTCAGCCTTGTTTCAGAAATACCTATAATGTGAAATCGGTGTCTTAAAATGTCTGGAAAAGATTCCAATTCATGGGAATCAGCAGGGAGACTCCGGATATTCAGGTAAAAGAGTGATATATAGGTGGAATCCACGCCAAAAGTATCAATCATATTGTGAAAACTGTCCTGTGTGAAATACTGACTGTCACATATGTTATTGATGACTTGTGGCTGATTGAAAAAGTTCAGGTCAGGATCACATTCATAGATAGGGAGTGAGGTAGATTTATTATTACTCTCAAACGGGACGAGAATTTTACAGTTCAGGGATGCAAAATTGATTTTGGTATCAGTAAACCACATTTCAGATAGATAATTTAAGTATAAGTCATCGTCATCTTCACGGTTAAAGGGAAACTCATTTTGTAAACACGGAGGACAAAGCCATGACTTATCTGTAGGGTTAATTTCAGGTAGACACTTAATGTGATAATGTTTCAAGCAATACATTCAGCCTATTTGATTATGGTTTGAAATATTTACCTTTTTGTTACACGTAGCACAATTGACCATGGAGCAGGAGAAAAAAGAAAGTAACATTTGATTCAGATGGTGCCGGCTGCCTCCTTTCCCACATAACAGCAGTGTAATAAGTGTACCTTTCTACCATGTAAAATATGAACAAAGGTAACAGAAATGGTCCAAGTAAAAGGTATATATGACAATATATGAAAATAGTCATAAATCCCAATTGTGTCAAATATTTGTCGCTGGTGATTAACATGACTAGAAATAAAAGAAGTTGACAATATAGTGATTTGTTATATCGTTGATGGTAAACGTTGGAATACTTATAATGTGTAAATAGTGCTGACAAAAAAACACTGTTTGATGTGAACAGCAAAAGAAAGGAAAAAAGAAAAGTGAAGTAGTACATAAGGAATGTAAGAGATCTATACTCTAAACCAATGGAGTTCAGTACAAATATATCAAAGCTAGAATAAAGATTATATTGAACATAGACATATGAAGTTATGAACCAATGAAGGTCAAAACGATTGTGCATGGTATGCAAATTGATTGTCATGTGTAGCTTTGGGACAGCTTATTGTGTAACATCAGGGCAGCTAATTTACAAATCTGGCCAAGTCCTTCTCATGTGTAATTGGAACAATCTTGTTCTGTTTGTCTTTTATGAGGATACGGCCATCATATGACCAAGTATCATTCATCTGGTTAGCACGCTTTAGGGTTCTATATATTATTTGGTATTTATTTGTATGCATAATATCTGTGCTTTTACATTGCATTGCACTGTTATTACTTTACTAGGCTGTGCAATGTGGGCTATTAAAATTCAGGTCTGAATATACACGTGGATACTGTATCTATCCATCCGTGAAACATGGTTGTATGTTTGCAAACAAATCCGTGTTAATACATTGCATCGTGTCAATATCGACAGATTCAACAATGAGAAACTTCCATAATAATGCACGGACCGAATATACCATCACGGTAACACGGTTGTATTTTGCATAATGAATGTTTGCAAGGCTCTCTTGCACAACCAAGAAGAGGCTATTAACCACTGATTTATACAAACACGGGCTAGCTCCATATATATAAATTTATGTGTACTGTATACATGGACCTTGCTTATGTGTGTATGTGCATAGGGAGACAGGTTTTCAATGATATGCCTACCTTCCCTGACTATGGGTCTAAATATACGTGTGTGTGATCCAGAGTGGCAGCTGGCGTAGCTAGTTTTCATCTGCACCTTCGATGGATTTCATGTGATCTTCTCATCTCCAGTTTGATGGATTTCATATAATCTTCAGAACACTTTGTATGTATGAACCTAAGTCCCAAAATAAGTTAAGCCAAGATCTACATTGAACACAACAGTCCATGGTCACTTCTTACAAGTTAAACGAATGTGTATGGCGTTGATTTTGTTTTGTTTTTGCTCTGGCAACAAGGGAATTTGCTTTCCTGTCATGACTTTCCTCTTTTCGTCATATTTTAACATTCATGGCCTTATGTCGGTTTTCAAACCCCGTAAAATTGATCTCAAGGGTGGATAACTAAATGTGAATAAGCTACACAAGATTATTTTCTCCACGAAATACTTTTGTACTTAGTCTATATATGGCCCACTAGGGACACAGTTGTCAGTTAAGATACTCCCCGTCTGAATATCTCGTAAATTTAAACTTTCCATCTTTTTGTGCATGTAGGAAAATAATTAAAATTATGCTCCCACACACACATAACAAAGGATTTTTTAAAGGGTCCTTTCTTTTAACGAGATGTATCAAAATGAAATGAAGAGGAAAGACTTAAGTGTGAAGGGATTTTGACAGAAACAGAATGCAAAACTAGTTTTGGACTCAATGAAAAATGAGAAGAGCGGGTATAGATATAGCTTTTCCCTTGAAATTTACAAATATTTTGGACAGAAATCAAGGCTTTAACGGTGACTCATTAAAGGATGCTTTTATCAAAGGCAAACTATCTACCAATCCGCGCAGGGGTATCATATATTAAATTCCTTAAAAAAGTAAACATCTCACTTTGCGTAAAAACTGGCGCTCTATCTCATTACTAAATACGGATTATACACTTTACAACAGTTACAACAGGTTTATTTTCTGATGACAGGCTTTACTCCCTTATACGATAAGGGAAGCCTCTGGTATCAGCTACTGGTTAAATGTATTATTGTTACTTGCAAAGCGAGTGGAGCGTGCTCCAATCTTTTGTTCTACATCAATATCCACACTATACATTACATCACTGTCTTTCCACAAAAAATCCAGTCTCTTTTCCAAGTTTTTCACTGTCTTAGTGTTTACAACATCGTCAGGCAGATTATTCCACTGATCAGTGATTCTCAACCCGAAAGAATATTTTCTTATGTCTAATCTGCAATTTCGCTTGTATATATTATAACCGTGACCTCTCAGGGAAGATTCATGCAAGGGGATAAGACCATCAGTAACTGCTGGGTCATACAAAGATTTCATAATTGTGAAGGTTTGTATCATGTCTCCCCTATATCTCCTATATGATAAAGTTGGTAACTGTAGTCTCCTCAATCTTTCTTCATAAGTTAAATTTGAAAAACCGGGTAAAATCTTTGTAGCCCTTCTCTGTACATTTTCTATAGCTGTAATATACTTTTTAAGTGGGAATGCCAAACAGCATTTGCGTATTGTAACTGGGGTCTCACTAAAGCCTTGTATAAAAGTAGAAAGTTTTCTTGGTCCAAATATTCCATAGTTTTTCGTATCGCTCCCATGGTAGAATTGGCTTTATTAACTTTACTGGAGACATGTTTTCCAAATGATAATTTATTGTCTATAATAACTCCTAAGTATTTTTCCTCTTCAAATACTTTGAGTTTATGTCCGTCAATAGTATAAATCCATGTTGGTTTGTCTTTAGTTCCAATTCTCATTGATGTACACTTGTCTGGATGGAATTTTAATAGAGAATCATTTGTCCATGCCGACATTTTATTCGCGTCACCTTGTAGTTTAACACAATCACTTTCTTCATAAATGCCTTTAAAACTTTTGGTATCATCCGCAAAAAGGTAATTACCCGAGTCTGTGATAGCATCTGCCAATGTATTGATGTAGACGACAAACAGTATTGGTCCCAGCACAGAACTTCGGGGTATTCCACTTAGTACTTCATGCCATTCTGATGCAGCTCCATTAACCATTACTCTTTGTTTACGTTGATTTAAGAAGTCTTGTATGCATGTGGCTGTCAGTTCTGTGATTCCGTAATGTTTAAGTACTGATATTAACCTTTTGTGAGGCACCTTGTCCAAGGCTTTCATAAAATCAGAATAAATAACTTCCACACATCCACCGTCATCCAGGATTTCCGTCCATTTGTCTAAGACTGTTACAAGCTGTTGAACTGTAGATTTTCCTGATATAAAACCTTATTGTTTAGAATTGAATAGAGAGTTATCCTTCATGTATTGCACTATGGCATCTCTCACTAGTGATTCCATAACTTTACACCCAATACTCGTGAGACTGACAGGTCTATAATTTCCTGGATTATGTTTGTCACCCTTCTTGTATATGGCTGTGATATTTGCTTCTTTCCAAGCTGGTGGTATTGTTCCAGTCCTCAGAGATGTTTTTGATATTTTTGTCAGAGGCTCTACAATAGCATTACTAACTTCTTTTAGAATTCTTGGATGCATCCCATTTGGCCCTGGAGATTTAGCCACTTTGATCTTTTGTAATTGCTTTAAAACCATATCCTCTGTAATATTCAATTCTAATAGGTGTTTGATTTCAGGTCTTTGTGCCAGTTCCCAAGTTCCCTCAGGTTCTCTTGTGAATACTGTAGAGAAGAAGTCTGCCAAGGCATCTGCTTTTTCTTTGTCATTCTTTGTCATATCGTTTAGTACATTGGATTTGTGTAGATCCGGTATTTTTGCACGTGTTTCAGTCCTTGTACTAACATATTTCCAAAACTTTTTGGGGTTGTGCTTAGCTTGTTTGGCTATGTTCTTTTCATATAATTTGGTTATTTTCCTTGTAAGTCGTCGGACTTGATTTCTGCATCGACAGTATTCTAAGTAGGCCTAACCAATGCTTGTTTCTTTCAACTTCTTCCATAGTCTGTGCTTCTTTTAAATTTTGGCTAGTGTTTTTCTGTCCAAAGGTACAGTGTATCTTTTACCAGTCGTCACCTTCTTTCGTGGTACAGATTGTTCTTGAGCTATTTTTCACTTGTCAGCAAAAATATCCCACTGTTTAATAACGTTATCTCTGCAGTCATTAAATAAATCATTCATTTTCTCAAAATTACCTCTGTCGTAATTCCATGTGAACTTGTGAGGCTTCTCTAATTCCACGCAGCAGTTGAAAGACATTTCCAAAACACAATGATCACTGGCCCCAAGTGGTGCGCTTGCAGTAATATTGTCTATCATATGCTCTTCGTTTGTGAATATTAAGTCAAGGACTGCTTGCTTGTCAGTTCCACGTCCTCTTGTAGGGAATTTAACATGTTGAAATAAATAATTATCTCGGATACATTCTATGAATTTAAACTCGTCGCTTTCTAGGTTGGCACTACATGTGCATAAATCCCAGTTGCTGCCAGGATAGTTTAAATCGCCCGTAATTAATACAAGTGTATATTTTAAATTGCACAGTTTTGATATTAATAAATTCATACTTTGATTATTTTCCTTTGTGCTATTCGGACTTCTATATAGCAAACAAAAAAGTAACTTGTCTTTTTGGTTTAATTTGACTTCCAATGCCAATGCTTCCATTGGTATGAAATCGACTATTTTGTGCAAGTCAAGCAGATTATAATTTACAGACTTATGCACAAATATGATCATCCCTCTGCCATGGTCCTTATCCATATTCATTTCCTCAATGACATACTCCTCTAATTGGTACTCTATGATATTCAATGTTCTTTTGTAATTTTTTGGTTTCACTTCAGATATAGCTATTATATCTGGTTTCTCTTCATGTATCCTAGTAACAAGTTATTGAATTTTAGTTTGCGTAAGAACATCGGCATTTGTTGTGAGTACCCTTATAGTTCGACTTTTTTTATTTACATCTTTCTTATCTTTACTTTTCTCAAGTTCCAGGGTGGACCCCTCACTTTGAAGATCCATCGCCCCCCCTCTGATTCTTTGTCTTGTTTCTGTTTAGCTTCAGCAACTTTTTCTCTGACCAGCTCTCGGTCTTCTTGAGAAAGGTCATGTGAAACACTAATGTCTTTAAATTTGGCTTCTGCATTCTTGAGTTTTGATAAATTTGTCATGATCAGTTTTTTGTCCTCGTTATTTTGAAGAACTACTTTGACTGGCCTTGGTTTCCCATTCTCCGTATTCTTCTTGCCTAGTCTAAATAAGTTACGTGGTTCCACTTTCTCTATATGTAACGCATGTTCGCAGAGGTCATCAAAGAAATTTTCGTCATCTGCTTTCCTGAGTTCGGATTCAGGTTCTTTACTTTCTTCTACTCTGTAGATAATGATGTTATCTTCCCTAGATTCTTTTGGTCTTTCTTCCTTCTTATGTTGCGTCATGGTTTCTTGGACTATTTTCTGAACATCCACTTTTCCCTGATCCATATTGTTGCTTGATGCTACTTCGGCCCAAGTTTTCTTTACCTTTTCTGGTAATTCTTTTGCATAAGTGCTTAGATTAGTTTCAAGTTTAGATTCTAAATTCTTAAATTTAGTGTTCATGTCTTCCATGAGTTTTGATAGAATGGTTTCTGTTTTATTGTCTTCTGTTTTCTTCTGTTCCAAAACACACTGAGGGCAGAACCAGAAGAATCGGGCCGTTGCATAGTGTTATATTCTGCATCACTCATATGTATACACACTGCACAAACGTAACGTTTGCACTCGCCATCACATTCTAGGATTTCGTCTCCATCACTCTTATGCACTTTCACACACATTGCGCAAGTCCACGCTTCTTCCAATGCATCTTCCACACCTGTCTTAATTCCACTCCTGGAGCCTCTTGCACTTCTTTTACTCTGCTCACCTCCCTTCTGATCTTTCTTTTTCTTTTTGGGGGATTTGACATATTTGTCCAACCATCCCGGCATTGTTTACTTGCGCGATAATAAGAGCCGTTTATGTTGTCTTGCAATGTATTGTAAAATGGCTATCGGCTGCACATTCACTCGTCACACCACACCAAAACACTTGTCAATGTTCTCTCCAACTCCCGTTATTCACTGAATTTGTCACACAAAAGTTCCACTCACACAGCGCTCCAACACACACAAAGATCGGTCCCAATAGTAATGTTCTTACGGTAAAATCATCTGATATAGCGTGAGCTATTATTCTGAACGTCCATCCACTTTCTTCTAACGCAACTGCAAAGAGAAAGCAAGTTTTTACCCAAAGTAATACACACTAACCAATCAGGTTATGTGAAGAATATATTCATAGGTGAAAGCATAGGACTTGATGATATTTTAAAATTATCTGGAAAACCAAATATTGCTGGACTGATTTTGCTAGTGGACTTCGAAAAAACGTTTGACACCACAGAGTGGTCTTACATTAACAAATTTCAGATGTCCTTGAATGTCGTCAATTGTGGACCTGATTTTAAAACTTGATATCTATCTAATTGGAACATGTCTCAAATTTAGTGTAATTAATAATGGCTATGTCTCTGAATTTTTTACCTTATCGAGAGTTAGGCACAGATGTCCAGGCTCCCCTTTGGTTTTATACGGGCAGTTGAACTCTTTGACAATGCTATTAGAAGTAAGCCTGGCATCAGAAGAATTTCCTTAGGTGGTGAAGAGATTAAAATTTCCCAGTTAGCCGATGACACAGCTTGCTTGTTGTTACATATAGAATCTGCAAAGCAACTGCTGAAGGTTTCTCAAATTTCGAACATTGTTCTGGCTTGAAATATAATGACGATAATACCATTGCTACACAGACAGAGGCGATCAAATTTCCCCCGATCGTGATGTACCAGCGCTTTGATGTAGAAGCCAGAATCTGCAAAGCATAAAGCATTGTCTTTGATGAGGATAAAAAAACCGAATGTTTTATTTTAATTTAGATTCTAGACTGACCTCATTTAAAGATGTTTTAAAGATTTGGAGAGTCCGGAATTTATCCTTTATTTGCAAAATAAAGTGTAAAAATGTTGGGCCATTTCAAAGGTACTTTTTGCTTGCTCTCTGATTCATATTGATGACACCTTATTTAAATAAGTACAAAACTGTATTGGAAATTTCACTTGGAATGGTGTTATACCTAAGATGGAAGCAACTGTTAAGCATAGGAATATCCCTAAGGCTAGTATGAATGTATCACACCTCAAATTCCAAATCTTGTCACCTCGATATAACAAAATTAAAAGATTATTTAATCATTGTAACACAAATTGGAATATACGTTTTGTCATGAATTGACCAAGAACACGAAAGAACAAGATATGTATTCTCAGCATGTGTTCTTTAACATAGGATTTATCTAAACTCTCACTCTTTTACCACAACTTGATTGAAACATGGAAAGAAATACAATTAAACTATACCACCAGCCTGGGAACGAATAAAACCAATATTTAATAAGCATTAGTATAAGAGAGGAGTTAAGTTTATAAGGGACATTGACAAAAGCAGTGGTGCAATTTTATCTGAAGAGGAATGGAGAAGCAAATATGGTCTTATCATAAATATTTTAGAATAATGTTCTTTACGATCTACCTTTACTGGGCACTGAAAACAACAAATTCAAATTCATAATATAAAAATTCCAGAAGAGTTCCCAGTTGTTTACATGAATACCAACTTTTAGATTATCCTACATCTCTCTTCCAAGCAAATATACTGGCTCCTTGTTTATTTTAAATTTAAGAGTGCACCACTGTCTTAAACTAGATGGTCTGAAGTTTTTGACGTTGCTGCTGCGGCCAGGATTGATCTTTTCACACATATGTACCATAGAGACCAAGTAACAACCTACTCAATTTTCTCTGGTCCGTTGACTTGTTTATAAATCCAGACTTAAAATTATGGGTTTAAGTGATTATAAAATATGTGACTTCAGCCCTGCAGTAGATTCTAATATTCATAGATTTATAAAATATGATTAGATTAAAATATTTTGGAGACGCTTTCAGACATTACAACATCTTCTTTTGAAATTATTTTGTATAAGATGGAGTAATCAGATGCATTGAACAACTGCATCTTACAAGCACAATTCTATGCTCATGTGCAAGCCTGTTAGCAAAATGATAGACTACTTGTACATTTTCTATTATACCTAAAATGCAGAATTAGAATTGAACGACGAGTATCATACAATCAATCTAAGCAGGAATTGTTCAAAAACACTGGGGTGATATGCCATCATCTGTATTATCATAATTGATTTTTTGTATGTGTGACATCATGTTGATATGTGTGTATATGGAGAACAAATAAAGATCAACAAAAAAGTAAATAAAATCAGCATAAACATTTTAAAGATTTGTCATTGAGAAGAGCAGACAAAAATTATTTTCAAAACAAACGTCACTGTTATTCTAATAATGAAGAGGAATCTAGACAAACAGTATATGCAATATTAAATGAATAAAAAAATTAGTCACAATAATAATGTGTTTATAATGATTTAATTTGCGTATAAAACTGTTCATAAGCTGGGTAGTTATAAAAACAAATATGGTAACCAGTGTTTGGAGAATAAGAACACAAGTATATTAATATTTTCTGAGCTTTAATGTATACTAGGATGCTGCCCATGTACAATTACACCTGAAACAAAGTTTATTTTCCCGTATGCACCTTCTGCAATATTATGTATACATTCATCAATATGTTTCAATTTCAGTTTTTATTAGCTTTTAGTACTTTTTCATCCTTTTCCAGACATGCATTTTGAGGCATTAATAAACATTTTTTCTTTATATTTCCATTCTGTAAAACAAATCAGTTTTTGAGTTCATTATCTATTGCACAATGCGTATCTGATTTAAAGGTCGCCCCACTTGCACATAGAGTATAACTTCCAATCAACGTGACTCTCTTTAAAACGTATAAGCATCGTAACTTTTATTCCTGGGTCAAAGTTTTTTACAACTGTCGAAAACAATATGGTTTTGCAAACTGTGTCATCTAGAAATGTAGCGTATTATCATTAAAGATTATATCACAGTGAATAATGCTCATAGATAAAGTGCTAGCTTTTATTCATATGCGTATCATTTATACAGAAATGGTTACTGTTGAACGTTTTGTAGTATTCACAAACTGAATAAAAAGTGATTTTCTATGAGACCAGCCGAAGAATATGTAAAGCATTCAAACAGTAAATAGGATCCCTTTAGGTATATTAGGTCTACGTTTCTTATGTTTTCACAACTACAATACTGGTACCTGTAGGACAACTAACATTATGTCAAATGCTCCTCACATATTGTGCAGGCACATGAGTGAACTTTCAGACATTTTTTGTATTTGTCATAAGTTGTGTCACAGGCAATGAGACACACACATGGACCGAAAAAAGTCACACCACTGCCATGGAAGATGACCATGCTGTTTTATAGCATTCTTTTCCACAAACTTTTTATAGGGCTATGCTTGAATGAGTTTCAAAATCAAAAATTGCGCAAAATGCCATTTGTACAAAAAGCAGTAGAGTATAATTGATATTTTGATGACAATAGGAAGCAGCCTGGGTAAAAATATTCTTCTGAATTTTATTTGTTCAGGCATGCGAAGTGCTACATATACAGTACAGTATTTCTCATGAAGTATTTTGCTCTGTCCAGCTTGTCACATAAAGGAAAATTTTTCATATTTATCACTAGTTATATATAGTATGTTATCATGCAGGATGTCCCTCCCTTCCAAATAAAAGATCCAACATTCAGATGGCAACAGACCGAGGTAAGGCTTTGGATGTCTTTACTATGTGTATATGCCATGCATTGCAAATGGGTGAAACAATTGACAAGAACCATAACATTATTACTTGTATAGTCCCAGCATATTATTTTATCTCAACTAGAAATTTTAGTTCACTCATCCGTTTTTATCAAACACCAATACAACGTACTGTCTCGTTAACAGTAGTATACCATCATTGATTAAGGATGAACAGTAATGAAATGGTGCCTTTGCCTGCGTGGGACATTGAGAACTGTAAACCTGAGTGATGGACTGTCAAGCTGAAGCGAAACTGAGCGTGGCCAGTCCATCCCTTGGGTTAACAATTCTTCCTGGCCCACAAAGGCAAGGACACCATTTCCTTTATTATACCGACGTCACACTTTCATTCCATTTTAATAAATTAGCAACCATTTACATGAAATGAATAAGGCCTATTTAGCACATAACGCTTGAGTGTAATAAATGTAGATCAAGGCAGGTAAAATGTGCAGTGTCTCCTTATATAAATTGGCAGCGGGCAACAGTAATTTTCTTGCGGTAAGAAGTCAAAACTGTTTCACCCCCACTGAGCCAATCAGAACACAAGATTAAAGCTTGAGGTATAATAATGAAAGATGTTGACAGAGTAATGAAAATATGAATGACTGCTAAAACAGCTCCCTTGATCATGTTCTAGGATTGTTAACAGTCAGTTTGTAGCATAAGGATCAGATCTACTTTGTAAATTTCGTTTGAGGGTGCAGCTCAGCTCGTTTTTTTAAAACTATAGCCCCTCTACTTTTTTGGGAATAAAATCTTCATATATATATATATATATATATATATATATATATATATATATATATATATATATATATAAATATATATATATATATAAATATATATATATTTTTCAAACTATAGCCCCTCTACTTTTTTGGGAATAAAATCTTCATATATATATATATATATATATATATATATATATATATATATATATATATATATATATATATATATATATATATATATATATATATATATATATATATATACATATATATATATGGGGAGGATGGAGCACAGGGTGCAAGAAAAAATATATCTTTAAATTGAAACCATTTTTTTTCTAAAATAGAGTACGGCCAAGGGAAATCACATTTTGTCTTTTAGTGTCAGGGGTAACTAGTGACATGGGGTTTGCTAACTCTTATGTGCGATATGGCAGTTAACCGGACACTGATTCGATAAGAACCAAAACATAAAGTTTTTCCCCTAAAATAGTATGATTTGTGAAATATGTAGTCAAATGGAGCATCAGTCACCCACACACTTCAAATCCAAAGAGAATTGAAGAACAATAAGCCTTTTAATTTGTGAAGGGCTTTCCAATTATGTGTGATGATGGCAATGTTTAACGTTGAATATGCTTCTTCTTCTTCTTCTTCTTCTTCTTCTTCTTCTTCTTCTTCTTCTACTTCTTCTTCTTCTTCTTCTTCTTCTTCTTCTTCTTCTACTTCAAGAGTTTTCAAAATTGAGACGTAGCAACCATGAATATCGCATCGAAGTTAGCAGATACAAAAACCGAAATTCTGCAGGACCCACTATGCGTTCATTGTCGCCAAAATTCCATTGAAGATGTGCAACAGTTTTTTTATAAATTACCCACATGATATTTAATATTTGTCGAAGCACGCTCAAAACTTATTCATTGCCAGTCCAGTAAAGTGCCACTCTCTCTCTCAACTGTGTTTTTATCTGGGCCTGAAGGGGCGGTACATGCTTTAAAATTCATTAGACAGTCTCTTCTATTTCCTTCATCCATTGTCTCCTTCGTTGTTCTCCATGAATTTAAGCAGTCTCTGGTGCATTCATATGATTTATTTATGTACATAATGTATATTATAATGTACTTTCAACCTTCTGTACTAAGCTCCGTCTTTGACGTAGTGGGGCGCTTGGCACTCAGTCAATTATTTGGTAGCAGCGGGCGACTTCACTATCTGATACAACATCCCTCTTCTGGGGCCTGAAACTAGTAACTGTTGGTCGTTCAATATACATTGTCGGGTTATCCTCACTCTGGACAAGTCCCATTATATATTATACATTACATTCATTAGACAAATTAACCTTTCCTTAAGACTAATGACACATATATTTTGGATGCTACCTCTTCAAATACCAAATTGGCTTGGCTGCCATTTTGAAATTTGACAATTGCGCACCAATGCCAATGGTAAATAAGCTTTGGGAAGATTTTGCCGAGTGAGATGGAAAGAGGGTTATAATATATAAAACCAAAATTATATGATTTGCAAATATTTTAGAGCATTAATGATGATGTGATATAAGCTGTGGCCGCGATTCACTTTTATATCCAACTCAAATGTATTTTTGTGATACTGTCCGGAAATCATTACGTTGATTGCGCAATGTTCCAAATGGTGCTCGCCACCACATGGGGTCCTGTCGCATTTGAATTTGTAACTACAATGATGACTGCTTCAGAACCAACCGAGCAGGCAGATTAAAGTTAGGATAGTAAGTCATGTTTTGAAAGTACTTTACCGACCGTTTGACCAGGTAACTGGGAAAACGGACACCTGGCAGCGTGCTAAAAACACATGGGCCGCGATTCCATATGACTTACTTTCCAACAATGCATTCCGCCATGTTCAAAAAGTACTTACCGTGTGTGCATGCATGCCATGGCGGTATTGTGTTGTATTTGGATTTGTAACTAATGGATGATAACTGCTTTAGACACAACCGAGCGCGCAGATGAAAGTAAAGATAGTAAGTCATTTAAAAAAAATACGTTGACAACTGTTTCAACTGTTAACTTGGAGAACAAACACCTGGAACATAGCGATACAAGATTCCGATACTGCACCACCCTATATGCAGCAGCTATGCTTTTTCCTCGGCCCAAGTTAACCGTCCAGACAAGCTGAAATAAAATGCTGTGACTTAGTGGACTTTACTGCAAAATAACAGCACGTTTGCCAGCTTTTTCGTAACTTGCAAAAAAAAAAAAAAAACATAAAAACATAATATGTGTGCAAAAGGGCCCTAAAGCGTAACATGTATATTACAAAAATTGTCTTATTTTAAGTAATAACATAGCGATATTTTTTCTTTGTGTTTTTTTTCTAATTTTGTTTCTTTCCATCAGATGTTCGAAAATTTTATGGGAAAATAGCCAAATCAGTACATGGCGATAAAATGTTGCGATTTCGTCAACCATGTCAAAGCAAGATTTCTCAGTCGGAATACCCCAGAATGCATGGTTTCGCATGCTCAAATTCATTTTTTTTCCGGGTCAGGGGGGAATGCCCACAGATCCCCCCCCCCCTAGCATCCCTTCGGGTGTTTGCTTCGGCCGTTTGAGCCACATATGTCCACTGTGGGCTACTGAAATAAAATAGGTACTTTTATGGACCACTAGGTCTCCGATTTCTGGCACTGGTCTGGGTCGATCAATATTTATTAGGAAAGGGCAACTTGAATATTCTTTATTTTTGTTCCATTAATTAAAAAGTTGGGTGTTTGTCAGTAAGGTCTGTCAGGTTACAGGAACTACATATATATATTTTTTAGGCATTAGGTAACTTGAACATTTGTTGAAACATGTTTGAAGTGGATGTTCTTTTCCCATTTAGACATTACCTCTTTTGACTTCAGTTTAATTTGTTACCTGGGTACAGCCGGAGACACTTGTGTATATTAAAATAAACTCGAGCATTACCTGAACTTTTCCACATTTGCCTATGAGTTCATTTATTAATTACAATACACATTTTCGTCATCAGATATATTGTAGTCATTCAGTATTTTTGTTTTATTATGCCATGTACTCAACGTCACAGTTACTGAATACACATATTTGGTAAGGTCAATATCTAAGCCCTTAACATTATTGTGTTACTTTGTTACATGTGTACAGACTGTTCAAGTAATATCTTGACTGCTGCCTCACACATCACCTAATGAGATTATCTAAAGGACCAAGAACAAACTTGCATTGCGAAATAACACATCACTTACCTTAGCCAAGGTGTATTGGCCGAACAATCACTACAGGAGAGACATATAGATGAACTGGCCGTTCTGTCATTCCATTTGTACATTGTAAGTGGACATAAAATAATCTCTGGGTGTGATATATGTTTTTTTTCTGTTTCTCGCATAATGACTGAAATTCATGTGCCAAGTGAATAGATCATTTGTTCAGTAGAAATATGCTCAGGAGGTGGTACACAAGACAACATTAAACTACAACCCCACATGTTTTACTTCCTTGCCTTGAATCATTGTATGCGGCTTTGGTATCAATGGCAAATAGACGCCGTTAGTAAATACTAGAGTCTGACCGAACATGTATTTTGAAACCGAACCGGGTACTCGGTACTTAGTACACATTACCGATTCCGAACCGGGCGCCGTTCGGGTTCGGTATATGCTATTCAAACATGCCATAAATAAACTTAGACATCTTAGAATGCTCATTTAAAGCTCTATTAAAACAGGAGTTTGTAGCTGTTACCTTCTTGCACTGGGGCATTCCTATTGTTAATGTAATTCAGGCAATGACTGCAACCCATGTGACGCACTTAATTGCAAAGTAACGTTTGTTGCATTGTTTGAACGTGTATACAAGTACAAAAAGTAACCTCAGTGACATTCTTATTTAATTTTATTGCCAACAATGACAATGATAACCGAACCCGGACATTAAGTGACTGTAAAAACCGAACCCGGAGGCTGCTCCATAGTAGCCCTTATCATATACTGAGATGGTTATCTTTTACAGTAATCAAGACCTTTCACTTCAATCAGTGGAACTTCAGCCCTACTGTGGTATCAAGCTGGTATCAAAGTAATCAAGCTACCAGGGTAGATAATCTGGAATCTGGAATCCAATTGTATATTGAAAGAAATGTTATGCTGACAAAGGTGTTCGTGTTTTGATGTTCTTTCTCATTGAGTTTATCACAGTCTCAAAAAAGTCGATGCAATATTCTTCCCCAAAAATGTCAACACCTTTTCGAAGTCACTCATGTATTTTCTGGAGTATTTTTGTGTCACCATTTCTGAATGTAATAGACGGCCCCTCAGTTAATTTCAATGAATATATAAATAAACGAAATTTATTATATAACTGACAGCAAAGTTTAACATATATGTCGTTAAACGTTAATTCCTCAAAAGGAAGCTTATATTGATCATTCTTTCCCAATTGTATAATTCGAAATTCCACAATAGAATAGCAGAATGAACTAGAATTGGTCCAAAACCAGTCATGAATACTTAGAATAACATAAGATGTAATGCTAAACCTTCCTCAATTATACCCGCTACTCACCTGTTTTACATTAAACATACCACATTCTGTTTCTAAACAATATATATATATATATCGATAGAAGAGTCTTTATGATACCAATTTTATTGTTTGTGCTCTCTGCTAGTTGTACATTATGTGAGTCCATCATTTATCGAGCTGTCATACATTAAATTGTTGATGTTTTATAATGTATGTAAATGCATATATGGCTTTAAGATAGGCGTTTTCTCTTAGTTCATCATATGGAAACCAAAGCTGGTTTAGTCCAAGTAAAACCAACAGGTATGTCAGGTAGTTTTGTTGCTTTTCCTTGGGGGCTTGTCCACTTTTTACACAAGTAGTCCTGATTCCCATTCAAAATTATATACCAAGATACTCATAAATAAAACATATGGGTACAATAACTTTCATAGAATGATCATTTTTTATAAAGGTGTCTATTTTGGTAATGACTTGAGGCATGGCCAGTATGTGTTTCAGTAGGATATGTTTGAGCCTCGTAGCTTTTTGATTGATAGCATGTGTGACAATTGTAGAGATTCCATCTTTAAAGAGCGAATTGGTATTTAAATGTGCATTTATTTTGTACCAGATTTAGTTATCATTATTATTATTATTATTATTATTATTATTATTATTATTATTATTATTATTATTATTAATTATTATTATTATTATTATTATTAATTATTATTATTATTATTAATTATTATTATTATTATTGTTATTATTATTATTATTATTATTATTATTATTATTATTATTATTATTATTATATGAAACCAAGCAGTTTCACAGCAGTTTAGTGTGTTCTGCAGCCAAAAAAGAGAATGACAAAATTTTACGAAACTTTTCACTTCTTTGAAGTTTTTTCTTTTTGTGTGAAAAACAGCCGAAACTAGTAAACCTGTTCGTTTTGTCTTAACTATAAAGGGTACTAGAGGAGTAGAAATAACACATTGAACACAATGTTATCTATATGGGCAACATAATTAATACCACTCTGAAATGAAGAAGAGTCAAAAAGTTGTTTTACTCTTTGGCGTACAGTCAAATGCACTTGGCCTTTACCTCTGGTGGGATTTTAAAGAGCTGACCTCAAACACGTATAATATGCAAATACTACTTAATACTGCATGTTCATACTGTCAAAATAAATCACTTGTTTAAACTGTCAAAACACTTGAAAACAGTCAGATAAGACTAGTGAAAACATTTTTCACATGTTCAACAAGCTGTATTTGTTATGCCCAAGGACAAAGAGACTGTTGGAACACAAAGTTTCCAAGTGCCTCTGGGAAGTTGGAGTCATTTAGGGGAATGTATAAGATACTATTATCAGGTGGTGAAGCACAGGCAGCTTTATTTGCGTTCTCAACCTTGATTTGATGCGGTTCTGGCATGAGAAAACCCTCTCCGTATCTACAATTACAATAAGGACACACAGGGAAAACAATTTGTACAGCTTTGAAACACATTAAAATACACAGATATCTTAATGTTTAAGAAATGCAGTGGTCTCAAGCGAAAGTTTAATACCTCTCTTTGAATGGCGGGAATTGTCCCAAGCACTGTTCTCTGTTCACAAGGGGATCAAAGCTATGCCCTGCTCTGTTCGCCTTCTGCTGTCCATGGGGATTAGGAAGAATTTCCAAATGGTTCACCCTCAAACTGCAAGTCGCTCTTCGTGGTGGTGGTGGTAGGCATCTGTGTCAAATATCTGAATATGGCGGCGAAATACGCAACTTGAATATTTCCAAATTTTAAAATCTTCAAAACTTTAATGTACCTTGGAATTGCAAATAAATGTTTCCCTGTGGAATTACCTGTTCCCTGTCAATTTGATTAATAAAATATGAAGACTGGAGTTCAACATGGAAATTTGCTTTAACATTTTACAAGAATTATGAAACAAAATGAACTGATAAAATCATTAATAATTGTCTGTTTGATCCTAGACACAATCAGAAATTAAAATCAACAGCAAAGACGTTTAGCGTTTAGAATTTAGTCTAGTATACGGCAAAAATTGTACGAGCTGTTGTGAATTAGTTTCAGATAAATTTCCACTGACAATGATGGCAAGTCGGTAGCAACTTGGCATTGGGGCTGCTGAAAACCAATCAGAACAGGGATTTTTCACCTCCATGGCTGTTAAAAGTTCCACTCGTGGGAATCTTGTATCAAGATTTGCCAGCACCCCGTCCAATACAGTAGCCCTATTTTGCTAAAACTGTCACCTTGGTTGTACAGGGGTCTAAGGTTTGCTTTACATTTATTTAGCTGCAAAGTATAAATTAAAGGAAAAGTAAACGCTTGCAATCTTTGTGACCACTATTATAAAAACATAAACATGCTGTAATATTTCAAATTTTGTTTGTGCAGGCCAGTAATAATATAACCGTGTCCAAAATTAGTAGTGGACTGACAGACAAATTCTATTAAAATTTGGAGAGGTGGTCTATGTTTATAAAATATTTTTAAAGTGTAGACTTGTTGGCTATCATGGGAAATTTTTTTTTCAATTAAATGAAGGTCACATTCTGAAATTTAGTAAAGGGCTCTGTGCGAAAAGGTTCAGATTGCAGAATTTACAATTACACAAAGTTTGTTATTTTGTTGAAAATGGCTCTATATTCCCTAACTTTTCACCAAGACATTCAAATGCAATATCTCTGTACTGACATAGGTGGCTCAGATGATTGGTTTTCCCGCAGCAGGTTGGCAGGAAAGTGAAGAAGGGCTATCAAGTTGTATGACTGTAGCTGGTCGGCAGCAAAGCGAAGAAGGGCTATCAAGCTGTATGACTGTAGCTGGTCGGCAGCAGAGTGAAGAAGGGCTATCAAGTTGTATGACTGTAGCTGGTCGGCAACAGAGTGAAGAAGCGCTATCACGTTGTATGACTGTAGCTAGTAGACAGCAGAGTGGAGAAGGGCTATCACGTTGTATGACTGTAGCTGGTCGTACAGCCCTACTGCTACTGGGTCTTCTGGAGCCGATTGCTCTTCCAACAATACCATCTGAGGTCTGTAGCTCACAACAATAGCTGTTGCAGAGTCATCCATATTTCATAATGTTTCTTAAATTTTACGATATCCTGCTCAAGAATTCTTGCTGCGTCTTGGAATCTGGCAAGTCGGTTTTTATTTACTTGTAGGAAATGGCACAGCGTGGCTATAATGCGTTCAACTGCCTGCATGTCCTGCACAGATGACACAATCCCACGACATGGATTCTTCATCAAAATGATTCCTTTATTGCTGAAACTACTTTGACAAATGGCTCATCTTAAATATTTTCGAACAATCTGAAGAATTACGACCATGTAAAACAAAATATCTGCTTTAAATCCAGTCAAACGGGTCGATGTGACACCCTAATGAATTATGCCATCGTGATCTTGCCCTGTCAACAAATCGTGCCTGTTCGCTTTTGATTTTACCTACTTGACAGCCTGATAGTTTTGTTTTGGGGATGTAAGACAGTCATCAATCGAAAGCTTAATTAAAAAAAAATGCCAATTTGTACCTAATAAATAGTCCAGACGCCTTTGGTGGCCAGGTATGCTAGGTATCTTCCTCGCCGTCATCTTTGCTGAGCAAAGCAGCACATATTAAGAGCCAATCAGGACACCCTTTCCGCAGCAACGGCCGTAAGTTGAAAGTTTGGCCAACCGTGATGAGTGTTACATATAATCTATACTTCCTGTTGAACCTTTGTAACATAGAAGCCACACCTGGTGTATCGATATTGCAAATTACGGATTGTTCTGTTGCACAGGGATTAATAGGTATGTCGAGAAGACTTTAGCAGGATTTATTGGAAGATTTGTATGACACTCACACATCTTTAGCCGGCAATTGATTGGATGCTGTTGGTGCTATTGGCGATTTTTTTTAGCCGCCCATTTTCTAAACAAGCCGTCAAAATGCCAGCTGGACGTATCGCTAGCTAACAGCCTGCAGCAAGAGCAGTTTATCAAAGCAACAGGTAAAAAATTCCGAATGTCAAAAGTCCCAACCCAACGTTCTGAGCAGAGACAAATACATCAAAAGACAGGGATTCAGAGCTACCAAAACATCAACTTTTACTTTGAATACCAATGTAAAAGATCAAATTTCAGGCCTGACTTAAGTCAGTTATGAATAAAAGGCAACTGGTGGTTTCAAACCATTCCTCTCAACCTTGGAAATGGTCTTAAATACCTAGAAACTCTGTAGTTTCCATGTGGGCCTAACCACTTGAAATCCAACATTGATCACTCACACCAATGATAAAAAAAGAAATAGTGAGCCTCCTACTTTTCGGTGTTTCAGTGGCTCGCACGCCTGACTCAAAGGTGATTTCTTTTCGTCTTATAGTATTTAGTCGATAGTTTCAGTTAAAAAGTCAAGCAATGACAAAGCGTATGGTAACCCACTACTGGATTCATCTGTGGTTATCACTGTGACCTGCGCTATCTCTTGTTTAGGTAAGGCATTGCCCCAGTTGCATGTGCTTTCAACATTAAACAGGTAATGACAAAGACAACCAAATAAATGTGTTGTAGATATATGATTACCCTCAAAGCTACTCAGATCAATAAAACCCAATCCTTTATTTATGCCCAGATATAACCCTGTTGGATAAAGTCAAAGATGGTCTTAGCTCGGATGTCGTTTGACCTCCAATGTATGAGATGACATTCATGGAAGGACAAATGAACGTACTTTGGCTATTTGCTCGGTTCCATTTTCCGGGTTTTCCTTACAGACTCACTTAAGTATAGCTGAATTATTGAGCAACGCGTAATTTGCAACGAATGATGTGGTTCCGAGGTGGTCAACCATTCTGAAATTCATTGTTTATGTACAAGCAATATTGCAGTTTTAATCGTAATTACTTCCTTGTTGAAACTTTTTGATACAAATGTGGCAGGTAGACTCGACTCGCGACGCAGAAAATAATGATTGAGAACAGCTCAGCGACATAACCAATATTGTTTTAACTTGAAAGACTCAATAACCAAACATACCAGCGATTGTTTAGATGAGTTTCTGCATAGGATATCAGCATGTGAAAATAAAGAAGTCACTTTCTATTGGCACCATAAAAACATGGACTTATCTGCAATCCCCCCCCCCCCCCCGCCCGCGTGACGAATGGACGGAGGTATTAAAAAATAATATCTCCCTTTTGGTCCAAGTGTAAAATGCAATGATTATCATGTTACACTGCTGAATATATTCCGAGAAAGAATGTTTTTACACAGCCGATATAAGGCCACAAATTTAATATAATTGTTCATGTATATTTATCGACCATCCTTCCATTAACGTTTTGCTGGTGGACGTGAAATAGTTCCAAGTTTCTAAGGTAGCTCTGTACAACTCTCATGCCTGAACGGCTATACAGGTTACGTTGTCCCTATTGATATTTGTGGCTGGATCAACAATGTTTGGGAACACAGGGGTGGAAGTGTGAAAAACTTTTGAACACTCTAGCATCTTACTTTTCGAGGTTTCCATATAAAAGTAGGTATTTTCGAACATTAAGGGGGCAAATATGTCAAAACAAAACAATACAACGAAAATAACTTACATTCGACAAAGATGACCCTTTCTTGTTGATATTTATGAAATTATTGTAAGAATAATAAGGCTAATTTTATCAAAGATACAATGCGCCTGTATTATGCACAGTAGTTTGATGTTACATAATATGAATGACTTCAACCTACTTTTGCAATTCAACATGCGAAATAGATTTCAGAGAATGCTTTTCTGATGATGATTATGATACTTTTACTTGTGAACATATAAGCATCCACCATTACAGAAATGTTGGCCTCTATTTAGCATAGAACTGTCCTCTGCCTTGCAAGAGCACAACTGTACTAAGTCTGCCAAAGCATTCATAGGATACATTAATGCTACAAAAAGTCCTTCTTATTGCATCGTAGAACAATCATATTTACCCTGTTTCCAGCAGAGGTTGCTACAGAAATTGCAGCACGCAAGGTGTGGAAACTGCACAGAATAGTTACCTGCGACCTTGCTTATTAGACCTCTTTAGCACGACCTCTTGGGTCACTGCCAATTTTGCAAAGGAATCACTCATATCCTTTTTCTTGCTTTTTCATTGTTTATATATAACAGATTTTTCAGAAATAAGAGCAAGCAAATTTCTTACTAAATACGGGCATCTTCTATTTTCGTTCTTTTACTCCCCTATAGGAAGAAACAATAGGAATATAATGTATTTAATCCTGGTATAATAAATCACATGCTTCACATTAGCTCCTCGAGGCAGCAGGGTGGGGGGAATATTTTTTTTACATCTGGAAAGGGGAACTCCGAGACCAGGAGAATTGTAAGGATTGTATATGGCTTCCTCCTCCGTCATGGGTGTTTGCAAGACGCAGTATACCCCAACAAGCAAAAACTTAAAATGTCCATTGATTTCCACTTCTTATCCATTAAACTACTCCCACAGTTTTTATTGCTAGGTACATTGAATATTTAAATAATTTCTGTAATAACTTGTGACATATAGAAGTATATTAAGTACACTGGGCAGAAATCTTGGAAGTCTATGTCTCTATCTGTCTATCTGTCTGTTGCGTGGGTCACTACTAATGCCAACACATTAAAAATTTATTAACATTGGCTTTTCAATAAACTATTACTTCATATATATGTGTGTGTGTGTGTGTGTGTGTGTGTGTATGTGTGATAACATTATTTCAACTTTTACTGAAATAGTGCAATTTTAAATATTTTCTGTTGCCAACGTGTTGTAAATTGTAAACTCTTTCATCATTTGTGGAGATTCCCTTTCTACCTTTTGATATCATTTGGCACGTAAGAGGAAACGGACCAGCTTAAACTTCATTTAAAAATCACAGAACTGTAATTTGTTTAAAAAATAGATGAAGTGGCTATATTTCTTTGTCTTGTACGTTGTGTGCAACATTTTTAGCTATTTATGGGCAAAATTCTGTTGATTATGTCTATAAGATCCATCAATAAACACATTTTTTCCACCACTATGACTTGTCACGGCACGTACATCTGTGACTTCTTGAGCTGGAGGTACTTAACTTACTAAAAGAAAAAATGCCTCACTTACAAGCGTATATTTACAAATATCAAGTTGTCGTAGTTCAGAATGGCCATAGGAAGAAAAATACAGATTTGAAGATAGTGCCTATTTAGCTGTGTTGAAAACTGCACACACAGAAGAACGTGATTTCATAGATAGACTCTGGTCTGTCTTTGTCGCACAAACCTAGGCCAGAATTGGAAAAACAGTAAAATGTACAAGAATATTACCAACTCCTACGACAATATGTTTAGGTGCATAAATGCTGGCCGGATTTTATTGGTGCAGGCACGTAGAGACCAAGAAATACAACGACCATGCCCAGTCTCTATAGTAAGAGATTGCACGTATTCTGAGGCACATAATTACTCAACTGTCAATAAGATATGTATTGTTCCATGAGACGCATTCAGAAAGTCAGTTTAGCCCTGGAGGCAGCACGCGCTACTCATAAAACATTGACAAGCTGTCAATTGTTGAAATGAACAATGGCGAGAAAGGTACAAAAACTTGCAATTTAGTCCTGTTACATCTGTTTGACTTTGGTAGTTTGGCTTAGCTGCTTTAAGATCTTATTTTACACTCCATCTATGATATCTACAGAGGTGTAGTCACGGAAAACCAGGTTCAGAGTCCAATGTTTGGAGAGATGTATCTAGATGCCTGTTTGACCACAAACTGTCACTGACGGTTCGTTGATGTGCACCATTAAAGCTGTAACCAGTGGCATAGGAAGATAAATAGCTTAAATATCATGTCTAAACTAAATTCAGGCAACACACCACGACGTCGACAGCCAAATTGGGGGAGCAGATAAAAGATGGGCAGATCCCAGATCTGCTGGTTTCATCCAGGTCTCAACCATGCCTGGTATCTATGCATTAAAGAACTATTGTATGACCGCCATGTCTAGATGGAGAGCAAGCAAACTGTGAAATTTGTGTGGAATGAATGTGAAAGTTGTAGAAGAAAAATGTATAAATGTTGACCTTCGCCATATTGCCTTCAGCTGTGGCAAGGGTATTTGATGTATATATTTTGGTAGGATTGCAGTCTTGAAGATAAGGTCCTTTCAATGATGCTATGGACTCTATGCTCTATGAAAAAATATTAGATAGTATGACAGTTTGACCTTTCAAGTGAAAGGTCACATTAACTGCACCAAAACTATAGTGCTATTCTCGATGGCAACACAATCGTTTAGAATTAAATTTTACTGAGATAAGAAAAACCATTAACTATTGTACATGGTAAATCAAAAACACATAGGGTCATAGTAACTGTAATATGCTGGAAAAGTTCTGATTATCCTGAAGATGGGGAGATTGGTAACATGAACCTGATCAAGGAGGGTTTCTTTGGCTGTTGAGGGTATATCCAATATTTTTGCTCACAGTTCTCTGCTTGTGTGACCCTGAGCGGACCTGCAACAGCACCATGGGAACCTAAACTTAATGGGAAGGAGATCCCAAGTCCCTGTGTGGCAATTCCTGTTGAGGGAAAAGCCTGACATCTCACGTCCAGGATAATTGTTTGTACCATGTAAGTGACAGGTTCCTTTCAATCCACCTTTATAATTAGGGATGTGCATCAGTCAGCAGAATGATTACTTGTTGAAAAAAATGTGTAAAAACAATCCTCTCATGCAATTGTGACCAATGAATCGAGGATCCGTATCACTAGTTGCTCACTCATTCTCGATGTACTGCTTGCCGAAACAGGCTGCATACTTTTATTGCCAAGGTATGTCCGTTTTCCCCTACAGACTATTCTTTACGGTAGCTCAATCTGATGCCTGTCAAACATTAAAATAATTTCTGCTGTTCAAAAATATGTTTTATGTGCATATGGATGTCTTTCAAGAGCTGTTACATGGAGGATTGTCACTAAATTGCTCAATTACGACCACGCACCTTTGCTGAACGCACACTATCTTATAAACTATTACCGTAGTCTTATTCAGACAATTAAAAGCCTCCGATCTGTCTTTTCTGCCCTCCTCTATATGTCATTGGGCCGCGCAACTAATTTATAATATGCGGCCCTCACAGTGGTACACTCAGAACTGTATTTATTTTGGCACTTTGTACAAAGTGAGCATAAGGACAAAAAACACATCAATTGTCAAAATTCCATAGACTTTAAATTGTAATCTGTAAAAGTGTTGTGATTATGTGTTTTGATATACTTTCAAAACAGCTTTAGTTTTACCAAATACGACACGATAACCCACAGTGAGGAGTTGAATCTGCTGATACTGGGTCGGGTTTACAAAAAAAATTATATCATAACTATTAGAAATAATGCAGTAATAAATAGGAACAGGTCAAGTTACACATAGAGAGCATTATCAAAGGTGCAAGGTTTCTGAATATCGACTAATAAGGTAAAATTTAATGTAATTAGGACATCCGTCCATTGAATCTTTATGTACTTAACACAAAACGCAAGGAGGTGTGGTCTTCAAAAAAGTAAGAATAAGACAGCGGGCACAACAATTGGTTTTACTTAAATTCGGGAATTGAAACAGTGGTCAATATCTATTTTTGGTTTTGTTAGGATGCGTTACTGTTGATAAAACAGATGTGTTCTTAAAATATTCAGATGATTGGTTCTGAGAATATCTGTAATGAAATTTCAGGGCTTTAAGTTTATATATATATCTTACCATTTCAAAAGTTTAAACAATGGATTAGTATGGGCATTATATCTTTCATGGCAACAACGCCGTATTGCCGATTTTGAAGCTTGAAAACACGATCCCAGGAATATCCCCAGGCTAAAATTGAATACTGAAGACGAGGCAAAACCAGAGAGCTGTATATAAGCAGTAATGTATTCGTTTGCCAAAAATTAATTCTTAAAAACATGCCCTTTGTTGGGGAGAGCTTTGCAGCGACCTTATTTACATGTGTATACCAATTTAGACTTCAACAAACAAATAATACAAGAAAACAAATTCGGTAAGTGGTGATATTCAAATAATATTTCTTTTAAAGATATAGATGGAATGAATTAACGCTGTGGGAAAATGAAAAACCCTGAATTTAGTTTTGGTTGGATATGCCCGGAGATATAGTTAGTATAAAATATGAATAGCAAAGGTCCCAGAATTGACCTTTGTGGGACTCCAGTTTTGAGAGGAAGTAAAATTGATACGGTATAATCAAATTGTAAACAAAGATATTTGCAATGAAATATTCATGTAATCGTTAAATTTTTTCAAACATTTTTGATAATACTGAAAGGATTGGTATAGGGCGTTGATTATCTAAGAGAGTGTTCTCACCTTTTTAAATAGAGGTGTGACCTTTGCTACTTTCAATTTCCCAGTAAATCAATTTGATTTCAGTGATTGATTAATGATTATAATAAGGGCTGTCAACAGAGATGATATTATACCTTTTATAAGTTTCACTAACAACTTCCCTATGCCTTCACTACATTTTTGGTTTACAATTTTCTAGAATCAATTCAATATAAGAAGTTTAAACAGGTGTGGAAGAAACTTTTCGCCCCATGTGATATGTTATGATGAAAAGTGTGGTAAGTTAGGCTTTACATTTAATGTTTCAAGGTTAAGTAGTGTCAGTATAAGCGATTCCAAAATAATGCCTCTACGTCTATTCATATCCCATAGTAGCCATTGATCTAGTATGCAACATTACGAAGATATAAGCCAATAAATAATACATGTTTAATACAAAGAGAAACTTAAAAAACCTAATTCTGTAAGCCCATGTACCGTTTGAACACTATCAAGTCCGATATTCTATATGTGTCATCAGCAAAGGTGGTGGGATGTAACTAGACATTGAACAAATACCTAGAGCTTAGCTATACTTATATCAAGTGAATTCCCTGGACCTGTAAAGTACTTGCGACAAACCTTACGGCAGAATGTTAATTAGTAACCAATATGTCATATTTGCTGAGTCAGCCCACACAATTTAATAAAATCAAATAAAAAGAATACAAAACTGAAAAAAGTAATGAATTGGCGCAAAACTATATGCAAAACATTTCCAAGATCCATAAAGTATGTGTGTAACTGCAAATATTTTCAGTGATTTCGATACAAAGTGAAAGTTATGAGAAAAATAACATTTACGACGGCTGTTGTAGTGGCAGAACAAAATGGCACTGAATACTATATGCAGAAGGGACGCAGACTGAAGATGTTTCGGGATAATTTGCTCCATCTGCTCACGGGTTGCTACTTATGGTGACCTTTTTTAACCAAGGAGAACAAAAATTATACAAATATGAGGAGAAAGTCACATTGCAGAAGGAAGGTAAAGTGCAAAGTGGCATGGTAGTACAGCTTTGGAGTCCAACATGCTACTCCACAACTCTGAACACAATCTAATTTGACGTGTTGCAGATGTTCAGCTTTCTTGTCAAATAATCCCCAAGGAGGACAAATTCTGCACAATGTCAGTTTGCTAATTGCGCTGAAATTAGTACTCTGGGGGAGCAGAGCGACCGCAAACTCAAAAATAATCACATGTGGACACACACACACACACACACATACATAAATTTATGCATAAATACTTTTTTGACTCAGAGAACTGTAATGCGTTGATTGGTTGAGCCGCTGTATCTGCTGAAAGTGTTACAGATTTTTACCTGTTCTTGGATCACTGGGTGTTTGAGAGTATTATCTCTCATCATTTTCAATTGCCACTGAGTGCACACATCTACTTATAATGCTCATACAGAAGGATTTTTTAATGTAAATTGTATTTTTACATCAAAATCTGCCTGGATTACCAATGGCTGGTCAATTAATCCTATTCATCAGGTGCCAGGACAAATCAAGACCCGACTAGGGTGTTTACGTGACTGGTCAACAATGGACCCAATATATTTTTGGCAAACAATTGGGTCCTTCGATACCTTTTTTTCTGTCATCAGGAAAAAAATGTTCTCCATAGAGAATGACAAGCTTGGCTGTTCAGAAGTGTGTCTCTGCTACTTATTTCTATGCACTCTGATATTCACAGGGTATTTATTTAGTGATCATGATCCACACTGGAATCAATACAGTATGGATCTATCTGTAAAACGTTCTATATACCTGCCCGGGTCACACACCCAGCTGACCCAATTAGTGCAGAAAAACATGATCCATATTCATTAATTCCAAACCCAACAATGACAGCAAAGAGATTTCAGACTTGCCAAAGCATCAACATTTCTCTTCCAATACCAATGTGCAGAAACAAATTTCACTCCTGACTTGAGACAGCCAGTCACCAACAATAGGGAAGTGGTGGTTTTAAATTGGTCCTCTCAACCTTAGAAATATTCATCATTAACTGCAGACACTAGTTCTTTTCCAAAATCTATAGGCCTAACCACCCAAAACACAAATTTCATTATTTGTCCCACAAATAGAAAGAAACCTGTTAGGCCTATCACCTTTTAGTTCTCCCGACTTGTCAGTCAGCTAAGTTTACAGCAAAAGAGTAAAGTAGGCGTACATCGTTTTTGTGAAATTTATGAATCTGGTACATTATAAACACACTCTACCTCCACTTTAACTATGAGTCGGTGAAAAAAGCCCACAGGACAACATAGCCAATGAAGTAATTTTCAAATAGTACAGAAAAGCATGATCCATATTCCTTAAGCCATTCTATTGTTGAATGTTGAGGCCACAGACATTTACAAACACAACATGTACGGATATTGATATGATACAGCCCATAAACATTCTTGACATGATGGGCACAGTTCATGTACCTGTAAACATACTTCTTGGAGGTGACATCCATCCCCAACCCCGACAAATCAGAAACCCATGCGGTGTTTGCATTAAACCGGTTGCCAGTAATCACCGAGCTTTGGAATGTGATGATTGTGGAATGTGGATACATGTTAAGTGCTCCAACATTTCAGCTGAGCTCTTTCGATTCCTGCAGAAAAATGGGTAAAACTTTGACTAGAGATGTCCAAAATGCATAATTTATGACTTGCCATTTGAAAATACCACGTACATCTCTTTGGGCTCATCATTTACGTTTTTCCTTTATGATCTACTATTTCATAATACATCTGATGCGTCCCAAGGAAATCTCAGTGGGATTTCTTCCATCTATGATGTCTCTATTAATGACAGCAGTGTTGACCTCAGAAATGTGTCAATTGTCTCTATAAATGACAGTAGTGCTGACCTCAGAAATGTGTCAAATGTATGTGATCAACATACTCAATCTTATTTATCACCTTTTCATGAATCAAGGGAAAAAAAGGCTCTCTTGCACTGTGAACTTCGCATTAGGTTTGATCAATGTAAATGGCCTAAGAAATAAATTCTCTGAATGACTTGAAACTTTAACGGACAAGTTGTCAGATTGCTTAATTGTACAAGAAACAAAATTGATGAGTGATTTCCAAATGCTCAGTTCAGTGTATCAAACTACACAATATATCGTAAGGACAAAAATGGACACGGGAGCGGTATCATGGTATTTATAAGATCGGACATACCTACCAGAAGGATACAGACCCATGAGACAGAACATGGTGTAGACTCTATTGCTAATGAATTCTATATTAAGGAATCCAAATGGTTACTGCACTCTGCCTACTGACCACTGTCTGTCTGTAAAGACATTTTCTGCTCTGAAATGACCAGAATATGTGATCAGTCATTTGTTGAGACTGATGATCTGTTGATCGCTGGTGATTTAAACTCTGATTTTAGTAATGAGGAGAAAGCCAAACCCATCGGCGATATTTGTGATTTTACATAACTTGGTTGAGAAACCCACTTGTTTTAAGGTTGCACAATCAAAGCAAGGCACTTAGAGGAGAGCTGGCTTCAACCCGCTCTCCTGTTTTGGTTTTTATTTTTAGGTCCAGAAAACTATATACATTCTTGTTGCTTGAAATCTTTACATTATATATACACCAAGAAAAAAAGTTTTGTAATCTATCGGTAAACGGAACTTGATTGTCACATTTAAGAACGTGTTATTATCTGTGTAACTGGAGCTCTGTAACAGTCCAATTTGCGATTCTCTATGTAGCTAATGTTGTCTAACAGTCTCATTTTTATGGACTATAGCGTACAGAGAACATACCTCGCTACCAGATCACAGGTAATATAAGACCACACACTGCTACATTTTCATGAGCCATGTGCTCTGTATTGGGGTCAAGGTAGTAAAAGCATTAGGATAATGTTTAATATCCAACAGTGAAACATCTGTAGTCTTTCGAGGTATATCCTCCAAGCCATCCTCCTACCCTATTGGTTTGGCAACTTTTGGCAACTGTCAGTCTATATATTATAGCATTCCATGCAGGCAACCTCCCAATGTATTCATACTACTGTGTTACGACGAATGTTATTCCTTGGAGACTCAAATACAATTTCTCACTTAACTATTCTGTTCATTGTCACTAATTGCTATTTGTAATTGCAGTGTTATGTAGTACGTTTGATGAACCAAATAACATGGTTCTCCAGCAAGAGGTAAGTAAAGAATACGAAAGGGAAACAGAATAACTTTCGAAAGCTGAGGCTTTCAACTCTTTTATTTCTGTGTAACAGTGTGACCTAGACTCGTCTTCTGTCACTTTGCCTGAGCTAAGTTTTTCCCCAGTAAATACTCTTAATTCTATTTCTATAAGACATGATGAAATTTTGAAATAATACTCAGTATAAATACTTCCAAAGCTGGTCTTCTGACTGCAGAACCGTTTATGCTGGTGTCCCCTAAGGTTCCGTTCTGGGGCCCCTCGCTTTTCAAATATTTATTAATGATATTGTTGACATCATTAATTCAAATTTTAAACTGTTTGCAGACGATACATCTCTCCATTTGATTGTACATAGTCCTGTAAATGCTGCCGGAGTAATAAATTCCAACCTTTCCGCTATTGACAAATGGTCCAAGAAGTGGCTTAAAATTTTCTACACCTTAAAAACTGACAGTATGTTAATATCAGGCATGTCTACCGCATCTGATCATCCTCCCCTTATATTTTAGGGCCATACGTTGCATAACATTGAAATGCTAAAAACATCTAATCATTTTGCTGCAGTTTGATTTGAGATTAACTTATCATATCAAAAAAATTATTGTTGAAGGAGAAAAATTTTGAAACATAGTGAAAAACTGACAAACCTGTGACACTATTTATAAATCTTTAATTAGACCTATTGAAGACTATATAGAGACAGTTTGGGTAGGATGCACAGCAGCTGATGCTGAAAACTTGAGTGAGTTCAATAGGCTGCTATTAGAATAATAACTGTAGCATTTGTCGGTACAGGTAATGCACAAGTACACAAAGATCTCAGATGGTAAACCCCAGCCAAGGATTTCTAAGAAGTAAATGTTGCACATGTAACACGTAAGTGAAAGGGCATATTACTGACAATCATAAAGTATGTAAATTTGGCATTGTCTTAAAGTAATCTCCAAAATGATTAGCTGTTGATATAGCTGTGAACAAATTTTGGCTTGCCTGCAAAAAGAACGTAGTATGAGTCACTCTTCGTCTGTCACGTGATCATCATGTAGGAATGTGTAAGACGCATTGAGTAATGTAAATATCCATTTATTCTTACAAATGGAGATTACTGACGTGTTTCACTTTTGCACCACTGTATTGCATGGGGCCCAAGTAGATTGGTAGATGATTCACTTTTACTGTGACACAAGGTAATTAAAAATATAAGTAGGACAGGTTCTGGTGAGAGCTTACCAGCAACCGAAATGGTGATCACATGTACCTTTCAACGTGACAGCCATAGCTACGGCAAGCAAAACGGCTAAGCAGGATAAATAAAAAGACAAGAAAACGATCAGTTTCACACTCTATACTTTGATAATGTAAGTTTCCAGGATGCAAATGGGTCTTGTGCAAACTTATTGATAAAATGAGATAGTTATGCAACAAGCCCCAGGCTCGACATTGGCGCAATGCTATAAATCCCCCTTTTTTACAGAACAATGTGATGACAACCATGCAGTCAAGAAACAGAGAATACTAAAGCTGCTTAGTGTACAGACTATCAAAAATGTGTCCTTATAGAGTTTGATGGCTTGGAAATGGAACTTATGTGAAGCATTTGAAAAAAAGCAATCAGAAGATTGCATGCTGGCAATTCCACAGCCAGTCAAGTTAAAAAAAATTAACCTCTGGTCCTGGCAAAAAGTAAAAAAAAAAATGATTATGATAACTGTAAAACTGTTCTGTTAAGATATTTTGAGACAAAAAATCTGTACACTCAATGAAACCTAGTGATATCTACAATTACTACTAATAGGTACAAACTGCTACTTTCGAAGACACGATCAGGCAGAAAGATTCTAGGGTAAAGGAACTATTGAAGCTGGCCTTAAACCCTCTGAAATAAAACAGCTGAAACCACAGGTAGCAAATCCTCATTGTCTTACTCAAAATATGGATAGAAGTACAAATGTAGAATTCAGGGGAAAGATTCTATAGATTTGAGTCAATTAAGGAACTTGAAAAAAAAGCTCTGGGGTGTTTTCAAGAGAGTTTGCCTACATTCCAACAAGCACAACCCTAGCCATCTGAACAAAGTGCTGATCCTTATTGGTAGATCTAATTTCTGTTGACAAAACGAAATTCGAGTTAGTAAAATCCTTTTTTTTGGGGGGGGGGGGGGTTGCCATGGTCGATGGGTAATTATTGTCCAACCTGGTGAACGAAAATTATGCCTCTCAATATATGCATGCAGAAATAAAATGTAGCCAAAGTAATACTTAAAATGGCTTTGCATTGGGCAATCGGGCTATTTTAGCCGGTATACACCTGACTGCCAAAGGAATATCGTAGCTTGTTTGAAATTACAAATTTGTACTAAATGGAGCACCAGAAATGGGACCGTATTATTGCAAAACACAGAACGTTTGCAAAGTAAAGAAGTTCAAGCCAGCATGGTGTAAGAACTCGAGTAACTGCCAATCCATATGCCCAGAATTGTCGCAGCACCAATAGACATACCCTACTGTACAGACAGGGAGGATACACAAGCCAACCACAAAGGCACATAGAATATTATAGGTGGGACAATCTCATATATCCATTCTACAATATATGGGGTAATCCACCGATATCTAAAGAGCTATTTCAGACACAAAAAGTGGAAACAGGCCTTCTGGGGAAGTGCCTCCATGGCCTTGAACACACTCTAGCCAGGCTTAGATGGTAAAGAAAATAATACTTCTTCTTATTGGGAGCTACTAGAGATACATAAACAATGAACATTAAAGTATTGTTTAGAGTCAATGATTCCGTGATAAAATTTTGTGCTTTTAGCGGTTAGGTCTACATATTTTGGAAAAACTGATGGTTGGAGGTAATGACGGATGTTGTTTGGGTTGAGGGGACAGTTCAATACCACCAGTTGCCAACTATGCATCACATCTTTATCGAAAGAGACGTGTGGATATTTTGGTAACTCTTGAATCTCTTTCTTCACATCGGTATTAGAAAATGAATGTTGATCCTTTGGTAACTGTGAAATCTCTTTGCTGGCATTGTTGGTTTTGGAATTTATGAATATGGATCATGTTTTTTCTGTATTTTTTGCTATTTTTAATCAAAGTCTGCACCCTGCGTCCTGTTTTTATTCCTATATACCTTATAGATTTTGCTAACAGTCTTATAACGATGCTTCAACCCACTTAATGGTAGGCTACCAGGGAATTAGTCCATGGGCTGAGGGCCCAATTTTGACCAATTGGTACCATCTGAGGGCACCAAACTTAACATTGCTTTTTTATCGGTGTATGTCTCAGGAACTCAAAACAGCATGATGGACTTTTCTGCGCCACACCTTTTAGTCAGTATACGCAATTTAATGGATGTATGTTATTTTGCATAAAAGGTGAAAACATTTCTGCATAGTGATTCTTTTAATGACTATACATGTGACAAGGCAAAAGGTAGCAAAATTTGAATCACAGCTCGTTAATTAAAATGGAAACTTGAGGAAATGGAGGTGCTAATCAATTTTAATAAATGTTCAAAGACTGCTCATTATTGCTAATCAAAATAGATTTATAGTTGTGAAAGTGCTAAACATTGTAGAATAAGGTAACTTGAACAGGTCAATATACCACGGTATGCCTCATCCAAAAAACTGCTAATCAACTTGGAGGAACTTTCATACCTGCTAAACAAGGCTAATCAATATTCATTCATCGTAAAGAAATTGCTCATCAATAAGACAGTTTTCCTGTTTAGGGAGATGGAACCCATAGACAAGCTTTGGTTACCCTTATGCCAGAAAATGTTGCCGCGACGTACATATAATGTTTTTTACTATCACCAATATCCAATTTACATAACACATATTAATGTATCACAATAGATACCACCTTTTGGCCGAATTGAATTGTAAATTTGAACATATAAAATCAATATGATGCAGGTTGTTGAAATGAATGTAGATTACTCCTGATTGTAAATAATACAAATCCAAAATATTATGTACAATAGCTGTAGGTTCATTGTAAGGACACGACATCAGAATTAAAGGACAAATAACATTTGTCCTTTAAATAGTTTAAATTGTCAAGGTAATATGATGTTATCATCAACTGTTTCTAAACTTTTGAAAATAACAATGTACCTTGCAATAGTGTCAGCTCTTGAACAAAAGAATTTGAATCTCTTGAATTTGATCCTTGGATGTACTTGTTTTTCTTATTGCAGAACCAGAGGTAAAGTGGTAGATGGTTCTCTGCACGATTTTCTTATTTCAACCTTTCAGGTAGATTGCTCTTCTTTTTTCGCTGTCAAATCTTTTAGTGTTTTCTTTTGAGTAAGTAAGGCACGACATTCTCTATGGTAGAATAATTTGTTTTGATTTTCTTCTTCTTCAAGCTTCAAGATAGGGTCAATTTTTTGTATGGCTGCAGTTTAAGAAATGTTTCCAGGGATTGTCCATCCCTTGGTTTGGTAAGTGCAGTTATAGGGGGCATCTTTGAGCAAATAATGCATACCTGCTCCTCTGTACAGGCTCTATTCTTTGGTGCCTCCATGTTTCTGGACAAAGAATCAATCTAGGAGCTGAAGAAAACTTGGATGTCTCTCAAATCATTAGTTTGAGCAACAGGGGACCTACTAAGACAAATTATCCAGACCTGGTCCACTAAATGCCCATCTATGCGGTTCTATACTACAGACTACGCTAGTAAGCAAGCATGCAACGTGTATGGATGGTTATGTCTGAAATTGGACAGATCTTGCTGCAATTGTGCACACTTCATTGCTCAGCCTCTGGTGCTGTGATCTTTATAACCATTATTGATGACCATGCTCCCGGCAATGGTATAACAAGCACACATCAAAATCTAAAATGGCATACCAGTGGACGACTAATTGTATATAATATATATACTGTAGTCCTAGAAATTTTGGCGCGTGTTTAATTTCGCGCAAACTCATTTTTTCTGAGATAACAGAATTTTCGCGCATTTTAGTTTCGCGCAATCCAATGCCAAACAATGTAGTGAAATACAATGCAACTTATTTTCGCGCATTTTGTGGTGTGAAGGCAATCATTTATACCTTGTTCTCTTTTTTTTTTTTTTGAAGTGTTAAATGAACAGTATTTCAGAGGTTGAGAAGACTGGTTTAAAAATACTGGTTTCCTTTGACTGTCTTACGTCAGGTGTGAAACTTGTTTCTTCACATTCGGATTGAAAGTTGGATATTGATGTTGTGATAATTTCTGGATCTCTGCCTTTCGCTGTACTTGACTATGCTTCCATTTTTGGTTCGGAATTCGGAAAATTAATGTAGAAAACCTTGGTGACAAAGTACCTTGTTAAAGCCATTAACAAATATGTTCACTAGGTGTCGGTGCTCCTGACTAATTATTAATAACAAAGTTTTCAATTCAGGTACATGCCGCTATATGCATGCAATCCTAATTTTAACCATGCAGGCAATGGGAGTAACAATATTAAGCCACATTTTTACTCATTAAGGCACATTTTTACTTCTTGCAAACAGTCAGTAAGATTCAATGCAAACTTCAAGATGAACCTTTGGTAAGTGTTCAGTTTGTTCAAATGAATATGAACCAGGGGATAGATTTTTGAATTATTTTTGCTTTTTTGCAAAATCTTATAAAGTGCTTATTGAAACCACCTACTAAAATCCTTTGAAATTTCACACTCGTGTAGAGGCCAAAGCATGATGTTGATTTACAAATGACGCTGTCATTTTTAATTACCTAACACACATGTGTGTATTTTCATAATTTTTCCTTCAAACAAAACCCTTTTACGGAGAGTGCTGAAACGTGGTGAAAATTTACCTTTGTGGAAGGATCAAAGTTGTGCATTTTGCATTCTACAAATCGGTCAAATGACCACGCTTCAAGGATCTCGTTATATATATATATATATATATATATATATATATATATATATATATATATATATATATATATATATATATACATACAGTGAAATGACTATGTCTATGGCAAACAGGCATAAGTTGTGGGTATGCCAGGCGCATGAGGCGAGTTTTTTGTAATGGCTCCTTGTATTTGTCAGAAACAAGGCAGACCGACGCCATGTCACAGGGTATTGTTATCATCATCATCATCATCATCATCATCATCATCATCATCATCATCATCATCATCATCATCATCATCATCATCATCATCATCCTTGGGAAAAGGTTATACGAAATGTTTTGATATTGTGTATTGAATGCATCTCGACCTCATTTGTTAATCAGTTTTTTTATTTCTTTACGATTTCTTGTGTTTATCTTAATTTCAACTTCTTGTCTTGAACTGCATGGATTGTTGTACTCGCGGGGAACGTTCCTGGAGAGAGCTCTTACATTTGCTCACTATATGATGCTGCTGGCTATGCCGCATTTGGAAAGAGTTATATCAAAATTAATACACTTTCCGGAAAATAATGTGCACAGAGCCGGGTCTTTGCTAAAGAAAAATAGCAGGTTCACATGTGTGGAAACGATTTTAATGAATAAATATGAAATAAGCAGCTGCCATGTTTACACAGATAGATCTTTTCTATACTACTGTCCTGTCATGACTGTTACTTTTCCATAATGTTCCAAATAACACTGTATATATGATTTTTTGTATGAAAAGGTGAAATTATACACGAACATTCATCAAAGGTGCTGACAGTCATGTTGTCCAATACTATTGTTCTCCACACGTTTATTGTAGTAATCATTCTTGCAGTTTTTTAAAAATCAACAGTGAATCCTCATTTGCTTGATAATTTCAGATCAACAACTGTATCGACTGCATTTTCTCAGTTATTAGAATTATTCATAATGCCAGAGGACAATGTTTGCGGTAGTCAGTTCGGATTTAGGGAAGGAAGATATACCTTAATGACACGAGGTTTACTTAATCTTTTCTGCTTTATACATGTACATTAGATGCTGAAGATGATTTGATAAGATCTGGCCCGCAAGAATAATGTTTAAATTGTTTGATGAACTGCACGTTATTAACTGGTTATTTTTTGTGCACATGGTACAGTAACTTGAAGGCCCGGATTAAATAGATTGGAACTTATTTTAACGTATTCTAGTTCAAAGGGGTGGGGTGGCAGATAAGGAAGGATACTCCCTTTTGATTTTCAATATGTTTCTTGATGAACTTCTTTGTGAATTACAGGATCTGAATCGCGGAGCTGCAATTGTTGGCAGTAAGCTGAATTCATTGGCTTACACTGATGATGTAACATTAGTTTTCAGGACGGACTCTGGTCTTCATGCGACCCTAAGAGCTGGTAATGCAGATGCTGATAAATAGGGTTTTACATTCAGTATTAAAAAGGCCAAATGTATCTCAGACGGGAAATCGTTAAAGATGTACGTTCACTTACTTTCATCATATATTTGTATGGGTTAATCTGTACCTGAAACTTAATTAAACCAGGTGTTGTCTTATACATTATCTTCCCTGAATGTTATCTTGAATTACCGCAAACCTTAATGTAATGTTGTCGAAGACTGAATGATTGACTCATAACCATCTTTGTTATGTCATGAAAAATTCTTGAAAAATTGGAGTGATGAACACTTGCTTATTTCCTTGCTGACAAGATCCTTCTATGGACAGCTCTTGTCGGTGGAGGGACGGGTAACTATTAAAATAAAATATGGTCTGCTAGGTCACTTTTTTCGATCCCTCCATGCATGGCTGTCCTCTAGCTTCAAAATTCTCCCTGTTCAGCTAGGACGACAGATACACTTTGGGTGGCTCCCGCTACCTGCCTCGACATTGCGGCTTGTCTGGCTATGGCAGGTAGTGAGAGGTCCCGGTCGACTGCCGGCCTGTCACAGTAGCCCTGCTGGTGTAGTGCCTCTTCCAGTTTGGGACAGGGCCCGACAGCAATCACGTTTTTATGCTCCACATTAATTCATATTTTTAGTACGTCCATGCATTTTCAGTTGATTACGTGAATGGTATATTACATTTTATTCATTTATTTATTCATTTCGTTTGTTTTCTCGGATTTGTATGCTTTATTGTGGCATGCCATAATGATTTTACATTTTCGGCTTGTTGTGAAGTGTCAGTTGATCTCGATGTATGTTTTAATTTGGATGTATTCATTTTTTCTTGCCGTCGAGGATTTAATAAAGTAATAAATAGGTTAAGCAGATGACAAAAGGTGTCCTGCGGACGACCTAAGATTCTAAGGAAACGTATTGATGCTAATTTATTCACAAACGCTAAATTAAATGATGCTAAATCACCACAGCTTTTCCAGATATATGCCTATTTGATTTTTTATGGCTGAATTCAATAAATAAACACATAAACTATTATTTTGGCTCAAAATATTGCAAATATTATATATTATTATTTTAAACAGTTGAGACGTCCTTTCCAGCTGGGCCAAAATTGCGGCTTCTTTACAATACAGATAATGGGTAAGTATATATGACTAATACATGGGTCATAGGAATGCATTTATGGACAAATATTACGTGTTCCCTTCATAGCCGTTCGGTAACACACCCTGAGCGAAAAATTTCGACAGCTCATCGCCGTGAAAAGCTTCAGTAATTACAAACCAACAATTACACATTTTCTTGTGTAGCAAGTTTCAGTAAGGTATGTTGTTCATTCTTGAACATATTTGTAATAATCTCTTTTATTTTTAACAATTGCCATCATCTTCCGTTAAAAGAAGACAACCTTGCACAAAACAGTGAAAGATTCTGTATGGTAAAAACTGAATCCACATAAATTTTCCCGCTGTGTCAGAGCAGCATTTCTGCCCGCAAAATTGGCTACCTGGTACAAATAATGGATGTTCATGTGTGGAAACATGATATTCTCAGATACACTGCTTGCACAAGGTATATGATGCTTTAAATAATAGATGGTTGTTTATAAAAATGATACAACCTATTTTTATCAGATATATGCTACTTCTAGTTTTACAAAACGATGCTACTGGCTTCTGATCGTCCATGAGAGTAAGAATCACATTATGTTTCATTTCTAAGATTAAAGTACATGGTGTGGTTTAAATGGCCAAACGCTTCAACATCTCAGGTTCCATGTCTATTCATTATTTTCTGAGTTCTTTTACATTGATTTTGGCGACAACTGAAATGATACCTACTAGGGCATGATTTTCTTAAATGCTGAACGTTTTTTAAAAATTTATTTCATTTTTTTTGAGGACTTAACCTTTACCCTAGGTTCAAATTTGTGTCAATATTCTTCATGGAAATGAACATACGTGTTATATGTTAGAACGTATACTTGGCTCAAACAAAAAGACAATCTTTAATTATATGGAGTTTCATCTAGAATATCCCTGAACAGTATTTCACTGAGACTGTTTTTTCCAAGAATCATATTTAGAATTAAAAGCGATTGGCTGGAAAAAGAAGCTGCATTTTCATGGGTTTAAGGGTGAGCAGAGTGTTAGTGTTACCGCAGGTACAAGTCTTGATTTTAGCCAGAAACAATTGTTGTTTGACATGTGAATACGCGGCAGTGATTAAGATAAATAATGAAAACAGAAATAACGAAGGGACCCACACATTACAGAAGTATACCAAAATTGAATTGTGGTCATAGCAATAAGTTTATTAAGTTACTTGTCCACTGAAACTAATAAAGGCTTAAATGACGTGCGTTGATATATTGATCGAACAATTTTTTCAAGCTTGTTATTATATCTACTGCATCCGAAGGATTCGGGGTATATATTGGTATTGTGACCTTTCACCCGCCGTCTGTCTGTCCGACCGTCTGGCCATCGGGACGACGTTTTTGTTATAACTGAAAGAATATATTATGTAGCCTCGCCAAATTTTGGTTAGTGATGTACCTTATGATGGAGCAAGGTCAAGTTGGAAACCTAGCTTCCTGTGATCATTAATTAATTAGTTGATTAATCAAAGATCGTAAGGCAACCTCTAGATCTTAACCACCAGACAACCTCCAGAGGACATTCCCATGATAACTAAAAATACTGCATGTAGCTCCACGGAATTTTGGTTAGTGATGCATCTTATGATCAAGCAGGCCAAGTACAAAAACTAGCTTCTTGTGATTATTAATTGATTATCAAATTAACAAAACGTTGTTAGGCAATATCCAGGTCCAAATGGCTATAGGTGCACATGGCCATATCTGTCTACATGTGACCCCTATTCGTTTCAAATTTGGTTCAAATAGTGTATGGATCCGAGGGATTTTTCTAAGGTGTTCAGTCAGTCCATCTGACTGGCTGTCTGTCTGTTCCTCCTCCCTGCAAAAGATAACAGATTGTTGTCCTTTTCTCTAAAACTAATGGTTAGGTTGTCTTCAAACTTGGTGGGTATTTATGGCCCGTGTTGCATTTATACGTTCTTCCTCATCCAGATTTGCTTGCATCTTCATATAGTCATCCATCCTTTGAAAGACCACTCATAGGGCAGATCAAAAAGTGGTCACATAGAGTAGGTGGCTTTGCAATAGAGAGTCAGTAACATGGGAAAGATAGCACTAATATTGTGACAAATGTTGGCGCTTAAAGATAATTTGTCAATTGGGAGACAGTGCGCGATGTGGGGTATTTGTTGTCACAAGCTACGATTATGTTTAGTTTTATTTCGATATTTCCTCACGATAAATATCTATATTGTTGTCTAAAAGGAGGGATAACATGATAATTATTTGAATCATTTCTGCTGTCTCTATTTTACGTCAAGCCAGACATCCATTCTCTCAGTAGTATAGCATCCCAAAATATGCAATATGTCCTTTTATCTGAATTTGCAAGATGACGTTCAATCTTCAGAAGGCTGGTTGCTGGGGCTTAGTTTGGATACATACTGTTAAATGCAACTTACAATTTTTTTTGAGATCTGCTCATATTTTATGGTAGGTTATAATATGGTGCCAGACATATTTTGCTAATTACAGATGATAATTACATTTTAAATAACACATGCAAGCTATGCGCATGTGATTGTACGTAACATACCCTGGCTACATCTGGTTCCAGGGCAGGTTTGTTTTTCTACTCAATTCTTTTGTTGAGATACCATTAGCAGCATCATTTTATACATAATATATACCGTTAAGATAAACGGGTATTTTGCTTTGAGGTGGAAGACATCCAACGAAGCACATACTGTAGAAAGCCTTGCTTTCAACATTAACAAACCATTAAAAAGCCAGACAAAACAAAACACAAATTCTTTGATTTTTTTTATAATTATTTATCCTACAATATGGATATTACACCTTTGCACAGCGAGTGTAACAAACAAACTCTGCAGTGTACTGGTACGCAAACTTTCCTTAACTTCTTCAGAAGTGGTCAGTGGGTCTTGCAATTTAAACTGTACAGTTTGGACTTTTCTTGGGCCTGTCAGGGCAGACTTAACAATATACACCCGTAGGTGAGCTTTTGAAGCAATATAAATCTGACCTAGTTATCAGCCCTCAAAGGCTTTCACCCTGAGCTCCACAACCAAAGAGTTTTGATGTTTTTCTAAAACCCTAGCCATTTTTCTGCTGAATGGGCCTTTTAAAGGTTGCTTCTTCACTTTTGGTTTATAAAAGATATTTATTAAGAAAAAAATGGCGATTTTTACAGGGAAGTCACCTACAAGTGGGTCATTTGAAGTCTCTAAGTTGACCCGTCTCCCACAGGATAAAAAGAATATTTTTATCAGCCATTTTAGATTTTAAGATGACCAGTCTTGACTGCATTTAGTATTAATAATGTGATGTACATATAATTCTATATCTGCATTTAGAACTAGGTCAGGTTTCTTTTTACTTTATTGCCACAAAACTGTGTACATGGAAGAGCTTGACATTTTGTTAAACTAGAAACCCCGGAGCTTTGATTTTTTTGTTGGAATGTAAAAGAAAGCGAAACAAAAAAAATCAATACAATACTGTTGTGAAGCATACAGCCATTAAATACACGCAAAGTGGTAAAAAGTGATTTTCAAATTGTACTCACGTAATAAGTGTTAAGTTCTTGATTTTTAGATGCTGTCAAAGCTGTAAAAATATTTCCAATTTTGAAATAACAATAAAACTTACCAAAGGCAGTGGAAACATTACACTTTGAATAAGAGTAATGAAACCGGAAAAGGACAGATACGTGAACATTGGTTTTACAGTAGGCCACAATCCCAAGAAAGTCCTAGAATAAAGTTGGAAAGGATCCAGACATGTAAATAATGTAAGTCAATCAATTGGTTGTTCTTCGTGTAGGTGCTTCTTTAAAAGTACATTCAATATACACTGGTATTTTTTTTTTCAATTTTGCGCTGGGAATAATTTTGGAATTAAGTGCCCTAGAGCTTTGTTTTTTCCGATGAAGAGAAAAGCAAAATTACAGATTTCTACAATGAATCCATTGTACGCGGTAGTAGTAATTAAAACTGATTTTTAAATTTTTGAAAGGACTGGATTTAGAAGGAAAATTAAGGAGACACAAATGTTGCCTCTTTATGGTTGCCTTCTGCTTATGTGGCAAAAGTAATCATATGGCATACAATTAGGAATAAGCTTCCCAACAACATATATCTCGGTTCAATGGAACTAATGGAACAAAGGCTAAGCAGCTTAACTTGAAGTGGGTTAAGGTGTAACTGAGTTGATATATGTTTAATGTAGCTCCATAGTCATAAAGCCCCAGGTAATGACTTTTAATGTTTAATCTTTTGAAAAACACATCGCGCGAAAGGTTTTCTATGCCAACATATGTATACCTTTATAGAATACTATGTAACTCTGCACATCTAAATGACCTTTCATTTCTAGAGTATTATTTTAAGGTGGCCTTTTGCTGGTGTGGTGAAAGAACTATATGATGTACATCGATATCGCACGCAGGGAACCAGATTTCTAATATCATATAACTGGGTTTCAGAGACCCAGCAGATAAAAGGCTCTGGAGTTGCACAAAATGGATAACTGTCTCTGAAAGTTCGGTAATGTCAGAAACATTACTATTTGTCCTCTTTTTCGGACGTCGCATATTTTCAAAAACAATAGTTCTTGGAGAAAAGTTTTAATATATATTATTAATCTGCTTCCAAGCCAAATCCATATCTAAACCGAAACCCTAGCTTTAATCCTGCAAAAGCGTCTACCTCTAATAAGTAAACCTAACGCCCACCCTAACCATAGAAATTGGCACAAACAGGTAAATACAGGGTATTGAAAAGAATCATTGTGTGCGATGACATAAACCTTGCAGAATCTAGCATAGAATTTGCATTCATTGTAACAACAATCAATTTCAAGTCTTCCGTTCTGTTTAAAGTATTAACACCGAAACCCATTCCTTTTATGGACAAAAAATCATTATCAATGATAAGCAATCAGAATGGGTAACATTCTGAATCCAAAAGTAATAATTATTTTAAGAGCTGTTGAAAATTACTTTCGCCTGAACTGTGTACATATTTTTCAACAAAGGGAATAACCATGTCAGGAACCTATTTGATATTGCAGTCATGTTGTAATCTGTTGTTGTCACTATCCATCGTGATGTATTCCAGTACTATTTGGAAGTTTCCTTGAAAACTCGGAGTTGGATTTGCGATTTCTTTTAAAGAATAGTTTGCATCACCTAATAGTATTGATCTCTTTAGTGTTGTTGCTGGCTTTCTTCTGACTGTTTCAGGTAATGTGATGTTCGACCGCAATATTGACAAGTAATGGTCTCATTAATATTTAGAAAACTTATTTGGCTGTTTTGAGCTATGGGCATTTATATGTAAATTAACAAGTATATATGGGATATATATTATTTTTCATAATGTCTTTACTTGGAGAAAACGGTTCTAGGCTGCCACCTTTAAGGGTCCTCGGGAGTCACGTGCCTCAGGAAATGGGGCAAGTTAACCTTGTGGACGGTAATGCTACACCACATTGACAAGAAAATAGCAACACCATGAAAGGTCCATTTCGAGCAACTTAACATTGAAAGAGACCGATATCAACATCAATGTAGCAAGTGCTCAAACAATGCATCTGCACATTGCATGTGTGGATTATACGAGTGAATCCGCATTTTCCTCAACTTTCACAAGCAAAGAATGCCATGTATTTAGGTCAGGTCCAATATTCAATTAACGTTGCACAACAGGAAATGTAATTTACTTATTGTCGTGTCAAAAGTGTGGAATTCAGTATGTTGGAGACACTGGTAGAGAACTTCATCTGATGTGGTTACCTACCTGCAGTTCGAAACAAGGACGTCACTGTGCCAATCAGTGCAAAAATTAAAACAATTCAAGGAGAAATAGGAATAAAATTAAGACATCGTTGAGAAGATAATAAGTTATGTTTGCAAAACGAATTGGCTACTGTTTGGTCTTCTGAGCTTAACGGTCCAGTAAAAGGGGTATGGGGAGGTCTAAAAACTATTCTAAGATTTTTTGCATATCACTATCGATTAATACGTGAGCAAGTCAAGGATATTCACATGGGCATTGTAAACATTCTAATATGTCTAACTACTCATACATTTTGTGAACACGGAACGGCCGGGTCTCAAACCGGCAACTTTCAGCACCATTACTTAGCCGAAAATGGAAAACGCACAAACCACCTGTATAATATCTCCTTTCCTAAAGGTCTGGATCATTAGACTTAATAGGAATCGGAATACTGCCAGTATTAAGGGCATAGTACCTAAGTTAACAAGAGATCAACATACTGTCAGTTCGTGCGTCATGTTTTCTTGTATTTTTTGTGCTTTTGGTTTTGAACCACTTCCTGGTAGCCATCACCCTACTCTGCAGTCTGAACTTATTCCACACCATAAGCTAATCTGTCAAAAATCTTGAGTTAGTAACTACTCAGAACATGTTTCGGAGCCTTACCCTCTACATGTCTTTCTGAGGAGCGGCTCCTTGTTCAGGCTATGCATGCACGTGGTAATGAAAATGTTTTGTGCCGTACCTTCTTCTCCGCTAATGACCAATGTACCAACTGAGAATATTCAATCCGATTTACCCCCCATATCGTATGCATGCATTGGTTGTTTTATCCCAAACATAACCATGATTTATCATGGTCAAAAGACGTGTTATGGACACATACTCACGTTTTTGTACTGTCGTGCACTACACTGAGATGTTGCATTCATTGATTACAGTTCATTTCTTAACACATTTCAGCATTTAGGTGCGTACAGGTCTGAATCAAAGGATATTGCATTCATACCCCATTTTTTTAAAGGCATGAAATGCAACCTAAAACTTTGCATTTCACATCAAAAACTTGTTCAGATCATATTCCATTGCCAGGCCAATTTAGTGGGTGTTTAATTCTTCTGGGAGTCCTCATATAGCCGGTGCATGCCAAAGATCTGCAGGAATGTTGAAAAGAGTACTCAAAGCTATACTACTAAAGGGAATTCATGTATCTGATGAGATGTTTGCTACATTGATTTGTGAGGTAGAATAAATTGTCGAGAACCGGTTTCTCACCTGATTGAGCTAAGATCCAAGTGCCCATACACCTCAAAATCTAAATTCGTGGCTCATATCATGCCAGCTTGCTAATATCCTGCTCAGTGACACCGCACTGAGTAACCCACACTTTCCTTCATAGTGATACATGCAGCATTCGGATTATTCGTCCAGGACACAAAAAATATATGCTTACTTGAGTGCAAAATACAAATAGAACACAGAGTGAAAATACCCTAGGATAGCGGAATTGGTAATGGTCTGTGAATCAGGTTTTTAGAGAAATCTTGGCCACTAACATTGTGAAACAAGTATTTCTGGGGCGTGAGATCGCAACTCATGAATCTTTTATTTGACTAGCATAATAGTACAGTACAATGACATAAGTATTAAAAGTCTGAGACCATTAAGGCCACATTGGCCGCTATCATGACGACCACCTTCATACCTATAACAGTATACTTGGTAACGTGTGTAAAATAAAGAGTGGCATAAAAGTGCTATACGTATTAACAAGAAGTGAACTAAATATAGAAGTATTAATCTATTGGGTCTGGCTGGGAAGCTGACGGGGGGGGGGGCATTGCAAACATTACAGTTATGGATGGCACAAGCATTGTTTTATATATATATATATATATATATATATATATATATATATATATATATATATATATATATATATATAAACAATATATGTTTTCACATGCATGACAAAACCCAAAACCTTAATTACCATTCGAATATAAAGTTTATTCAGAATGCGATCTGGGGTTGTGTTTAGTATATGAATGTCTTCATGTCTTAGACTTTTTTTCTACAAATATATCTGTCTATAAATATTGTATTGTGATTATGAATTTCAAAATTGGGTCTTATTTTAAAGGTTTCAACTATTTAGTGATAAATTTGAAATAGAGTCTCCGTTATTCGTGGATAAATCAATGCACTATAGTAAATTAACAGGTTTGAAACTTGGCTTTCTATGTGCGTTAAACTTACTGTGACTTATAATTCTCGTACAATTTTTACTGAAGTAGTTCAATTCTGGTACTTTTATGACCCCAAAGTAGACAAACATAATTAAGGTGAGGGAGTACAAGTCATTTATATGTTATAAGTAAAATATTCTGTGGAAAAAATCCTTTAAAGTTGTTCAAGATGACAATAGGTAAGTTATATCATATGAGATTTTATCAATGTGACTGTTCCAATTTAGGTGTTTAATTGTTTGTATGCCTTAGAAATTAAAGTCATTTACACATTCAATTTCTTTTGTTTATTTCTATGTCAGGAATTGCTACCATTCTTTGTGGGTTATAAGATATCATGAATTTTGCTTTCTTTTCATTAAGAAACACTGCATTTAATTTCAACCTTCTGCTAATCTTACATGATTCAATGTTTATATTGAAAGAAATTTCTTCTCTAGTGTCAAAGTTCAGCCACACTTAAAAAGTGCTACCTAGAACTGTGTCATTAGCATAGTTAGAAAAAGGTTGGAGGCCATGGATAGGTCATTTCTGTAAATCACTAACAACAAAGTGCCCAACATACAGCTCTGTGCAACTCCAGCAGTATTATTTGGGAGTGTTGATGTGTCATCATTCATTCCCTCACATAGCTAGCGGTGAGTTAAATATCTTTAAATACCATGACATTAACGTCATAAAAATGCAGTCTTTTAATAAGAACATTGTTGTCTAAAGTGTCCAACGCTTTGGAAAGGTCCATGAATATACTAGAGGAATATTATGATTATCCATGCTATCAGATATCCTGTAAATTCGTTCCATAGCCGCATGCTCTGTGATAGGCGAGTCACTAAATTCATTTTGGTCGTTGTAATATAGAAGATGTCCTTTTAAAGTATCCATTTAACTCATTAAACATTATCTTTCATTTTTTTAACTTGGCAATAGGGATAGCGATCTGTAGCTATCAACAAGCAAATATACAAACATGGAAAAGTGCCCATGAATAGAATGGGCTACTTTGCATAGTTTTCCTCACAAAAAAAGACAAAGAAAGAAAGAGTTGAATAACATATTCAGGTGGCCAACAGACTCGAAGCCTAGTATATTTGACTGAATTTGTTATAAACATAAAAATGCCTGTGTAAGGTGCCAGGCTGTTATACCTGTTATACCGACACAAGGTCTGTGTGTGTGTGTGTGTGTGTGTGTGTGTGTGTGTGTGTGTGTGTGTGTGTTAAAGCTATTTTTGACTTCTGTTCTAAAACTGCTACTCTGTTTCTGCTGAAACTTAATGGAAATGTTGCTTGTGCAGGAGGTATACAAAGTTGTTCTATAAATAATCATACCATAGATTCCTGATTTTTAAACAAAATGTTCCGTTCTGCTTTGTATCAAATGATGTATGTATTTACAGTCAAGACTGTGTTAGGCAAAGGGAATTGCAATGGTAATAATCATTTGCAGCTAAGAAGACTGCTGCTTTTGCCATAGTAATTCCATCCGTCGTCCGTTCACTATTTATTTTCGACTTATTCTCAGTAGCCAATGGCCAGATTCACTTCAAACTTGGTATCAATGCTCCCCATTGTTACTTTGACAAAGTTTGTTCAAATGGTGATGTTTATTATTTTTTTGGATTTGTAAATATTTTGGGGGTTTAATTTTTGCTAAATCTAAAAAAATATCTTCTTCTCAGAGACTGCTTGGTCAATTGCTTTGAAATTGCATATAGTCACTTGTGGGGACCCTGAGACCCAGAGTAAATAAGCGGTGATTCTCGAATTGTTTTCCATTTAAGTGAACTTTTGTGAGTTTTTGCTATTTTCGACTTTTTCTCCAAAACCGTCCATTACATGGTGCTGAAACGTGCTACAAATGTACATCATGGAAGGTAAAAAATCAACGTCTGATTAGCACATGTTCCTGTCAATTTCTGATTTTCAACGTTTTTTTCTTCTTTTTTTTCCTTTTTTCAGTTTGTTTGTTTGTTTATTGTAATCATTAAGTGCACGCTAGCCCGTAGATTACTATGCAAATCAATATGTCTCTCTGAGATCGTTAAACTCATGAACACGTGCACTAACTAACACTCCATCATAGCACACTGGTTCACGCGAGCACAGGATCAGTTCCTCTGCCTTCAGTTATTTCCCTGTCATCTTTTCAAAAACAACGAGTTAGCACCCAAAAAATTCCGTTACCATTGTGGAATGAGTTAAGAAAAGTAAATGAGTGCTTGGCACATCTATGCGTTGCAAGCAATTATTTTATGGGGTGCGCCAAGAAACAAAGCGTGGGTTTGCATAGGTGGGGCAAGACGAGAGTTCATCCTTTAAAAACTTAGATGCAACAAATATTCACTAAAACGCATCACTTTAGTAACCGTTAATAGAATGTTGGTAAAATGTTGTCCCACTGTGCGATGCAGCCAATGCAGAATAACAAAAACTAGCAAAGCTTCATAGCTGATTGTGCGGCAAAATTCACAGACAGTCGCCTTGACGTAACATTTTGTATCTTGTATGTGTATATAGGAAAACTGTGCGCCAAGTGTACTACAGAAGCACAAGGGAGCGGGTGTGGCGAGGGAGCAGTCACTGGTAACCAACTCACTGCTTCCTGCAAAACTGGTTGTTACATCACTAAACTGACTACAGGCGGTAAGTGCCAAGATCTTGTATTTAAGCATTGAGAACGTGTTATAGACTTTAACACTCCGTATCGAATCATTGTTTGGATTCTATGACCGACGTCAGTGCCCTGGCCAAGGCGCGCAGCACCAAGGTCATGGCACCCTGCGGAGGTCATAGCTATAGAATCTCCACAATGGCTCGATGGGGAATATTAAAGTCCTTTTTTAGTGTTCCAGGGAAGTTCACTATTAAATTTACCAATTTTCAATGCGTTTTGCAGCCTTCACACTGTCCTTGGCAAAACCATGCCCCTTCGTTATGAACTGTGTGTGGATATTGTGCACCACTTTTATTTTTTCTTTAAAATAGTGCAAGAATCTCAGTGGTTATTTTTGTTCAGGAGGCGACTTTATATCATTAATTGCAACGGAAACTTGGATAAATTGCTAAAATAACAATCAAAACAACACTTGACAAAATACAATCTTTATTAAACTAATTTCTGTCACCAGGTTGTAGTGCAATTTTGCCAGGTCATGATTGTCTCAGGTAACGGCCTACAAAATAGGATTCCGTTTGGCTAATAGGCCTTAACGACCATGTAAAATTAAGGAAAATGTAGTTTTTCATGGTGCGTCATCAACATTTGAAATGTTTTCACATTTAAAACTTTGATATAAGCATAACATTTGATGCGAAAGAACATTGCTACTTTGTTGCAAAATGTATAATGTCCTTTTCGTAGCAATAATGTGACCACTTGCCGCAAAAGGAGGGTGAGCATACATCCATACAGATTTCCATTGAACCATTCTTTTTTAGAATGGGGATTTGGTCGAGTGGATATGTGCGATTCCCATTTCAGCTAGGCGACTGGTGCCAAAGGTTGTAGGTTCGAGTCCCGCTCGTTCCGAACATTGAATATATATTGTCGGCATTTTCTTAATGCTGGTGGATTTAAGTCCCCAATCCTGGAAATAAATGCCGACCCAGTAAATATACTGCATAACCGTGTTGATATGGCACTCGCACATAACTACATCCATTGAACCATTCTTTTTTAGAATGGGGATATGGTCGAGTGGATATGTGCGATTCCTATTTCAACTAAGCGACTGGTGCGAAAGGTTGTAGGTTCGAGTCCCACTTGTTCCGAACATTTTATATATATATATATATATATATATATATATATATATATATATATATAAATATATGTATATAGTTTATTTATTTGTAATTCCTCAGGTGTTACACGTGGCTGTATAGCAGAAATCCCAACTGTCAGAAAGCCCGCGACGCTTGGCACTACAGGATCAGTATGCACTGTAACAAGTGCAAAAGTAGAGACCTGTATGTGCACGGAAGCCGGCCGTAACCAGAAGTCTTTTGCCAGTCTTGGAGGCGGCACGAACACTCTCGCGGGTTAGAGTCAGTAGAAACCCATTTATTCAATTTTTCGATTTAAATTAATTGTTTATCATGGCACATGTTTTCAAATTACATTTCACAAAAATGAAAATGAAAATCTGAAACTATACTTTGGCACACGACAGAAATGGAGAAGTTACTACTACTCTCTCCTCAGTAAAGGCGGCAAATTCAGAGTTGTCTAAAAGCTTGATAATGACTACATAAGTGTGATTTTTTTAACAGTAAACATAAAAACAAATCAAGGACGTTGCATAACTTGATAAAATCCGTTGCAGTTGAAAGTGTGTCCAGACAATGAACATTATTGGACTTACATTTATGTACAATACCTTGCACTATGTTTTATAAGATTTATTGACTCTAATTGCCATCAGCATATATGAAATCGATTTGTCAATACTGTGTTTTACCAGCCGTACACTATAAAAAGTGAATATATGTTTTCTACATTTGGAATTTTGGATTAAAATTGATTGCGGCATTGAGTATTCTCTTTATAAACGTTCGTTAGGCAGCATTAAGATAATACTCACAAGTGTTATATCTTTTTAAGATAAATCTACATGCACTTGTCCCAACACCTGTCCTACAGGGAAGACAAGCCCCTTCTCTTGTTTCTATGAAAATAACAAATTCCTGCCATGTGACTGTGGTGCTTGCACTTGCAAGTACCGGTATGCGGTCAGACGCCTACGTTAATTCAACGAAAAACGGACTCAAGTTTATTCGAAACTTCGTCACATAAAAAAAATAAATGCACTTGTAATTACAGTGACTGTGTATCATACATAGACAACCAAAGCATGAAGATGGGAGTAAATATCAATAACAAACCGCTGCGGCCAGGATTGCACACTCAGATATTGAGATACTTTCCAAGGATAGGCAGCATAGTCATAGACAAAGATACGGGTATGTTAGAGGAATGGAAGACTATTATACGAGTTGTATAACGTACCCAGACTTACCTCCTGGTTGATATGGATCTTAGACCAATTATATGCGGGAACCAGAGATGGGGGTTACCTTTGTCACTATTGTCTTACCCGCCAGGCTGACTGGCATTGGGCAAAGATTTAAAGGAGATGACTGATGCTAGTAAGTTCCTGGAAGATACAGTTTGTCCGAGTGACATTTTTTTTACCGAGTTAACTTTAATCACACTCAATTATGAAGGGGACATGGTCAGCAAAGTCATTTTATTTAAAGTATGACAAGCCATATACTGCTTAATCTGGTCACGTGATGATACACATATGTAGATTATAGAAAGCAAGTTGTTTACCTCCTGCCGGAATTGGCAAAAATAATATGTCTCAAACATAACTAAAACCTTTGATACAGTTTTAGTTTAGTCATTCACTTGGTGTTTTGGTGGAGGTAGCGTATTCTTGACTTCTAAGTTTTATAATTCAAATCAGTTTATGTCTATTTCGACAGTGCTATCAAATTCATGCCGTTAATCGATCTACACTACATAATAATTTTATGTAATATATCCATGCACAGGTATTACCTGTCGGGGGCATGAAACTGTTACAATATGTAAAACCAAATTTCTGCCAGAAGGAAGTTAACTTGTAAGAATGTAACAAATGTACATTTTGTCAATACAAGAAATATCTGCAATGAAACGTGTGAACTGTGCTGCATGTCAGTAAAGGAAAACGGCGGGATGCCAACGCCTTTTGCTTCAGCTGACTAATCATCCAGCTGCGCTTAGCTTGCGTCCGCCGTACGTTTTTGTCACAGCCCGTTTGTGCGTCTGTCACTCTCCAACAATTCCACACATTCCGTCACTCAGGAAGTGCTGACAGGACCCTCTGAAAAAGTTGTGGGGCTTTACGTTAATGGGTACGTCTCCACCTTAATATGTATGTTTCTACCTTAATGGGTAAGTCTCCATCTTAATGGGTATGTCTTCACCTTAATGGGTATTTTTTCCCACCTTAATGGGTACGTTTCTACCTTAATGGGTACGTCTACATCTTAATGGGTACGTTTCTACCATAATAGGTACGTTTCTACCTTAATGGGTATGTGTTCATCAGGTGCTTCCGGATTTTTTTAAAGCAAAAACCACTGCACCAACCGTTTTGAAGATTTCATCATTGTGGGTACCTCCATATCTTTGTACAACAGGTTTCACAGAGATTATTCCGTGACAAATATCCGTGACCTTTTGCATTTTTCAACTTCTTAAGTGCAGCTTCGATTCTTTTCAAACCTGGTTGGAATGTAGCTTAATGTGTGTCCATCAAATTATCCACTAACTTGAAGTGCAGTTATTTGCTGGTGTTTATCAGATATTTTTTTAATGATCAGTAAAAGTACATCTCAGCATGGTTTACGTAGGGCTACCAGTGTTAATGCATGTGTATGTAGTTTTGCTCAAAATCAGACACCTGATTTACTTCTATTATAATTGAGATATTTCTTGGGTGGTTCCTATAAAGTTAATACAATAGGTCATGCGTTTCGGATTATTTGTGCTTCTTGTTAATATTTTGGACAAATGTAACAAATCTGTTAATTTAAAACTTCTCTTGTTCTTCTGACGTTATATTTGAACACAACTAGGAGTATTTGGCCCTCGATTTGTACACCAAGAATTTACACTGCGATCTATCTAGTCGCATTAATATAACAATAATGTCAGTTTGGCAGTCGTAATGGTGATTTGCAGACCTGGTCTGGAAATCACCATTACGACCGACAAAATGGCATTACTATTAATTATAATATAATATAGGCCTAGGGCTCTATATGAACACCTGCCCCTTTGCCCTCACAAGCAAAATAATTTGAGTGATTGGACATTTCCATGTCTATGTAGTAGGCCTAATTTTCGTAGAGAATTTGCCAATTATCAAATTTTAATACGGACAATTGGACAAAATGTTGATATGTAAACCCTATTTAAAGTGAGCAATAAATGACACTCCACATACACTTAACATGAACCTTGAAATTTAATACATCATAGACCAGCATCTGACATTAAAATTAAATGCCGGCAAGTTTTTATTTTTAAACTTGAGAACTTGAATTTTGACAGACAGATGTGACTCTAAAAGAGGCCTACTGAATTGTTTAAAACTAGTGATGTCTTAGGTCTATTAATTTAGAAAGAGATTACACAAGACATTGTGTTCAATAGAACTGTAATAATAACATGACAAGTTCTAGACCCTAATGAACAAAGTTTAGCCTAATACTAATGGTTTAATTCTTTTGCACTGATAATAAAATTAATGGTGCAGTTTTCAAATCGACTTCCATGCATAATGTGTATTACAGGTTGTGAAGTTGACGTGCTTGTGCATTATAGTTTTTTGTCGAGAGACACACACCCTGTTTCCATGGTTTGTCGGAGTCTGGTCCTTTGTTGTCTCATTTTGTGCTGGGACAATTTCAGTGCTCACAGTACCTGTAGGCTGTATTAGAACTAGGCTTATCTTCAACGGCAACCAAAGCAGATGTTAATACGTCTACATACTGACTTTTCTGTGCATCACTTTGGCCGCCTATGTAGTGTGTAACACTGGACTCATTCTTATGTTAAGTAACGGCACAGATCAGGAAATCTACTTAAGTCAAGATAGTCTGACTTATCATTAGGATCCCAGATTTGTATTCCTCATAAGGAGACCTCTCATTTAAGTACCTGTGTGCCTTTTTCTTCCAGAGAGAATATCCTAGGTCAACAGCTTTTCTCAGTGCGCATTGGACGCATTGCACCCAATACGTGCTATTGACTCACTCCAAAAGTTGGCAGTAAAAATGTTAAAAAATCTTTTTACAAGTCTTTATGTAGATTCCACAATGTTTTGACAAAACTCTATATTGGTCTCATACGCCAAATTGAGAAAATACCACTCATCCTCAATAAGAAGTCATGAAGTTTGCAGGTCCAAATAAAAAGTGTAAATATGTGTGATCCAAAGCAGTTGGTAACAAGAGCACATATAAAGTTGTTAACTTTACTTTCCATGGTGGAAAGCTATAAATGAGACATTTTCCTGGTTTTAAGATGTAATTGTCCAGTGTGTAGTCTCTGCACAAATTACAGTTACGCCAAAAAAAAAATTGCACCGTCTCCTCTGTTGGCCCCTCCGCGTGGTCCTCCTCGGGTACAACTTGTACAAGGGACTCTTGCTGGGAATACTGTCAGGAAGTTTGATGTTAGCCACTCGGTGTGATTCTTGTACCTACCTGTGCCCCCCTTCCAAAACTGGTTTTGGTGTCAGAAATATAATGTTTATACATTTTGAAAAGTAGGACATGCAAGTGGCTCCACTGGTGACCCCCTCCCCCGAGCTTTTGGAGCAAGACTTTCTGCCCACACTGTTTTCAGAACAAATGTGAATTGTGATAAAGTAATAAAGAAGAACTCAACTTTTCCAAGATATCACAATATACAAGTAGTTGTTTAGTAAAGTCAAATAGAATATATTTCAAATTTTACAAAAGAGACTGAGTCGTATATATTTAAATTCGATAATGATGGGCCTTAAACAACAGCAGGATATTCAGTAATCAGCAGGGAACAGGCAACTTAGAGAGGTTCGAGCACAACAAAATGGTGAACATTTTAGAGTGTGTGTTGGCAGTTGCACATTGCTGTGTAGCAATAAAAATATGATTAACAAATCGTACATTGTAAAGCACAATGAAACGATTTTAAGTTTTATGGGTTTGAAAATGTTTTTGCCCAAATGACACTTTGTTATAATAATTAAAAATTATTTTATCTGTTATTGTCATGGCATCTTAACTTGGGTGCATATATCTGCGCTGCATTAAAAGGGACATTTTACAGGCAATAGTCTATAAATAAAGAGGCCTGATGGGGACATTTACTTATTGTTTCTTTCTTTCTTTCTCTCTTTCTTTCTTTCTTTCTTTCTTTCTTTCTAAATTCCTTTCTGTCTTTCGTTCTTTCTTTCTTTTTTGTTTTCTCTCTCTTTTTTCTTTCTTGTTCTCTTCCTTTCTATTCTCTCATTCATTCTTTTCTGCCAATCTTTCCACTTAATCTATCTGCTGGCCTAAACATAACACCGCACAAGTTGGTGATGTTGAATTTAGCATGGGCATAGCGCTTTTGCTGAAGTGGATGAGTATTCTGCAAAATCGTGTCAAAAGTACGAAATATGCATATTAAGGGTATTAAAAATTTCATTATTTTAGCTTCCAAAATACTTAACATAGAGGCCCAAATATTGGCTCTACTGGTATGTTTGATATGGTTGCACATCTATTAGGGGCATAACCACTGTTGTAGAATTCAAATGTGTTCTAATAATGGATACTTCAAAACTGTAGAGTTAAATATTTAGAAACCTCTAATAGGCAGATGCGCAATTTAATTTTCCAAAAGATTTAGATAAGTTTGAATTCACATTTCAATCTAAATGACCATGTAACACTTTTTGTTGTGCTGAAGGTGCGCCAAATAAAATGGAAATGAATGTCGTAAAATTTACATATCTGCTAATTGGGCATCATTTAAACCTTAAATGTTAGATATCTTCAAAGTTTCTTCGTAATGGCGGTGCTAATGATAATTTCAAATTTATTGGTTTACAAGACCTGGACATTCCGTGGCTAAAACAAACATATATCCGCATCCAATGATGGAAACGTTATGAAATTTTACTTTATGTTATCTAGCCACACTATCATTATTTCATGCAGGGCCATTTTAAAACATTATTGCATGAAAATGCCATCAAGTTTCAATTAAAAAAAAATCGTGGTCGAGTTACCTTCGACTAACATTGTACCAGAGCGAAAAGATAAAACTAGATCTTTTGATACCATTCCTGACAAATGTTAGCAGTCTCCCAGCATCCCACTCATTGTCCAATGGCAGCATCACACTCATTGTCCAATGGCAGCATCCCACTCATTTTCCAATGGCAAAGTTCTATTTGGTACCACATCGGCATGCTTTTATGAACAGTAAAACTGACAGCGGAAACATTTAACAAAACACGCCTTACTCTGACTCCAATTAATATGTCAATTAGCGTACAGCACCTGTTGCTGTGACTTGCAGTCTATTTGTATGTGTGTTTCTGTGTGTGTGTGTGGAAAGGCTACTGACTTGCTTCTCAATAGGTCAGAAAAGCATTAACCACAAAGCCCAAGACAGGTAGTCCCCCATAATAGGCAACTGGAGGACTAAACTGGTACTCTCAACCTTTGAAAAATTCTCCATCAACTACACGTTTTATTTGGGTTTTTGGTTCAATGGAAAATTGGCTGGAAAAATTGCTTGCCGAAAGCTCGAGCTAAAACATCGCATTACATAACCAACCTGTCAACATGGTCCCTATACCAACCTGTCAGCACGGTCCCTATACCAACCTGTCAGCACGGTCCCTATACCAGCCTGTCAGCATGGTCCCTATACCTACCTGTCAGCATGGTCCCTATACCAACCTGTAAGCATGGTCTCTATTCAAAACTGTCAGCATGGTCCCTATACCAACCTGTCAGCATGGTCCCTATACCAAAATGTCAGCATGGTCTCTATACCAACCTGTCAGCATCGTCCCTATACCAACCTGTCAGCATCATCCCTAGACCAACCTGTCAGCATGTTCCCTATACCAACCTGTCAGCATGGTCTCTATACCAACCTCTCAGCATGATCCCTATACCAACCTGTCAGCAGGGTCCCTATACCAACCTGTCAGCATGGTCTCTATACCAACCTGTCAGCATGATCCCTATACCAACCTGTCAGCAGGGTCCCTATACCAACCTGTCAGTGTGGTCTCTCTACAAACCTGTCAGCATGGTCCCTATACCAACCTGTCAGTGTGGTCTCTATACCAACTTGTCAGCATGGTCTCTATACCAACCTGTCAGCATGGTCCCTATACCAACCTGTCAGCATGGTCCCTATACCAACCTGTCAGCATGGTCTCTTTTCTACCAACCTGTCAGCATTGGCCCTACACCAACTTGTCAGCATGGTCCCTATACCAACCTGCCAGGATGGTCCTTATACCAACCTGTCAGCATGGTCTCTAGACCAACCTGTCAGCATGGTCTCTATCCCAACCTCTCAGCATTGGCCCTACACCAACCTGTCAGCATTGTCCCTATTCCAACCTGTCATGATGGTCCTTATACCAACTTGGTAGCATGGTCTCTATACCAACCTGTCAGCATGATCCCTATACGAACCTGTCAACATGGTCCCTATACCAACCTGTCAGCATGGTCCCTATACCAACCTGTCAACATGGTCCCTATACCAACCTGTCAGCGTGGTCTCTTTAACAACCTGTCAGCATGGTCTCTATACCAACCTCTCAGCACAGTCCCTATACCAACCTGTCAGCATGGTCTCAATACCAACCTGTCAGTATTGGCCCTACACCGACCTGTCAGCATGGTCCCTATACCAACCTGCCAGGATGGTCCTTATACCAACCTGTCAGCATGGCCTCTATACCAACCTGTCAGCATGGTCTCTATACCAACCTGTCGGCATGGTCTCTATACCAACCTCTCAGCATTGGCCCTACACCAACCTGTCAGCATTGTCCCTGTTCCAACCTGTCATGATGGTCCTTATACCAACTTGGCAGCATGGTCTCTATACCAACCTGTCAGCATGATCCCTATACCAACCTGACAGCATGGTCCCTTAACCAACCTGTCAGCATGGTCTCTATACCAACCTGTCACCATGGTCTCTATACCACCCTGTCAGCATGGTCCCTATACCAACTTGTCAGCAGGGTCCCTATACCAACCTGTCCGCATTGGCCCTACACCAACCTGTCAGCATGGTCTCTATACCAACCTGTCAGCATGAACCCTATACCAACCTGTCAGCATGGTCTCTATACCAACCTGTCAGCATGGTCTCTATACCAACCTGTCAGCATGGTCCCTATACCAACCTGTCAGCATGGTCTCTATTCCCACCTGTCAGCATGATCCCTATACCAACCTGTCAGCATGGTCTCTATACCAACCTGTCAGCATGGTCCCATACCAACCTGTCAGCATGGTCTCTATACGAACCGGTCAGCATGGTCTCTATTCCCACCTGTCAACATGATCTCTATACAAACCTGTCAGCATGGTCCCTATACCAACCTGTCAGCATGGTTCCTTTTCCAACCTGTCAGCATGGTCCCTATACTAACCTGTCAGCATGGTCCCTATACCAACCTGTCAGCATGGTCCCTATCCCAACCTGTCACTATGCGTCTCCATTCAAACCTGTCAGCACGGTCCCTCTACCAAAAGGTCAGCATGGTCCCTATACCAACCTGTCAGCACGGTCCCTATACCAACCTGTCAGCGTGGTCTCTATACCAACTTGTCAGCATGGTCTCTATACCAACCTGTCAGCATGGTCTTTATACCAACCTGTCAGCATGGTCTCTATACCAACCTGTCAGCATGGTCCCTATGCTTCCTTTGATACCCGTCAGCAGGATTATCGCGTTCAAATACTGTACATTTTCCTGTCTTTTGCAGATACAAGCATAGTGTTCATGTGTAAAGTAGAATTTGTGTAATGACAGATAACCTGCATGTTAAGACCACATGATCATGAAGACCATAAGACATTATTTCATTTCATATCATCTCACGTTGAAACACCACCTGCTCTATGTGACAACTGTGGGGCTGTCGTGGTGATGGTCTTTGGAAAGCGGGACTTGTATCGATTGTGTTTTTAGATCTCACTCGTATTTAAGCTCAGCTGACTTTCAAGTCAGGTGAGCTAAAATTTTGCTTACATGATTGTCAGTTTACTCTGCACCGCTAGTCCATCCATAATTCATTTTCACTTCTCCAAAATAACCAGCCAGATCCAGTAAGAATGTTTCGGTGCAATCTAAAAAAATCTTTACAACTACGTAGCATGTAAGTTTCAAAAGTCCAAAGGGGTTCTTCTGGATATGAAGACGAGACTTAAGCGATGCATGGGTGATGTTGCCTTATTGTAAAGCTCACATCGCCGCATGTTGAGTTTTGATGTTCAATTTGTTCAAGCAAGGTCCACTGAGAATATGACTGTCAGAGTCATCATAGTCTAGGCCTCTTTTAAAGAATGAAATAAAGAAATTAAATATTTTTCTTGTCGCGACTGGAACTACCGTGCCAATAGCTGCGAAATCAACTCAAAGGTCACCTTGAGATACTCAGTTGGTATTTTGGCCCCCAAATGGCGAAACATTATTGACTATGCAGGGTACCTGGTAGTGAATTATTTTTTCACCATATGGTACTGTGATGCTTTGTGTTTTTTTAAATGTGTGCATGTTTTCATTATTTCCGACTTTCTTCTCCAAATCCTTCACTCAGATTGTGCTGAAACTTATGGAAATGTAGCTTGAAGAAGGATCAAATAACTTTGTTACCAGGCGGAAGTACGTAAGATGCCTTTAAAACCAATTTTGCATATTCGTCTATTTGTTGGTTGTAAACAATTTCCAAGTTATTTTGTTACTTCCATATATTCCTAACACACGAGGAAAGAAACATTAGGCATTAATTCTTTGATCACCAAGTAGGTCAAAAAGGGAGTGCAATAATAATGCAATTATTTTCAAACGTTCCTCCAAATTCCCTTCAAACTTGGTGGTGATGAAATACCTTGGGTGAGTTTCTATGTAGTATATTTGAATGCCCAAATTGTAAGCACTTTTAAAATATTTTTTAACTGATTTTTTTTTTATTAAAATCCTTATAATGACGAGGCCATTTGATTTGAAATTGCCCAGGAACACTTCTTAGGACCATTAGGGCTTAATTAGCTCGCTAAGTAGCACTATGTTTTTTTTATGAATTTTTTTATTTTTCTGGTAAATCGTTTTTGTTTTGTTTCATTTTTTTTCACACCTGCCAAACCTTATGTTACATTTTCTTTAAACTGAGTGGGAATAGACTTGGACTCGATCTTCACCGTATACGTTTACTACAAAGTGCTGGTGGCAATATAAGAGGTTTGCTGACTGATCAAAATTAGCGAAATTTGGTAAGAATATATGAACTGGTTGGTATTGTTGTAACGAACATGGCGGTAAATCTTACATATTGGTTTATATCTCGGTAGTGGTGGACTTTAGACTAATGCTTGTGTTTGAATACTAGGAAGAGAGTACTTAATGGAGTTCCTTTGATATCAGTTAGACCTCGATTGATCTTGAAGGTCAAACTGGGATCTTGTGGTATGTTTCGGCAGGGGTAGGCCCATGGATACCATTAAACAATAATAACAAAGTACCTGTGGAGATTCTTTTCATGCTGATTATTTTGAGATTGTGTGATCTTGAAAGGTCGTACTGACATAACCTGGAAGTAGTGAATCCTGTCACTTTTTATTTGACTACTTTTGACCTGTGTGAGTGAAGACTGATATGATTACAAACAAAGGCCAGCTTTATATCCAGACAGTGACAGATGCAATCAGTCTGTGCATGGAAAGACCCCTGATCACAGAACTGTCACAGCCCTTTTAACAACCAAAATTATTCAATCTTAAAAGCTACCTGGACAATTTATTTTCAATTACCCACAAAGGCAACTTGGATCACCTAGTTCTTATTTTGGAGACCGGGTGGCATTGCAGTCGTTCCCTTTTTTTTAGAAAATGCTGTTTGTTCAGACCATATTGACTTCTTCAGAACATCTGAGCAGAATTGCTTGAACTTTTGTTTCAAACATATTCCGAGAAAAGGTAAAAACATTTTTTTTTAAATAATGTGGAAATGCCAAACTGTATAGACTTGTGAGTATATGCTACTACAGCTTAAGTGACAGTGCATGTATTGCAGAAGTGTGAAAACTGTGGCATTATAATGTTTGGGTTTTTAATGACGGTGACTTGCCAGGTGGATCCTCACTAAATGTGTGAAGGAGATGATATGCTATAATATGCGTCTTCTGACAGAAAATCCATACTTTGTGTGTTGTCGAATTTATATTATTATTTTACTGACTCAGGAAATCTGATATGTTGATTTTATGTGTTGGTAATGGTGAGACTCAAGTCTTTGATTACTAATTAACTTTATAGTAATTACTTTGCAATAATTAATTAAGGAATGTACAATTAATTCTTGTCTAGTTATGTGCATGAGTTCAGCATTTAGATGGCCACTGGCGTTATTTAAGAAATGAGGGTCGATTTTGTGTGTGTTATGGCATAATGACGCGCGAGATTGAAGCTGACATCGTGGGCGTGGCGCACTACAGTGCGCCTCGCCCAATGCCAGCTTCAATCACCCGCGTCATTATGCCATAACACACACAAAAGCGACCCTCATTGCTTATATTTACATTTCCCTCTTAATTTTTCTGCTCAATTACACGAAATTTAGAAATGTAATGCATAAAATTAACAAAAACGTCCAGAAACTGACTTACCCAACATGTTCAAGTGTTAAGTTCCGGAAACCCAGGTGGGCGTGGCTTATTGGAATGTAGGCGGGACACTTGTGTTATGGTCCCATAACACACAAGGCTACTGTGTTATGGTCTCATAACACACCAGGCTCTCTCCTATACTTGCAATGATAAAAGTTAGATTGAATGTAAATATTCGTACATGTTTTATTACACGTCCAGCCTAGGGACACAAAAGGTTATATTTTGGGATTGTAATGTATGCAAACTTTGAACGCACACCATCTTCTTCTTCTTCTTCTTCTTCTTCTTCTTCTTCTTCTTCTTCTTCTTCTTCTTCTTCTTCTTCTTCTTCTTCTTCTTCTTCTTCTTCTTCTTCTTCTTCTTCTTCTTCTTCTTCTTCTCCTCCTCCTCCTCCTCCTCCTCCTCCTCCTCCTCCTCCTCCTCCTCCTCCTCCTCCTCCTCCTCCTCCTCCTCCTTATAAGTTTGTTTTTTTTCGGATCATGTTGAAACTGATATGAAAATGAAAAATTGCCTTTGCCGAAAAATTTCACTCACTTAAAATTTATTCTGTATCAGGTTCCATTCACCAGGTCACTTTGATGATTCATGCAAATAATGCTCAACAGTGCTTTCCTAACTGTGCTATTTATTTCATATGTAGTTATCATACGACATTTTACGAAAGGATTTTGTTTATCTTGATATTATTTTGAGGATGGGAAATTAAATGTTTTCCCAAATACCCACAAAACATCATTATATATTTCTAAAAGAAATTCCTGTCCGCCACAAACACTTTTATAGTTTTGTCTAACAAATAGTGCACCAAAACATTACCCACATTCATATCCTTATCACCGGCTTGAATCTGTCATATAATTTACTCTGTTGGAGCATAGCACACAATTTTACCATGTAACAACAACAAGAGATTCCTGTGTGGTGGGTTTTGAGAAACTTTGAATCAGTTTTCTTATTAATTTGATCAACTGGAATTGTGATTTGGATAGCAGCCGAATGTCAAAGAAATGAAAACAAATGCACGAAGTTACTGAAGTAGGCTGACGATGTGTGTGCTTACTGGAGCAAGCACACGCTGTACGTGGTCACTGGAGTAGGCACAGGCTGTACGTGGTCACGAGTAGGCACAGGCTGTACGTGGTCACGAGTAGGCACACGCTGTACGTGGTCACTGGAGAAGGCACACGCTGTACGTGGTAACAAGTAGGCACACGCTGTACGTGGTCACTGGAGTAGGCACACACTGTATGTGGTCACGAGTAGGCACATGCTGTACGTGGTTACGGAAGTACGCACACGCTGCACGTGGTCACGAGTAGGCACACGGTGTACGTGGTCACTGGAGTAGGCACATGCTGTACGTGGTAATGGAGTAGGCACACGTTGTGCGTGGTCACTGGAATACGCACACGCTGTACGTGGTCACTGGAGTAGGCACACGTTGTACGTGGTCACGAGTAGGCACACGCTGTACGTGGTCACGGGTAGGCACACGCTGCACGTGGTCACTGGAGTAGGCACACGCTGTATGTGGTCACTGGAGTAGGCACACGCTGTATGTGGTCACTGGAGTAGGCACACGCTGTACGTGCTTACTGCAATAGGCACACGCTGTTAGTTTTATGTTTTGTGGTATCGAACGTCTTGTGACAATAGTCTTAAGAGTGCTTTATTAAATTCTAACCCGGATATCTCTGACTCGTCCTCACATTCAGGTGACGCCTTAACAGGTTTTTCTGGGACAACTGTGGTTATGGACAATTCCAAAACCATGTCTACTGAAAATTCTGGTCATGAGAACGTCACTGATAATACGAAAGACAAGAAAAAGAAAAGGAACAAATCAAACGCAATTGAGAGTGGAATTGACGAGACCACGCTATGGGTTTAAATTGGTTTAGCAGTTCAGAGAGCCTTTTCTTGTTCAGAGGCTGAGGTGGCAATAAAAACTGCCTAGTTTCCAGAAATATGAACGTCTGTACAAGACTATTGTAATGCGAAAATTGACACAATAAAACCTAGGTTGAAAAATGTACTAACTTCTGTCATAAGGCACGTTGAACTGTTGAATAACTTAATTGATGAAAGAGTAGGCTAAATCAGAGATCGAAAAAGAGATGATTGCCACCGGTGTGGAAAGGGAAAAAAATGAGAATACAGATGAAGCAATCTCAGATTTAGGCAGGAAACTTGAAATAAGTTTTTCATGCACAATCAAACGAACTGGCCAGAAGTTGGCAAACAAGCCAAGGTCGAACCTCGTTGACTTCATCTTTATTTGGGATAAACAAAAGCTGTATATTGAACGCACCAAACTTGCCAGCAAAGGAATGCCACGCTCATTAATGAAGATTTTGCATAAAGAGCAATCTGAAACTGTTTATTTTGGTGAAAGGAAAACAAGAGAAACAAATTAAAACCACATGGAATATGAATGGATCGACTCCCCTCCAGCGCCTAAACGGCGCGAACATTCTGATAACTTCAGTCGAAAATTCCAAACAAAATCTACAAGGATTTAATAAATCTTAATTCATGGATCAAATGAAGAATTCAAAGCGTCTGTCTATTCAGATACAACTTTAAGGACCCTAAAAATCACCTGGACGTAAGGTAAAACCTGCCTAATTGACAGCCAAGCATCCGACTGGAGAGCGCCTTGCGGGGAACATATCTCAGCGTTGTAGCACCAAAGTACCCGGTAAATACCACACTTATTGTATCAACCTTAACGTAAAACTTAGGATTCTTTTAAAAGAGCACGCACACTATTTTGTTACCCAAGAAAGTTTGAACTTTAACTGGTAGTAAAGTTTTGATGACTGAAAATAATTTGTCTGTTTCTGTAGGTTTTGTATACAGGACTTAATTGCCATTATGATGGGAGGGCTATATGACCTGTTTGGTAGCAAAATATAGAATTCCACATGACACGGCCATTAAAATTTTGTTTCTCCCATAGAGTGTTTAATCCTGTGTTTTTGTCAGAAACCGACTTGGTTTAGCGTGCTTGCTATGCCGTTTCGACTCCATTTTGTTCAGTTTCAAAATTGCGTTGCTAAGGTACGTCACTCAAGAAAAAACTTTTATTTTCTCTTTTATCTTACTTAATCTGATTGGCTTACAAAGAAAACAACAACCAAAGGGATTCTCTCTTTTATTTCATTTCGGTCTTAAAATCGTTCCACACTTATGTTGGGAACGATTGTGTTTTCATATGGGTAACTATTGGAGAAAGCATATTTATGGGTGTCACGAATGGAAAAAGGACAAACATATCATGGAAATGTAATGTGAACTATGGAACTATTTTTATGCGAAATATGTTGAAAAACCAGCAGACCATTTCAACACTTGCACGCACACAAGTTTTAGGACCAACAGGCATACTAGGGCCTAAAGGTAACAACTTATATGCATGAGTTTGTAAATGATTTTGAATCGAGTAAACGAATTATCAGTTCAGAAGCTATACAAGAAGAAATGTGTTAAGAAATGGGCCGATATGTTTCAAAACATCTCAGTCTACCAATATAACCGTGTGGAGCTTAACGAAGTAGCTATATTCCATTTAAGGGCAAAAATAGCCATTCTCCAACTAACATGACTTACATATGTAGTCAATCTAATACATTATGAAATTGGCACACAGGAATGTCTTTACTATAGATGGTCTGACCTGTTTGAGTTTATGGATGTGGATGATCCCTAACAGTAATTAGTTGGTAAATATTTATATTTTCATTGTGAAGCATGACAGGGACGAAAATCCTGTGTTGTTTAGTATGCTTACATTTCTAATTTATTAGCATTATCCTGTAACAATATGTTCTGAATGTTGTACTGTTAAGAGTGGGGAATAAAGGTAACACCTTCTAAGTGTGGCTATCTTTATTCCATGCATGGGGAGTGGTGATTCTGACACATTTGAGTTAATAACTGCACAGTTTCTGACAATTCTGTATTGAGTACATTTTGACATTGAGGAATATCTGCTGACTTTTATGCAGCAGCATGGTCAACAGTGGCTACTCCCCAGTCATTAGGGATGCACACATTCTGAAAAGATTAACTCAGGACATGTTTCTTGCTGGGATTTCACTGAGGAAATTGGGTTTATTTTCCCAAATTGCCCTCATTGACGGTAACATGTTTACCTTTTCTCACTGTTTGCAGCTCACTTGCCACTTTCTTTTTTACACACACTGCTATCTTAGCATCTCTTAATATTTTTCCATCACCTGAGGTTTGTTCCTGGATAGGTGCTCATATTCAAAGCAAACAGGCAAGCAGGCTTTCCCGCCCGCCCTCTCCCCCATTCTCTTGGGAATGGAGGCAAGGAAGCAGTTGTGCACAGTGGCTCCACTTGTGGGGGAAAGTCCCAGAACAGAATTACCATCGCGAAGGATCACCCTCGTGCAGTGGAAAGAAAGAATGTATTTCGTCGTCTAAACAGTTCTCACAATAGACCAGCACCAAATTCCTAGATGGCGGCTTCAATTATGACGTTCAGTTTACTGTCCATTTAAAAAGCCCAAGCATGCCGATCATCAGTCTATTTTGTATCTGTTCTACTTCATTGTATTCAGTAATTTATAATCCAATACAGACCGATTGAACTTTGGAACTGTTTTGTTTTAGCAACATGTTGTCTTCAAAGATAACGTGACTAGGCCTAAGAACGGGATCCGATTATTCCCTCACGCTACGTTATATGTCAAAGAAATTTTTACTGATCACCTCCGACCAAATAATTGAAAGTTAAGTGCTACCTGCGTCCAGAAAACATGGGAAGCAGTCTTCTGACATGTTTCCCTTTGAACTTGACTATCATACCTTAATTAGCCGAGGTTTCCCTTTGAACTTGACTATCATACCTTAATTAGCCGAGGTTTCCCTTTGAACTTGACTATCATACCTTAATTAGCCGAGGTTTCCCTTTGAACTTGACTATCATACCTTAATTAGCCGAGGTTTCATATGCACAGCTTACGGTGGTCTTGCAATTCACGTGAAAGACAATTATCATTACAAACAACTGCCGATTTAAAAGGTGTTAGATATATGAGAAGTTCTGTTTATTCAAGTTGATAGTAACCTGATTAAAAAAAAAAGTAATACTGGGTTATGTCTATAGAGCCCCTTGAGATACAATTGACATTTATATTCTTTTATTAACGGATATAATCATACACTTGGTCTACAGAGTGACAGTCTGGTTATAATTGCAAGGGAATTCAGCATTGATTTACTCAAAATTAAACATGTACTATTATAATTACTTACAGCGACACAATCCTATCCTTCCGCTCCTTCCGTCAGATAACTTTTCACACTAGATTACCATGAGCACGTCGCACATTAATCAATGATTTCTTGATGAACTTAAAAAATTTGAATTAAACTCCAGTTACAGGCATCATTAAATTGAATATGTCTGACCATTTGCTGTATTTTATATTATTTGGTTGCGGTAGAATTTATGAACCCGATCCAAAATATATTGGAAGTCGATTGGAAAAACCATACTCAGCTGATAATATGTTCCAGGAAATCATTGGGTTTGATCCATTAAGTATGATGGACAGAACTCACAATGCAAACCATCGGAGACCTATGGTTTGCTAGAAACAGCTTGCAAGCAAGCTTTAAAAGTAACCTTCCTTCCACAATTGTAAAACTTAACAAACCTAATTGTAAAAAAAAAAAAATACTAGTTGCATAGTATAGAAGATCTTGATTATAAAAGTACATGCGGACAGGCTATACAAATATTTAAGAAGACCCCTGTTTGTACAGAAAAGTATGCTCAGCGCAAAATTAATTCCTGCACCTACAGTGTTATCCAGAAAAAACAATATCAAATAAGCAAAGAAAACATATTATGCTTCGTGTTTTGGAGGATGACAAGGGTGCATAAAGTAAATTATTAAAGCAGTATTTAACAAAGCTAGAAAGAAATCAAACTTTCCTGGTTCCTTTAAAATTGGTGGTAACACCTATAATAAAAAACAAAGAATTGCCAATGACTTCAACAAATATTTTTCTATAATAAGCCCAAAACATTGCACACAATTAGATCCCTTAAACGGGAATGTCTTTCTAAATTAGCTACACATGCCATGTGAACAGAGTTTTCCTTCCAATACTGCTACAATTGACACCGTAATATGAAAATATTAACTCGCTGAAACCCAAACCATTTGCGGCCGTGATGGGATTTCTGTTTGGATTAGGGAATTCATAAAAATGAAATAAGTGAGGTGTTAACTCTCTTTCTTTTTCCAATCCATTGCCACAGGAGTTTTATCGGAGAAGTTGAAAATAGCTTTAATCAAGCCCTATTAAAAAAAGATGATCTACGTCTGTTTGACAATAACAGACCTATTTCTTTTGTTCCAAATTTTCTTAATTCTTTGAGGAATTCATATTAAACCAACTAAATTAACACATACAAAACATCAATTATATCACTCCCACCAATATGGTTTTAGTGAATAACATTCTACCAAACGTGCTTCTACGGACCTAATCGACAGGTTATTACGTAGTATAGATAAACAAGACATTTTAGTTTGCGTATTCATGGATTTATCAAACGCTTTTGACACATTAGGTCAAAAGATATTAATTGATAAACTATAATACAATGGTATAATATTATCACACTATATTCAGCGACAAATTATTTGAGTAATCGTAAGCAATACGTGGAAATAGGCGACATCAATCAATATTATGAAAAATTACCTCTAAGTTCTGCAGGGCTCGACTTTAGATCCTCTAATAATTCTTGTGTATATAAATGCTCTACCAGTTGCAACTAACCTTTTTAAGCCATTTGTATAGGCTGATGATATTACTTTATTCGGTACTCTGCCAACCCTACTTGAATCTCACATCACCTGGAATTTACCTTTGAATGTTAATGCTGGATTACACAATGTAAGTGAATGGATAAAATAAAATAAGTTGTCTCGAAACGAAATTAAAACCCAATATATGATTTTGCATAATCACAAAAAGTTGTATCAGTCCCTGAAATACAAATATGCAACACAAGAATTAGATGGGTTAGTGATTTTTAATTATTGTATGTGCAAAACGACAAACATCTAAACTGGAACAGTCACTTTGACAAAATTATCATCCAAGCTATCAAAGCTAAGTGGTGTTATAAATAGACTCAAAGTCAAAATGTTTTTGCTACACACACACACACACACACACACACACACACACACACACACATATATATATATATATATATATATATATATATATATATATATATATATATATATATATATATATATATATATATATATGTATATATCTACGAAAAATATCTCCTTGATGAATATGAGGCTGCTTGTTCTATTCTTAACTGCTACATGTGTGATTGTCTGTGATCATGTACCTCTTTTTGTACAGCCTCCAAAGAAAATAATATTTAATCTTATTAATGCCGCTTTATGTAAATTTCCGTCAATCTATAAAATTGTGAGGTGGAATGCAATGTTTTTCTTTACACCGATTATTATGTAATTCTAATTTCCCTTTTCCTTCTAGTTACTACATTGAATTCATGTCATTTAGTATTTGGGTGGCTCTCATGGTCGCCGGTGTCTGTGACCTTTACGGCAGTTTCCCAACCAAGGAACATACAACTTTACTGAAGAAATAGTAAAAGTGTAAGATGTCGTTCAGTACAAATTACAGGCGATTGGTCCCATGGTTAAAACAACTGTCAGTCAGTCGTCAGACGTCCAGTTGCACGAGTGGTGGTTATATTGTGAGGCCAAAGTGTGGTCCCTTCGCCGTTCTCTTAATTGCGCTCAGCTGCAACTTGGGCACATTAAGAGCGTATACTACCATATGCAAACCACTGTACATTGAATTACACAAGCCCATTTCAGTTTATGTAGTGTCAACACCGGTTATTCACAAAAAAATTATACGAATCATACGGATATTAACAGTGTCTGGTATGGATTGCAGAAAATACATGTTGACAAGCACCACTTAAGGCATTTGGTCTCAGTATAATATACGTACAATAATTATCTCTCTCTGCTCGGTACACGAACAAATAACGGTCCAATACGATCAACTGTTTAACCCCTACTTCATCCTCCATACAGGGATATTTGCATTGTTTTTACATTAGATATAAGTACATTATGTTCTGGATTTCACTACGACTTGAAATGGCACCGGCATTGGTCCAAACGGGTTGTTCAGCATCTCCTGTTTAATTGTTTCTCCGGATGCAGGGAAAAAACTAAACCTTTGGAAAATCATGGCGATGAAAACCACAAGTTCCGACTTTGCGAGGGATTCCCCCACGCAGACTCGTCGTCCTGTTGAGAAGGGCAGAAAGCTGCGGCTTGGCGAGTAGAATGCGCCATTTTTGTCAAGCCAGCGCTCAAGTTTAAACGTTTCTGGTTTCTTCCATTCTCTGGTATCCATATGCAAGGCCCAAATGTTTGGAATCACATTTGTACCCTCTGGTATTTCGTATCCACCTACGGACAGAATTTTTTTGAAAGGGATGTATTATTACTGATGTCACAAACATTTGCGAATAGGCTGAAAACAGTGAGCTCCCTTGTATGTATGTATGTATGTATGTCTGTTTGTACATATATATATACATATATATGTATATATATAAATATATATATATATATATATATATATATATATATATATATATATATATATATATATATATATATATATATATATATATATATATATATATATATATATATATATATGCTCAATGTTAGTATAGTGGGGAAATTGTCACTTTTCATAAATGCTTGGGAAGTAAAAACGGGACACAACGTAACATGTATTATATAATAAATACTTGATTTGTGGACACAACTGTTTAAATATGAGCTGATGCAAGGAAATAGAGCATTTTTCATGAACATATTATACTTTCGAATTTGGACAACAATTCTTGGAGGTAATGGTGACGATTCCAGCGATCATGTGGCCAATAAATCAAGCAGATGATACATATAATGGGTTTTGGGTCGTCAGAAATTCAATTGAAGCCTCGAAGATTAAAAACTTTTCCGACTAAACATGGGAAAGGATGGCAAACGCAGCACAAATTTAATGACCAGCATTATAGAAATATTTTTAGCCAAAGCTGTCATGGACAGACTATGGTCTTCACATCGAAGGCAAGGAGACACTACTCCAGTCACTTAGATAAATATGGGCTAAGCCCTATGGAATCGGCACTTGCTGAGCGTCTGGTAAAGTACGTTTGATACCATATGCCAAATTGAACAAAGAGAAAAAAGGAGGTCAAACGCAATTCCTAAATTCAGTCAACTTGATAACAAATGGTCGACACATCATGTACCTACTAACTTAGCATGCAAGCAAATAATTAAGATTGGAGATCATGTAAAAAAAAATCCAAAATACTTTTGGATTGTCATTGACGCCCCCTCCCGCCACTTCCAGAATCACAATTTTCTTGGAATTTTGTTTCTGTCTAAAACTTAGTCAAAGGACATCGCTTTTGCATTGAAAAAGCTACTGAAGGGTAAAGCAGAACTCTAAAACAACAGCTGATACAGATATGCAAATTTTTTCTTGATATCACATTGCTGAAAAAACGCAACAAAAGAAATATGTGGAGTGTGAGACTTGCATATAAGATTTCCGAGAAACTGTGGTGAGTGACGGCTATTTCCCTACTGATTCAAATGAAACAACAATCACAAACTGCTATATTAACAAAATTAACAAATCCAGGAAATCCATCATTGCAGAAAACAAGGAAAACATACTTGTCCCATATTTTTGCAGCATAAACTGTAAATGCCAATTTATCAATTTGTGAATGCAGAACTATCTTTTCACTTCATTTCTAATATATTTATTATTTGTCCAGTATTACTCATTTGCTGATCTTTCACTGTATTTCTCTGAGTACATATATGTAAGAAATTCACAATACCAGTCTGACAATTGACATGCTGCATTATATTAGACCCACAAAGAACTTTCGGTTATATTCCATGCAAATTTTAAGTGTTAATGTTTAAAATATTTGCTCTTAAAATCAAGTTACCTTGTTAAGTGTTGGTTGTTGTGATCATGCTTATGATAGGCCTTTTTTAATTCACAGAATTATCAAAGATAGCCTGGCACCTGTTTTTCATTGAAATATTGCATTAATTTCTTCATACCCTCCTGCCTAAGCTACCAATTTTACTTCAATAAAGTATGTTTTCAATGTTTTTGAACGTTATTGGTTAATGAATATATATTTAACATACCAGGGATAAATGTGGTGCTCGTCAAGACTTAGCGATTGGTATTCCATCTAGTGTGACTTTCAGGAACTAGTGAAAATGACATATGCCTCAAGCTGTGAACGTGCTTCAAGCTGTGAATGGGAGGAGATAGAACCACACTGTTAGATCTCTAGGATTATACATTAGAAAGGATTTATGGAAAATATGTTAAATAATTTCACAAAATGGAGTACTGTATCAGTAAAGCGAAAGTCTGAGGCTCTAGTGAAGATTTTGAAACTTCGATACATTAAACCCCATTTTATCGCCCATCATGGTATTTTTTTTGAGTTTTGATAATATTTTTTTTTAATTATTATTTCAAGTATTGAAATTTCCTTTGTGTTGTTACAGGTTGCTATATATTGTATCTCACAATACAGCTGTTTTCAAGACAAAATGTTTAATTTGAAGCCTTAGAAGTGCCAAATAATTTGGTTGTCCACTTCAAATCAATGGTTATCAATTCGGGCTTGTAATTTTCGATCTGACTTGTCTCTTGTTAGCTATTTTTTTTCTGTTTTTGCAAATTAATGGACGTCTCCTAGGAAAAGTGAAATTACCATTTCAAATGTAATACCTCCTTCCCCACTTCTGACAGTTTGGATATTATTTTTTTTACATGATCCCTTAAACAATGGAATCTGCCAACGTATCATATACTATCCTTCAACACTAAAAAAACATTATAAGGACAAGAATTTTGACTCCATCACAAGCCAACCTTCAGCAGCTTCCCGCTGGCCTGCAGTGACAATGTAAGCATGTGCATTTTATCGTAGACAAACTTAAATACTTGCAGATGGCTAAGCCTATTTCAATCTTGCGGTAAAAAGGGTATATTCTTGTTAAATGGATAAAAATCAAACAACAGTCCGGTTTTTTTTCGCGACATTTTGTATGATACAACTGCAAAATTTACATCGAAACTTAGTTACTTTGCACCTTTGCGGTCCCGTTGTTTAGCACCGTCCATTATTATGTTTTGTATCCCTTCGAAAATTTCGGAGAGCATGGAGACGTCATTTTACCTCATTGTAAATGCGCTTTGATTACGTGCCTCTCACTGTCCAATTAAACTCGTTGTTTGCTGGCCATGTACGCGTCTGATGTCTGCAATGAGTATTGGACCAAGACTCATCATAATTTCACCAAAAAGACTTTGGTCCAACAAATCTAGACACAGATAATGGCATGAGTGAAAAAGAGCTAGAGAGGATTGGATAAATACAATGTGTTGTTGCACGCTGTCTGCGATGCGTCACGCCATTATTGGTGATATAATAAAACAACAAAATTTTGTTGTTTTGTTGTTATTAAAATGTTTGCATGGAACAAATCTGTATGACAGAACAAGATTGGAATGATATTCATGATCGCAGGCGGGAAAAATCATGCCCGGGAGCGTGCCTGTGCGCTTTTGCTTGGCACCCATGCGATGTAGCGTACTCTGGCAGACATATTTATATTCATGCGCAAGTGGAAGGAGGTCAGCTTTCTGCATCAGTGACGCTCTTTTAGGGAACGTCATGTTATGTGAAATTTACCTCATTATAGTTCTGATTATGTTGATATGCATCACCCCCCCCCAAAAAAAAGCCTTCTCCAGTCGCCTTTGCGCAAGTGCGTGACGTATAGCAGGGTTTTGTGTTTATGGCAACATTTACTTTTGCTTTACACGACATTAGAATGATATAAGAGGTCTACACCTGAGGAAGAAGAGAAAGATTCTTTCACAAAGCCACACAGGCTCTCATTAGCAAACATTGTATTACAGTCTCATTAGTATATGCCAATCATGTAGGTGACACATTATTTTCTATTGTACGGGGCCCCTTTGGCCACTTCCGACTTCTCACTAGGTAGACGCCAAACGGAGACATGTATGAACGCATGGAACGGTTCAACAGCTCATACAAGTTAGTATTTTCTGGTAAATCATTATTTATTCATTCATATGCAAAATGGCATGCGCATTCGTCAGTTCTGTCCACACGCTTGAATTTATGCCTTACTAAGACCTATCAAAAATCGTGGATTAATTACTGCGCCGGAAAAAAATAACCATGCCTGTGTGATTGTGACGGTCTAGTGACCACGAGTATTCAACCAGAAGCGGAATTTGTGAGTTTTACCTAAGATTTTCCATATTAGTTTGCGCACTGCCCGTTCATAAGCCATACGTCTGATACCTGGTCATAGCTGTATACCAGTGACGTTATGCAATTAGCTGTTAAGGTTCTCTATGGAGAACATTACTGTTTCTCATTACCTACTACCATGATCTCAAAAGGACTACAAATTAAAAATGCTGATGAATTCTCATTTTTTAACCGCGAGCGTTGAGAAAAGAATATGTTCAGGACAAGATATCTAATCTCCTTGGTTCATCTCTGTTGAAAAGGCTCGAAGAAGCCGAAAACAAATCACGCCCATCAGAGAAACGTGCGAACGAGCTTGAATGGGTCATTGACGACTTGGTGTTATACGGTAGACGAAACTGTCTGAGAATTGCCAATAACTTGGAAGAATCAGCAGACGAAGATACCGATTATTTGTGCTCTGATCTCTTCAGAAATCTCGCAGTTGATTTGAATCCTGAGCGTGACATCGGCCGCTCCCATCGAGCGAGCAAACGTAGCGCTGATGGCACAAGCATCAAACACCGGGCCGTCATCATTAGTTTCACATGTACCGTGCTCGTGACAAAATGTACAGGGCACGATCCAAAAAAGAGGGCCATCGCCACATCTTCATCCATGATAATTTGACTAAGAAAAGGGACAAACTAACTGATGAAGCTAGAGTTCTCAAGAGAGAAAAACTTATCCAAGATATCTGGGTGGCGAACTCGAAAATATTCGTGAAAGATAACGAGTCCCGTCGTTGGGTGATTGACATGCCTGCTGACCTCGCCAAGTTCATGTCCGCAATGACTTCTAGTGACAATGCCATAGCCGAGGTCACAACTGATGCCGCCCGCTCATCTTCCCTACAATCGCTATTTGCTGATTTTGCCCAGCTGAACTATCTATCTGTGACTGTCTGATCACGGACCTACGGTCTGATGTATTTTGCGACCTGATGTACCAGGATTGTGGATTATCTGCTTGTGGTAGTTGTGCCAATTTCCAAAGTCTTTGTCGTACAATGACCGCCTCTGACAAAGCAGCATGGCGATAAGGAATTAGTTTATTATTTTGCAATCATGTGTTCAGTTGCAGGCTGTAGTTCAGTGACTGCTCCCGACTGTACGCCATAACATGCTTACAAACTTGACAACTTCCATATGCTAGCCGTCATTTGGAGGTTAAAGTTGTTTGGCTATTCCGAAAATGTCACACTAAATCGTAATTGATGTATGCTATAATTTATCAGTATCAGTTCTGTTCCGTTTATACCCTGTATTTTTTGTTTTTTGTTTTGTTTTGTTTTTCAAAGTTTCATGTGTTCCCCCGGAAGGACTGGTTGTTGGTAGACTGCTATGTGACACAGGCATCGGCGACTTTGACGCCAAGCCATAGCGCACGTCAAACATTTATTGTTATTATTATTTTGTGAATCAATTTTTGTTCTCTTGTTATTTTTTCCGTCCTTTTCTATGTTGGGGCAAATCAAGGCATTATATTTGGAATATCGAAGGCTGGCCTTGTATTATATCCATTATTAGTTTTTATTTTGATACACGAGTGTCACAATTATGAAGTTTTACCAAATGGATTTGACCTAATACAAGGAATGAGATTCGGCCTTTCTTTGTCCGACCTCCTTTTCAAGTACGTATTACTTCAGCGTCATTGTTCTATATTGTCTACTACTGCTTGCGTTCATTAAGAAGTGATTTTTTTATATGTTATCTGCAATTATGTTAAATGGCAAACTTATATGTGTTTTCTGGGTTACACGCACCTGGTATGTTTTTGTGTAGGAGCATTCTCCATACATATTCCATTGTGTGTGTCACACATGTATGACACATAATCCAAGTGCTTTGGGCTGCTTTTATTTTTGCGCAGCTTGCAGAAACAGTCTTTCCTGTCAGCTTGCATGTCTCTCGAGCTAACGTCTTTAAAAAGGGTCTTGTGAAACTGGTCTGTGTTGAATCAAATTTGCCCTGATAAATGCTGAAAATATTTTGGAAGGCAGCATTCGTCATAAGATTAACTATCAATAGGCAAAGGCACCACCTGGTTATGTCTCCTCCACCTGGCTCTTATGATAACACTTCACCAGATCTGGCAGAAATGATACTGTTACCAATACGTCTTCTAGTCTTACACCCAATAAATCATGCGGTGCCTTGACAGTGACTGTGGCTCTGGCTTCAGTAGATGTAGCCCACGGCTGGGCCTATGATTACACAGAAAGAATGTTCACTTCCATGACCGATTTTATGGGCATGGCACGTCTGACAACTTACCAGCAACATGGGGGGCTGTACTATGGGAGAACTCATCAATCACATGGGGGGCTGTACTATGAGAGGACTCATCAATCACATGGGGGGGGGGGGCTGTACTGTGAGAGGACTCATCAATCACATGGGGGGTACTATGGGAGGACTCTTCAATCACATGGGGGGGTGTACTATGGGAAGACTCATCAATCACATGGGGGGGGGGGGGGCTGTACTATGGGAGGACTCATCAATCACATGGGGGGCTGTACTATGAGAGGACTCATCAATCACATGGGGACTGTACTATGGAAGGACTCATCAATCACATGGGGGGCTGTACTATGGGGGGACTCATCAATCGCATGGGGGCTGTACTATGAGAGGACTCATCAATCACATGGGGGGCTGTACTATGAGAGGACTCATCAATCACATGGGGGCTGTACTATGAGAGGACTCATCAATCACATGGGGGGCTGTACTATGAGAGGACTCATCAATCACATGGGGACTGTACTATGGGAGGACTCATCAATCACATGGGGGGCTGTACTATGGGGGGACTCATCAATCGCATGGGGGCTGTACTATGAGAGGACTCATCAATCACATGGGGGGCTGTACTATGAGAGGACTCATCAATCACATGGGGGGCTGTACTATGGGGGAGCTCTACTATGAGATAACTCATCAATCACATGGGGGGAAGGGCTCCCCTGTGCAGCTCCTGCCATAAATAGTACATGTACCTATAAAGGTGTAACACTTGGGATAGCTACCCCAAGGGATAATGACGAACTCTGGAGGTTTACATCACAGTGTCCATGTTGCATTTATTCTCCTAGTAAGTGGCGTCTTACTCAAAGACACATTGTAACTTGCTTCACTGTGGGCTGCTAACTTCAGTAAGACTACACCCAGCGATATGTCCTGAATGCTTCTTTAAACAGCCGAATGCAGAGAGAGAGAGAGAGAGAGAGAGAGAGAGAGAGAGACAGACAGACAGACAGACAGACAGACAGACAGACAGACAGACAGACAGACAGAGAGAGAGAGGAATTATATCCTTAAACAGGAAAGCCAAAGACAAAACAGGCGCACTGTGGCAGTCCTGTGCTTGGCCGACCTTGGATGCACAGGGTGAAGTGTTCACGCGATCTTTGTAATGCCATAGGGTTCACTATTGTTTGACACCATCATCACCAAACGCAATATTGCAGTCGGAACTCACACTTTCCGCGTCATCGCTTTCGAAATGAAAAGTGATATGATCCACTGTTGCCAAAATATTACACAATCTGCAAGTTTGACTTCAAGGCCAGTCCAGCTGAAAATGGCAAAAATGTAATGCAATGAATCAATGTCTCTTGTGGTTCCCAAAAGTGCCTGCAAGCAATTTGGAAGTAATTGGTCAGGCAGTGTCGGTAAGATTTTCCAAGATTTTGGAAAAAAAAAGGAAATATCCTAGAATTAACTTAGCAGAGACTTAAACAATGTGCATCCCCACCAACTGAGAAGTAAATCTGGCCAATTGTTTATGAAAAGTCGAAATTATGTTGTTGTTTTTTTTTGTTGGGCAGACGACAGTACTTCCGAATGTTGCAAAATCTCATAGAGAATTGTGCAGCGTAATAACCAGTGGCGACATTGTTATCCTTGTATTACACAAACACCAATATTTTACTCTCATATCTTATACACTGAAAGCATATTCGTGATGTTGTATTGTTATAGCGTTATGCACTGCGAACATACTTGGGATGTTGTATTTTGTTATAGCGTTGTACACTGCGAACATACTTGGGATGTTGTATTTTTTTTATAGCGTTATACACTGGGAACATACTTGGGATGTTGTATTGTTATAGTGTTCTGCAGTGAGAACATACTTGGGATGTTGTATTTTGTTATAGCGTTATACACTGCGAACATACTTGGGATGTTGTATTGTTATAGCGTTATACACTAGGAACATACTTGGGATGTTGTATTGTTATAGCGTTATACACTGGGAACATACTTGGGATGTTGTATTGTTATAGGGTTATGCACTGCGAACATACTTGGGATGTTGTATTTTGTTATAGCGTTGTACACTGCGAACATACTTGGGATGTTGTATATTTTTTATAGCGTTATACACTGGGAACATACTTGGGATGTTGTATTGTTATAGTGTTCTGCAGTGAGAACATACTTGGGATGTTGTATTTTGTTATAGCGTTATACACTGCGAACATACTTGGGATGTTGTATTGTTATAAGGTTATACACTAGGAACATACTTGGGATGTTGTATTGTTATAGCGTTATACACTGGGAACATACTTGGGATGTTGTATTGTTATAGTGTTTTGCACTGAGAACATACTTGGGATGTTTTTTTTTGTAATAGCGTTATACACTGCGAACATACTTAGGATGTTGTATTGTTATAGCGTTATACACTAGGAACATACTTGGGATGTTGTATTGTTATAGCGTTATACACTGGGAACATACTTGGGATGTTGTATTGTTATAGTGTTCTGCAGTGAGAACATACTTGGGATGTTGTATTTTGTTATAGCGTTATACACTGCGAACATACTTGGGAAGTTGTATTTTGTTATAGCGTTTTACACTGGGAACATACTTGGGATGTTGTATTGTTATAGTGTTCTGCACTGAGAACATACTTGGGATGTTTTATTTTGTTATAGCGTTATACACTGCGAACATACTTGGGATGTTGTATTGTTATAGCGTTATACACTGATAACGTACTTGAGATGTTGTATTTTGTTATAGCGTTATACACTGAGAACATACTTGGGATGTTGTATTGTTATAGTGTTCTGCACTGGGAACATAACTTGTGATGTTGTAATGTTATAGAGTTTTACAGTGAGACCATAATGGTGATTTTGTATTGTTATACACTGAGAACATACTCGTGATTTTCTATTTATATTATCTGTAAATTGTCACAAAATTCATTACTTAGTAAAATCCCTGAGTGTTTTATTTTGCTATAGTTGTTCACTGCAATGCCATTATTGTGTCCATCTCTTTCTCTCTTCATTCTCATCTTCTCTCTCCTTGTTGTATTTCTTTTTATTCTGTCGTCTCTTCTCCCATAATTTAATAGCGAATGGAAGAACTGAATCTATTTTCAATAGTTTTTAAACAAATGTACCTGCTATGAAAAAAAAAAAAAAAAAAGAAAACTGTACTGCGTGACGTGCAGTAACACCTTATTTCAGATTGTTCAAAGTAACAAAGTGCTTTACAGTCAAGTTGTTGCTGGTTTGCATAACTCAAAAAACCATAATTTTTGTCATTGTCCTTTAGGAATTGAACCCTCGGCTATTGGTACCATCAGTACACACATGTCAAGTCCAAATCTCTGACCTCTGAGGCATCGGGAAAAATTCAAAAAGGGTGCCTGGAGTTTTAGAGTGATGTTAAAGCAGTTGTGACTAAAGACAAAGGGAGATGTTAAAGGAGGCTGCCTGAGGACCCAGAGTGATGTGACAGGAGGCTGGCTGAGGACCCAGGGTGATGTCATAGCAGCTGTGACTGAGGACCCAGGATGATGTTTTTGCAGTTGTGACTGAGGACCTCGGGTGACATTATAGCTGCTATGACTGAGGGTCCACGGTGATATTATAGCAGCTGTGACTGAGGGCCCATGGTATTATTATAGCAGCTGTGACTGAGGGCCCAGCGTGATGTTATAGCATTTGCGACTAAGGACACAGGGAGATGTTAAAAGAAGCTGACTGAGGACCCAGGGTGATGTTATAGTAGTCGTGACTAAGGACCCAGAGTGATGTTACAGGAGGCTGACTGAGGACCCAGGGTGATGTTATAGCAGTTGTGACTGAGGACCCATGGTGATGTTATAGCAGTTGTGACTGAGGACCCAGGGTGATGTTATAGCAGTTGTGACTGAAGGTCCAGGGTGATGTTATAGCAGTTGTGACTGAGGGCCCAGCATGGTGTTATAGCATTTGTGACTAAGGATACAGGAAGATGTTAAGGGAGGCTGACTAAGTACCCAGGGTGATGTTATAGGAGGTTGACCAAGGACCCAGGCTGATTTTACAGGAGACTGACTGAGGATCCAGGGTGATTTTGTAGGAGGCTGACTGAGGACCCAGGGTGATGTTATAGCAGTTGTGACTGAGGACCCAGGGTGATGTTATAGCAGTTGTGACTGAGGACCCAGGGTGATGTTATAGCAGTTGTGACTGAGGGCCCAGCATGGTGTTATAGCATTTGTGACTAAGGATACAGGAAGATGTTAAGGGAGGCTGACTAAGTACCCAGGGTGATGTTATAGGAGGTTGACCAAGGACCCAGGCTGATTTTACAGGAGACTGACTGAGGATCCAGGGTGATTTTGTAGGAGGCAGACTGAGGACCCAGGATGATGTTATAGGAGGTTGGCTGTGGGCCCAGGGTGATGTTATAGCAGTTGTGACTGAGGACCCAGGGGGATTTTAAGGGACGCTGACTAAGGACCCAGGGTGATGTAATGGGAATTTGACTGAGGGCCCAGGGTGATGTTATAGCAGTTGTGACTGAGGGCCCAGGGTGATGTTATAGCAGTTGTGACTGAGGGCCCAGCATGACGTTATAGCATTTGTGACTAAGGATACAGGAAGATGTTAAGGGAGGCTGACTGAGTACCCAGGGTGATGTTATAGGAGGTTGACCAAGGACCCAGGCTGATATTACAGGAGACTGACTGAGGATCCAGGGTGATTTTGAAGGAGGCTGACTAGGGAGTCAGGATGATGTTATAGGAGGTTGACTGTGGGCCCAGGGTGATGTTATAGCAGTTGTGACAGAGGACCCTGGGTGATGTTAAGGGAGGCTGACTGAGGACCCAGGGTGATGTTATGGGAATTTGACTGAGGGCCCAGGGAGATGGTATTAGAGGTTGACCAAGGAACCAGGGTGATGTTATAGCAGTTGTGACTGAGGACCTAGGGTGATGTTCTAGCAGTTGTGACAGAGGACCCAGGGTGATATTATAGGAGTGAAGAATGAGGACCCAGGGTGATGTTATAGCAGGTTAACCGAGAACCCAGGGTGATGTTTTAGAAGGTTGCTGAGGACCAAGGGTGATGTTATAGGAGGTTGACTGAGGACCCAGGATGATGTTTTAGGAGGTTAACTGAGGACCCAGGGTGATGTTATAGCAGTGGTGATTGAGGACCCAGGGTGATGTTGTAGAAGGTTGCTGAGGACCAAGGGTGATGTTATAGGAGGACGACTGAGGACCCAGGATGATGTTTTAGGAGATTAACTTAGGACCCAGGGTGATGTTGTAGGAGGTTGACCGAGGACCCAGGGTGATGTTATAGGAAGTTGACTGAGGACCCAGGGTGATGTTGTAGAAGGTTGCTGAGGACCAAGGGTGATGTTATAGGAGGTTGACTGAGGACCCAGGATGATGTTTTAGGAGGTTAACCGAGGACCCAGGGTGATGTTGTAGGAGGTTAACCAAGGACCCAGTGTGATGTTGTAGGAGGTTGCTGAGGACCCAGGGTGATGTGGTGGCAGCTGTTGTTTCTACATTACCCCAGTGACACGTTTCCATAGATTGACAATTTATTAATGCATAAGCAAATGCACCTCTAAGTCAGAGGAATGACCCAGCACACAAAAAAACCATTAAAGTATTATCAAATCATAATACATCTTATGTTGACTGTTTGTTATTCCTTTGTTATATTCCGACATGTCTGCCACTTTGCTCAGACAATCTATACAATGCATAACAACACACACAACGGTTCCTTTCTGTACAATGCATAACAACAGACAAAACGGTTCCTTTCTGTATAATGCATAACAGCAGACACAACGGTTCCTTTCTGTTTCTCCCACATCTGGCCGCACTGATATTTTATATATTCATGATTTGGACTAGTCTTGTAACTATTAAGGAAGCCACTGACTTTGTTCTATATCTTCAGCATTAATACAGGGTACATACAAATACAAAAGGGACAGGCACGACCTGGGCTGGTTTAATTTCTTGACACACAGCCCTTTGTCCCCATAGTGCATGTTTGGGACGCCTAGCAACCCATGCCATTTGAGGTCAGGTGGATCAGCAAAGTCCATTAAATTATAGTAAACCTGAAAGTTTTACCCTGCGTATGAGGACAATTTTTAAAATTATCATCTTCTAATCTACCTGAAATACATATTGGTATCTTTCAAATACACCCAGGTGTAATAAAAAGAAAGTTAAATGCTTATTTGGCAACATATAGAGAGGTAAAATGTATATTTGCTAATTCTCCGTGTTAATCTATAGACAAAAAGTTAGGGTCATGGAAAGTGAGCACAAGATGTGGGCGGTCAACCGTGAACATGATGGGCAGCGCCACCTTCAGGCGAAATAAGAACTAACCCAAATATAGACTTTTGCTACCGCGAGATGAGAGTGGAGATGAAGCAACAGCCTATAGGCGCTGCCACATATGGGCGACTTTACTGTTTAACTTATTCCACACTATGGTCACAGGTCTCGGGCATTGGTTCTGGCACTGCCTGGCTTGTCATACTGCAGCTGTTGCAACGGCAGCTGCAGTATGACTTGCCAGGCTGTACCAGAACTACTGACTTAAGACTATAGGCATGTTAGCACTTGAACGAGAGCTCTTTTCATGAAAAATATCTAATTTTATGTTCGGAACGAGTGAATCTCGAACCTGCAACCTTTGGCATGAGTCGCCCAGCTGAAATGGGAAACGCACACATCCACTCGACCAAATCCCCATTCCTAAAAAGAATGGTTCAATTGAGGTAGTTATGCGCAAGTGCCATATCAGGGACGTAGCACGTCCCTGGCCATATCAACACGGTAATGCAGTATATTTACTGAGTTGGCATTTATTTCCAGAATCGGGGACTTAAATCCACCAGCATTAAGGAAATTCCGAAAATATATATTTTTTGTTCGGAACGAGCGGGACTCGAACATGCAACCTTTGGCACCAGTCGCCTAGCTGAAATGGGAAACGCATGTAATTGTCGTCTTAAATTTAGCTAAATATACGGAAAAATCACGGACTGGTATGGAATGAGTTAAAACCCTCTATTACGCAAATAGCCTAAACGTTGGATTAAACCATGGGCCTACTTACCAACACTGATGTCACTCAGAGTTTTGTGCGGGATAGCTGTGGCAGCTGGGGGGCGAAAACGCAAAACCTCATGAAAGACAGCATTGGTGTATGGCAGTCTCTCTTTGTCGTTCAGAAACACAAGGCGATGCGGACCTGTTACGAGTAATACCACTATGTGACATCATTATGTATCAAACATTTTATTCACCTTAAAATTAGACTATTTTACATTAAAATATTAGTTCGAATCATGGTGGAAAATTTGTTCTCGAGACTCATGGTATATCCTAAGCGGCCTCAAAAAAAGACATAGACAAAATGGATGAAATGAATTTATGGATTAATAGCCCACTGGGACATTATCAGCAGTACATTTATATTACACCTAGTCTTTCTCTAAAGCCTCTTTAACAATAATTTGAAATGTTATGATTGTTTGTCTCGTAAAAAAGGGTGGATGTAAATATCTGCTGGATTAGTCAACATTTTATGATGTTTAGACACAGATATAAAAATCATAAAAAACGGTTTTAATAGGTCTTACCTATTTCAGTGTCAATTTCGTCTTGCAGCTTTTTCTGGATATCTGGGTGTGCTGCCAGAAGCGAAATGGTCCAAATGAGAACAGTCCTGGACGAGTCCGTGCCAGCTTGGAAAGAAATCAATAAAGTTTGATGCCTGTAGACGCTCCCAATAGTCTGGCTTCCTTAACAAGCGAAATTATAAAGGGCTTTCCCCTTTTCTTTTACCCATCCATAGTATTGTCAGTTTGAAGATTTTAATACAATGAACATATGTTTGAAACAGAGTCGGGATGGGAGTGGGGTGGGGTGGGGATGGGGTGGTTACCTCCTTCACACATTTCCTTAAGAAGTCAAGGTTCAGATTCCAATCGAGGATTATATTAATCAATGATCGTAATCTTGGTGGGTATGTGCATTTGACTGATATTAACAGGTAACTTATTTTGAGCAGGCCACAGGCATAAAAGGCATTCGGGCCCCTCCCCCCCAGCCTATTGTATTCTTCGGCTCGTCTCTCTGTCACCAGGGCCACTTTGTCTACCGTCACACGAAATGTGCTCAGCCAACCGTGCATTAGGGTGCACGGTTGGCTGAGCGGTAAGAGGCTCGCCTTTCACCTCTGCGACCCGGGTTAGATTCTCGTCCTGGGCAGCATGTGGAAAAAGTTCCTACCACTTTAACCGTGCACGGTGGTTTTCTCATAGTTCTTGGGTTTCCTACACTAGGCAAGGTAGGAAGTACACGGCAACATCTGTGCCATGGAGAGTGACTCGATAAGTCAATGCTTGACTTCTTTCACAATCCATGTAAAACAAATGTGTCTATACTTTTAATTTGCATAGACAAAGTCCATATATCGCGTGTATGCATGACAAACCATACATTTACCTTCCTTGTCATTTAACCTGTAAAGGTAACTACCTCTCCTCATCCAGCACAATATAAATATGCCTGAAAATTATCCATAGTTCGAAAACTCCAAGCGGCAGCAGATAACCCCACCTAGGTCGAGTAAGTCGCATTGTGAAAGTGGTAATCAACAACCTGCACCACCCCTATACACTCATCCTTTCCTGCTGTAAGTTACACCATATGTCAGACAAAAGCAACTGCCAAGTTATTAGTACTCGTGTGCGGCCGAAACTGTGCAAAAGCATCCGTTATTGGAGTACTTTTAGAACATGGATTGCAGTTAAGGCACTTACAACATATATATTAAAAACACGACTAAAATCTGTGTTGAAAATTTGATTTTGACCACTCTTAAGAAGATTTGGTGAAATTGTGGGTCATTTTGAGGAGCAAATAACGTTTTGTTGTTGAACATTTTGACCTGATCAAAACTGGTTCAGTGGACCTGTTTTGATCACCGATGGTAGTTTCCACCAACCCACTCACACTGATGGCAGTTCCCACCACCCCAGTCACACACTGACGAGAGTTCCCACCAACCCACTCACACACTGATGATAGTTCCCACGACCCCAGTCACACAGTGAAGAGAGTTGCTATCAACCCAGTCACACAGTGATGACAGTTTCCACGACCCCAGTCACACACTGACGAGAGTTCCTATCAACCCAGTCACACACTGATGATAGTTCCCATGACCCCAGTCACACAGTGACGAGAGTTGCTATCAACCCAGTCACACAGTGATGACAGTTCCCACGACCCCAGTCACACACTGACAAGAGTTCCTATCAACCCAGTCACACACTGATGATAGTTCCCACGACCCCAGTCACACACTGATGAGAGTTCCTATCAACCTAGTCACACACTGATAAGAGTTCCCACCACCCCAGTCACACAATGATGAGAGTTCCCACCAGCCCACTGACATACTGACGAGAGTTCCTATCAACCCAGTCATACACTGATAGGAATTGTCACCAACTCACTGACACACAGAATAGAGTTCACACAACACACTCACTCGCTGATGTAGTTCCCCTCAACATATCCACACACTGATGGGAGTTCCCACCAACACACTCACACACTGATGGGAGTTGCCACCAACACACTCACACACTGATGGGAGTTTCCACCCATACATGCACAGTGATGGGAGTTTCCACCCATACATGCACAGTGATGGGAGTTCACAACCACAAACTCACGCGCTGTTGAAGTTCATTATTTTACGCTGCAATTACTTACTAGAAATACATTCAGGGAAACAATGTGGCGATTTCTGCAACAACATTGTCTGGGCATTGTCAAAGGCATACGCAATATCGTCATGAATAAGCAGGAAAATTGTGATAAAATATAACATTCTATATTAACAATGATGTAAAGATATTAGTTTTTACTGTCAGGATATTTTAATATGCAAAAACACTTCTATAAAATGTACGGGGAACATAGTAAAATGGTATTTGATAAGTGGCAGATCATTAAATTTCTATCAATATATACCTTGCCCACAAAGCAAAAAAAAAAAAAGAAAAAAAAAAAAAAAAAAAAAAAAAAGAGAGGAGGAGGAGGAAGAGGATTCTTAATATAAATGGTCTACACTTTTTGTTTCATCCATATGGAAGTTCAGCCCCTCGGTTCCAAAATATTTTTATTGAGGAGTTTGACAAGGCAAAGCCTGTATATTTTTCTCTTGCAAATAAAATGAAATGCAACAAAATTTAGTAAAAATCAAGTCAAAGTACATGAAATAGAATGCAAAAGTGCATGTTTTAGAAAATGGTACCTTAGCGTACATATGCTAGAAAGACAGTGTGACAAAACTGAAACAATACTGATACCATAAAATATAGCATGGTCGCCAGTAACAATGTTGGGCAAATAGTTTGGCACCCAGTAGATGTTAGACCTATGTAATATATGTTTTCATATAGTACAGTGATGCAAATTCATTTTGTAACAAAACGGACATGGACATGAAAAAGGACATGAAAAACGGACATGATGTAGCAAGATTATTTTATTGAATTTTTCTCAAGTGCACAAACCTATTTTTTTTTCTTTCTTAAATAATCTGATTGAATATGCACAAGTGGCAATAATGCCTATCAATCAATACTTCTCTTACTCCGTCAAAGCCCAGAATCATCTGTCAATAATTAATCGCATATACCAAAAGTTTCATAACAAGATCGTAATAAGATTTCTAACGTACTCAAATGGACCTTCGTGACATTTTACATCCCTGTTTTATGATGACCATACTGGATTATTTATCCCGTATACCGGCCGAGTTGACTGTTGGGACTATCGCCTTATTTTATGACATCTAATTTCCAGCACTCGCGCAGAGAATATTCAACTATCGACGCTTGTATAAGACTTTTATTATAACATTCCTTTTAACAAGTACTGAATAATTTAAATGTTGACTCAGCTATCTTCAGTTGTATAAGACTTTTATTGCAGGATTTCTCTGAACAAATATTGAATAATTTAATTGTTTCTGGTTGTAAAATTATCTGGCATTTCATATCTGCAAGCACCGCTGGTAATCATCAGAGTTGTGTCGGGGCTTGGACGGAGCTGACGGAGCTTTGTGTATCTCTCGAAATATATATATAAAAAGACCACTATACAACCAAACCACACGGTCTCGAGTCATTCCACCTGGGTGAAAACATTAAGAAGTGAATAACTTGGTTACATTAAATGGTGCCGCGACCAGGATTGAATTTTAATTACCACAAAAAGGCACTACAGAACTGAACTTTTAGTGTGAAGTACAATATTGGAATCTGAGCAACCAACCAACTTGAGACTATGGCAGAGCAGTTGAAAGGACAGTAAGTACAACTTTGGCTTTACTTCAATACGGTTATCACCCTATAAATCACCATCTTTCATTTTTTTTCCCTTTCACTCATAGGATTACTTGAAATTATTGTATTCATATAAATTTTGAAGAAAATTGCATGAAAATGGCTGAACAAGACATCCCTGCTGATATTTTGTCAAGGAATTTTAAGGAGCTTCAGTTTGAATTCAGGGCTCAAGGCCTTGTTAACCAAATTAAACCATTTAGTGGAGAGTCAGGCAGCAACCTCAAAACCTGGCTTAGAGATATGGATAAAGTAGGAGTCAGCATAGACAGAGATAATGAAAGAATGAAGCTATTAGCCATTCAAACTCTTAAGGGCGCGGCCTCTGAATATTGTTCTCGTGTATTAAGGCAAAATCCAGGAATCTCCTGGCCAGATTTGGTAAAAGCACTAAAGGAAAGGTTGAGTGATTCAGCTGATGTTCAGCTCGCTATGCAGAGACTTAAGAGAGTGAAACAGGGTTCTGGAGAGTCGGTACAGTCATATGCTGAAAAGATAATTGATTTGGCCGAAGAGGCCTTCAACACTCTTGATCTTTCGGACACACTTATACAGGTTCAATTGAAAGACATCTTTCTAGATGGTATTAAAGATGATATCATAGCTAGAAAAATAATAAGGCACAAACCAGTCACTTTGGACCAGGCATTGCAAATAGCTGTCAGTGAACAACTGGCAAATAAAACTTTTGAATTGAGGAGAACAGAAGAGCCAATGGAGGTTGACTTAGTGCAATCTCTTGCCATGAAAAATGAACAGCGCTTTAACAGTCTAGAAGGCTCAGTTAGTGATATAAAGAACATGATGGCACGAGTTTTAGCAGTAAATACTGAGCCTAGGCCCAAATTTGAGGCCAGTACTTCCTGATATAAGGCTGCTAATAGACCAAACACTGTAGACCAATTATATCCTAAGGAACAAATGAAGTTCACAGCTGACAAACGTCCATACTGTGCACATTGTGGGAAGGTAGGACACAAATGGAGACAGTGTAGGATTAGAAAAGCCCAAATGCAGGCTAACAGTCAGCAACAGGGCCAAAATGAACGGTTAAACTAAATAATGCCAGTACAGACCAAGGGACCCCTGTACCTGGCATACTATTGACACATGCTCTACCATTATACACACCAATGGTCCCAATAGTAGTTGGCAAAGAGAAAACACAAGCAATATTAGACACAGGAGCAGATGTTAGTATTATTTCAGAAAGATTTTTCAACAAAATGGACAAAAGTATAAAATTACAAAGTGGCAAATTACCTACCTTGTCAGGAGTATCTGGGCATAAATTGACTAGTCTGGGCACTATCACAACAACAGTGTTGGTTGGAAAAACAAAAATAGCAATGACATTTCAAGTTATTAGGGGAATTACAAAGGATGCCTTGCTGGGAAGCGATTTTCTTAATATGACCAAAGCCAAATTGGATTATGAAAGCAGAACTCTGCAAATTTTTGACAAAATTGTTATATTGAAAACAAAACAATCTTGCAGACTTAGTAGCTCTCTGGTGCAAATTAATGAAAGGGTTACACTGCCGGCATACACGGAAATCAATACGCCAGCATGTTTGTCAACAAAAGTACCAAAGGGAGATTATGTAATCACTCTGCTAGATAATGCTCCACTCCTTGCTGACCGGCCAGGAATATTGATCCCAAACTTATTGATTGCAGTAGAGGAAAATGGTCAAGTGCCATTAACCCTTATCAATACAACTGGTGAGTCTATCATAATATCACCAGGAAGTGTAGTGGCCTATGCAGAACAATTGCAGGGTCAAGAAAATTTGGATATCAATGAAGTAGATGCTGAAATGGAAACACAAGTTTTAAGGAATAAAGACCTTTTCTCCTCCTCTGACACAGCAACAAAAAACTCCATTTTTAGAATTGTTTTCACTATCTCATATTCCTGAAGACCAAAGGTTAAAACTTCAAGAGCTATTAACCACCTATCACCAGGTGTTTGCCAAGGATGACTCAGAATTAGGGTTTACCTGTATGAAGCCTATCTGCATTGAAACAGGTGACAATTTGCCTATAGCCCAGAAGCCATACCGCACCCCATATACTCTAAGACAGGAATTAGAGAAACAAATTGAGAGTATGCTGAAAACAGGAGTAATAAGAGCATCAGCATCACCATATGCAAGTCCTGTAATCTTAGTACCAAAGAAGTCAGGTGAAAAGCGACTGGTCATTGATTATAGAAAACTAAATAAAACCATAGTCAAGAACTCCTACCCCTTGCCAAACATAGAAGATGTCATAAACCAATTAGGGGGAGCTAATTATTACACTGTTTGTGACTTTAAAAGTGGATTCTGGCAAATTCCCATTGATGAAAAGGACAAATACAAGACAGCATTCATTACTCATAAAGGACTTTATGAATTTAACCGCATGCCCTTCGGATTGACAGTGGCACCCTCAGTCTACCAGAGCACCATGAATGAAGTGTTGTCTGGCCTAATAGGCTGTTACGTAATGGTATACATTGATGACGTAATAATATACAGTAAAACCTTTGAAGACCATTTAACATACTTAAAAACTATCTTTGAAAGGCTAGAAAAATTTGGTATGAAACTAAAACCATCAAAGTGTGAATTTTTCAAGTCTGAAATCCTATACCTGGGATATATAGTGAGCCCAAAAGGATCATACCCTGACCCAGAAAAGGTCAAGGTCATACATGAGATCAAACCTCCCACAACTGTAAAAGAAACCGGTGCCTTTCTTGGTATGGTAGGATATTATCGACGCTATATCCCCCATTTTAGTGAGATTGCTAGTCCACTTACTGATCTAACCAAGAAAAATGCCCGCTTTAAATGGACAGAGGAGGCACAGGAAGCCTTTGAATTATTGAAGTCAAAGCTTACCGAGGCCCCCATATTAGCATATCCAGATGTTAATGAACCTTATTGTCTGTATATTGACTCTAGTCAATTTGCAGTCGGTGCAATTTTGACCCAAAAAGGTGAGGATGGGTGTGAACATGTGATTCAGTATTTGTCACATAAGTTGCACAAGGGACAACTTAAGTGGCCTATTATAGAGAAAGAAGCATATGCCATAGTATATGCAATACACAAGCTAAGACCTTATCTCTACGGTGCTCGCTTTACAATATATTCAGACCATTTGCCCTTGAAATCCTTATTCACTGCTGAAATGAACAACACAAGGATTCAGCGCTGGGCTATTTTAATCAGTGAATATGGTTGTGACATACAGCACACCAGTGGGAAATCTAATTCCAGAGCAGATTACCTTAGTAGGGTACAATTAAGTGTAGACAATAAAATGGAGAATGAAATCAATGTAATTGACTCTGATGAGCCAAATTACAAGAAAGTACCCATGGGACATGTAGACTCCATTGTAGACCAAAACAAAACAACAGATATGCTGGAATTTGATGTAGAAAAATTTGGAGATATGGCTACCATTCAAAAAGAAGATCCTCAGCTTGAAAAGATCATTAACCTAATAAAAGCAGGGGACACCTCATCTCTAAATGAAGAATATGCACTACAAGATGGCATATTATGCCATATAGCTGGACCTGTCAGATTAGACCCATACCCCCTTATGCAGGTGGTTATCCCAAAAGTATTAATTAATACCATCCTAACTAATTATCATGATACAAATGGACATTTTGGTATAGACAAGACATACCAAACTATACGGTCCAGGTATTATTGGCCTTTTATGTACAAAGATGTGGTTCATCACATTGCCAAATGTACTGCATGTAATACTCGAAAATTGAAAAAGAAAAGGGTGGAATTGCAAGACATGCCTCAGAGTGAATTTCCTTTTCAAAATATAGGAATCGACACCCAGGGTCCATTTGCAGAAAGCTTTTCTGGGAACAGATATATCGTAACAATAGTTGACCATTTCAGTGGATGGCCAGAAGCCTACCCTACCCCTGATAAGTCAGCAGAGACAGTGGCCCGATTGCTCATGGAGGAATTCATTCCTCGTTTCTCATGCCCCATGACTATGATCTCAGATAATGGCACCGAATATGTAAATGCCATAGTTGAGGCCCTTAGCAGAGAATTCAATATTCAAAGAATCACTACTTCTCCATACCATCCTCAGTCAAATGGGCGCACTGAACGATTCCATCGTGTTTTAAATGATGTTCTTGCTAAATCTCTAGAAAATCAAGATCAAAGGAACTGGGATTTGCATATTGCTCCTGCCCTCTTAGCTTACAGAACTAGTGTACAGGAATCTACCAGGTTCACTCCCTATTTCATTGTGTATGGCAGAGATCCAATACTGCCTTGTGACACCCTTTTACGACCAAAACTGCGATATATGGGTGAAGACTACATACCTACTATATTAGGTAGAATGCACGAAACATTTCAGTTAGTTAAATACCACATGCAAGAAGCAAGAGAGAAAAATAAGCAAATATACAATAGAAGAGCAGAGAAACCTGTCTACCAGTCAGGTGACCCAGTATATTTACATGACAGAACTATATTGCCCGGCACCTCTTCCAAACTGACCAATGCATGGAAGCCCGATTACAGAATAGTTGAACAGATAGCCCCTGTCAACTACATAATTAAGCATCAACCATCTGGACAAACTAAGATGGTTCATGCTGAACGTTTGTACCCAGCACACCCAGAAAGTGCTTGGGATAAAGAGAGAGTAACACCTAAACATATTGGTCATAAATACAGAGAATGGAGCTCCAAAGCTCACCAAGCGCCAACCAGAGATCAACCCTTGTGACAGGCCAAGTTGTTGGTCCCTGAGACTAATACTCCTGCAATTCCCCAGGACAAGATTGAGGAATCTGTAGGGTTAAATACACAAAATACAGCCCATGAACAAACACAACTCTCCGGTGTGGATGAACCTCAGAGAGCAGGTCCTTCACATCGATATAATTTGAGATATAGGCCTGGACAATGGTCTATTACTGGTACATCAGAGTTACCAGAACGTCAAGGATTGAAAAGAAAACAGACATTCACAGGTGGGTCGAACGGTACCCATGAGACTGATCAAAAGAGGTCTCGAATGACGGGTGATGGCCCTCTCAGATCAAATGATGAGGCCATGGATATAGCATCTTTAGATATAACCAACATGCCAGACTGGATATTAGTACTTGTTGGTATATTTGTTGGTATGCTCCTAATGATAGTGTCCGTCATCATAATTCGATTGTTGTGATTAAGTTCAATAGCGAAAGCAGTTATGCTAAACTTATGTTCATATATTGAACCTTTAATGAGCTGATGAGTCCGCAGGCCCTAATTCTCCTTTTCCTTTCTTTCTTTCTTCTTTCAGAACCACTATTCTCATACTGCTGTTTCTACTCTGTTCTCAAACTACGGCTGAAACTGGAACTTTCTTCACTCCTTTAAAAGAAGTCTATGCTACATACAGCACCTGGCTCTTTACTTTCACCATTGATCTTCTCCCCTATGAAACAGAATTGAATAAATTAAAGAAGGATATTATTGGTGTTGAAAACACAGTTGGGGCAATATTAAATCGCCCACAAGGTAAAAATCTAAATCCAACCCAACAAAGACAGTATGCTGAGCTTGCTAATCAGACAGTTGAATTTATTCAAGTGGAAATGACACAATTCCGCCAGGCAACAGATCGTTTGTTCTTTACTTTGTATCAATTAAAAGATCTAATAGGCAGGAATTACCATAGAAAAACCCGAAGAGCAATTATACCTATCATAGGCGACCTTCTTTCGACCTTGTTTGGTACATCCACTGATGCGAATATGCGAAAATTACGTAGAAAAATTATTAAGTTGCAATCACGTCAGTCCCAACTAGTGACAGTAGTACAGAAGGGGTTAACATTCCTCAATAAGACACATACCAACACTGTTGAAAATCGATATGCCATCAACAGGCTAGTCAATGTTACCAGCCAGTTACATAACTTTGTGCAAGACATGCAGACCAAGTTACAGCTGTTAGATCCTTTATTGATTTTCACAACCCTGCATAACAAATTACACCATTTATTTCGTGCAGTTTTATCAACAATACAGCAAACGTATTGGGATATATCTGAATTGCAAACTGCAATCAACATAGCTAACACTGGCCACTTGCCTTCTACTTTTGTCACTTCAGATCAGTTATCTTCAGTGCTACGGTCTATTGCCAACCGTTTGCCAGCTGACCTAAAATTACCCAGTACAAGCCTTGCTTGGTTTTATGCGCATTTGGCTACTGCTCTTATACCACATGGGAATAAACTTCACTTGATAGCAGCCCTACCGTTAGTTCACCGGGAAGCTATGTTCACTCTTTATGAGTCACTTACTGTTGCAATACCTAATCCTGCTGCCAATTTGGTAGCTCGTTATCAAATAGAAAGTAATTATATAGCCATCTCTAAAGATGTCTCCATGTATGCATTGCTTACTGACAGTACTGCATTAACCTGTATTTCTGCTAAAAAATGGATACTGTGCTTTCCAGGAACCCATAGTTTCGCTTACAAATGCACCCAGCTGTATATCATTTTTATTTTTGCAACGCCAGAGTATGGCTGACAAGCACTGTATCCGTGCACTAAAATCTCATTCCAAATTCCCTATTGTACATTATTTGCGAACTGGTACTTGGCTTATAGCTTCTCGTTCACCAATAATCCTTACCTTAAAATGTTACAACAATGATAAACACCGCATATCTACCTACAAAATTACAAAACCAATAGACATATTTCATTTGCATTCTGGTTGTGAGGCACATTCAGATCAATTCAGACTTTTACCTTACTTTCATGGAAATTCTTCCAGCATGTCCCGCCCACTAATGTCTCAGCCATCTAAATTGAATTTTTTATTAAATGATATTTGGAACTTTTCACGCATTCCATCAGACAAATTACTTACGAGGCTCAACCTTAATGATCTAATATTATCAGATATTCCTTCCCTGCCAATTGCTGAATTGCAAACAGCTTTAAATCAAGCGAAAGAGAAATTTGTTTTCAAAGATAAACCCCACCAGTTTCTTAAAATAAGTTTGGCTGTATCTGTCATTCTAACCTTCTCGGGTATAGTGACATCTGGTATATTATTCTATTTTTATTATTACCGTAAGGAGTGTCCTTGCTCTAGGTTGTTTAATAAAACTAAAGTACCAACAAATGATGGTGATTTTAAAGATGGTGAAGCTAGTGTTGCTTGTTTAGCTAAAGTCGGTGTTACTGACCAACTTACTACTGCAGAAATGAATCCAGATGCCAGCATCCAAGTAACCTGATTATTCCTGTGCATGGATGGATTGGAGTCGGCAAGACCACTCTCCTCAATGAATGGAAAGCTCAGTGGAATGCAAACCCGGAAACTTTGCTTCCTGCCATTGTGGTACAAGAACACAACACTAAATCTGACGAATCCTTGGAAATCTTAGACTGTTTTTACCACAACATGATCTCCAACCTGTGTTGGGAGAATCATCAACTGGTCACATATTGGCAAAATAATATGCAAGCTCTACGTACCCACATGCCTGGGCCCCAAAGCATTATCTATGATCGCTCCTTCTTCGACGTTCATACATTCATGACTCTCTATCTTACTGATGCCGAATATAAACTGCTACTTCCATTGTACCGTCACTTGATGACAATCTACATGAATCAGTGTGTACAAAGAAAATGTCAGATTCAAGCGGTGGTTGTCACAAAACCCCCTGACACCGCATGGCACCAATTTTTGGGCCGTAACCGGCGACATGAAGTGGAAGTCTTCACCAAAGACAAATATCTGCACTACATGAATGCTTATGAACAAGCAACTGAGTCTACACACGCAATGTTAAGGCAATTCTATGGAACTGAACTAATACTTCCTACCAAGTACATGGACTCCTCTGACCTGGCTACCCTAATTGAGGACTTTGATCGTACACTGGGCCTCCGAGACTGAACTTTCACAGCATTGGATTTTATCTTTTAACTTTCTTAAGGAAAAGTTAAAATTGATGACAGGGGCATATGTAACAAAACGGACATGGACATGAAAAAGGACATGAAAAACGGACATGATGTAGCAAGATTATTTTATTGAATTTTTCTCAAGTGCACAAACCTATTTTTTTTTCTTTCTTAAATAATCTGATTGAATATGCACAAGTGGCAATAATGCCTATCAATCAATACTTCTCTTACTCCGTCAAAGCCCAGAATCATCTGTCAATAATTAATCGCATATACCAAAAGTTTCATAACAAGATCGTAATAAGATTTCTAACGTACTCAAATGGACCTTCGTGACATTTTACATCCCTGTTTTATGATGACCATACTGGATTATTCATCCCGTATACCGGCCGAGTTGACTGTTGGGACTATCGCCTTATTTTATGACATCTAATTTCCAGCACTCGCGCAGAGAATATTCAACTATCGACGCTTGTATAAGACTTTTATTATACCATTCCTTTTAACAAGTACTGAATAATTTAAATGTTGACTCAGCTATCTTCAGTTGTATAAGACTTTTATTGCAGGATTTCTCTGAACAAATATTGAATAATTTAATTGTTTCTGGTTGTAAAATTATCTGGCATTTCATATCTGCAAGCACCGCTGGTAATCATCAGAGTTGTGTCGGGGCTTGGACGGAGCTGACGGAGCTTTGTGTATCTCTCGAAATATATATATAAAAAGACCACTATACAACCAAACCACACGGTCTCGAGTTATTCCACCTGGGTGAAAACATTAAGAAGTGAATAACTTGGTTACAATTTGCAGTAATAGCTTTATTAAATTTTCCCTTCATTATAAAATGCAAGGTGGATAATAACGTAATGTGAATGACAACAAGCCTCCTACAAATTTCTAAACAAGCAAAATGCTGCATACAACCAGTACCCTGCAGGACCAAATTTTCTGTGACCAAAACACAAGTAAGATGCAAAAATTCCCATTTATGCATGCATTGGGAGTTATGTTGGTATATTTTATGATAAATGAACACAAACAACCTCAAATGCGAGTGTGCCTTGCCTAGACAGAATCGTCTTGCCTTATTGGTGGATAATATTTGTGTATGTGGGTGTGAAAATTTGTGATGTCTAAGTTAAGTACTGATATGTAAACGTTACCCTAAACTACTGCTGTCCACCCAGATGATAACGGAAATATACATGGTATGAGACTGTAACATCAGACCTCCTCATCTCAAGATTCATAAGAATCTGTGCCCAGTTTATCCGAATTACCTAACTCACTCTCGCAGTCAGAATTGCCATCGTGGTGTAGAAGGGATGGGACTGCAAATACCGGCGGAAGGACAGGTTATGTGTGATGTACTGGCCCACATCAGCCACTTACTTGTTACCAGCCATTGCCAATAGGTCATGAATACCTTTAAAGGTTTGGATGGCGCTGAACTTATGCCAAAAAGTTGGTGTGCAAAATATGTTGCTCTAGACTATAATCATCTGAAGGCAGGCGCACAAGATATTTCTTCTTCTGCTTTTTTCCATTTAATTGCACCAGCCATGTCAGGAGATGGACTATGTAGCTCTCCTTACATAACAGATGGCATAGGATTTTAAGGCATTGTGTTGTCTTCTAAGGGACTGTTGTCTCCACATTCTGAGGGGATCTGGCGTGCCCTGGTGATCTTGTCCATTTCCTCAAATAGGGACATTTTGCCATAGCCAAAAACGCAGCTGTAGGCATTAAAACCATAAAGAATAAAATCAGGAACTTGGCAATATCACTGGAACCGTACCTCTGCAAAAAGCAGCTGTTCCTTTTTCTTGATGCAGGGAATGGCAGAGAAGTCATGAGACATAGTAGCAGCCTGGACAAACACATCTGTGTATTCTGTATCAATGACCACATTGTCATTGTCGCCAGCCAATCGTAGGGCTGCAAAGATGGAGAACATGATGATGCCTGTTTCACATTGATTGAAGGCCAGATCATTTCTAACAATGCCAGATGAAAGGCTCACACAATCCTCCCCCATTGACTAGAAAATCTTCTGTTTTACTGACATTGCAACTTGAGACAGGTGGCCCTTAATTAAAGTTTGGTGATGATTGTTATTCTCAGGACTGTAAAGAAGGGTCTTAAATTCGTGGAGTGGGGAAACAGATCCCCGGACTTCATGAACAAATTTGGAATGTGGCCTTAGCCCTGGACACGCGAATCATGTTCCTTACCTTTAATTAATTTTTCATGGTTGTATGGATCATTGCTACAGATGATTTTTGTTGCGTTCACATGATGTGCCAATTTGATGGGAACAGTTTTCTCTGGGACTAGTCACCCCATGTGTAGTCCCATCATGTTCCTCCTTGTCTTAAGCTGTGGAAGATGCAACTCGTCAGATCATGCCCATGCCGAGTAAGCTATATATGATGGGACATCAATCGGCTACTCTGTCAGCTTTTCCAAAGGCTTGCTCTTCTGGGTCTTCCTAAAAGTTCAATTGGCATTGAAAAGTGGGAGATACTCTTCAGTTAGACGGTATCTCATTGCTTCAAAAAGTGACAACAAACCACCAGTTTCAACAAGATTGACCCTTACAGCCATTGCTTTGCTCTCCATCTCTTCTTGCTTTGTTTTCAGATTGTCACCAACAGGTTTGTTGACTGGTAAATTGAAAAAAGTGAGCCGTTTGTTATGCTCTATTGGGTCATGGAGGGTTCTTTCTTTTGCATAGATACGTTCATCCATGAAGGATTTGAGCTTAGATTCACCATCTTGTTTGGCTGTTCTGAAATCCCTAATCAATCCTGGTGGAGCAGGAACTGCTTATGATAGCGGCTGTAATTGCCTCAATAATGGTCTCCTAGTGGCCCTGATGATAGCAGCTGTAATTGCCTTAATAATGGTCTCCTGGTGCCCTTATGATAGCAGCTGTAATTGCTTTAATAATGGTCTCCTGGCCATAACAATATAATCATTTCGCATTATTTCTGCACAGTATATACCCTTTTTATTTTGTTATAGTAATATTTTATTTTATGGCCAAATAAATCAGAATTGAGTATGAGTCTGATGTTACAGCAAAAGGAATCTGTTTACGGTTGAGTCCTGTTTGCAGAGCTTCCACCTGACACCGTGTTGTAATCTCTGTGCTGAGAAGAACAAAGCTCGAATGACCTCTTCTTCAGGTTATATGAAGATACGTCTTCTTCACTATTACATGTAATTATTGTTTTTTAATTTGTTTTCATTTTCCCATCTTTTGTCCACAGTTTTCCCTGCACGCTTGATGCATCTGGCTTTGAAGGCAACTAAAGCTCGAAACCGCTAAAACTCCTCTGTGATGAATAAATCAGAAACCTTTAGTCGACTCTCAGCTTTGAAGTCCCAGGCCCTAACTCTATACTTTACCGACAAGGAATAATGGCTCTTCCATTGCCACGAACGCCACATAAGCTGGCACGGCCGACGCCAGTGTCTTGGTTGGATTGCCCTATGGCGAAAAGTACACAGTACATTTGTCATTGCAGAGGTCGAAGATGAGCCGACCAATATCTTAATTACTATCCCGGTTCGTGCCCTTACAGAGGTCGATGATGACATGATCAGTATCCTGTTCATTATCCCGGTTCGTGTCCTTACAGAGGTCGATGATAAGATGATCAGTATCCTGTTCATTATCCCGGTTCGTGTCCTTACAGAGGTCGATGATAAGATGATCAGTATCCTGTTCATTATCCCGGTTCGTGTCCATTCAGAAGTCGATGATGAGATGATCAGTATTCACATCACCATCCTCGCTCATGTACTGCCAGAGGTCGATAAGGAGCAGGCCAATGTCCCGTTAATCGTCCTCGCTCGTGTCCTTGTAGAGATCGATAATGAGCTGGTCAGTATCCTGTTCATTATCTCGATTCGTTCCCTTACCGAGGTCGGTAATGAAATGATCAGTATCCTTTAAATCATCCTCGATTGGGTCCTTAAAGAGGTGGTTAGTGAGCTGGTCACGATCCTCTTCACCATCTTTGCCCGTTAACTCAGTGGGCGGCAAACCTCTAGGCGCTTACTGTCACGTCATCTGCGTTTGACGTTTCATTAATCCAATCAATTACCGGTATTCAAATTAGAAAGGCCTATTTGTCAACCAAACATTCTGTCAAGGCAGCCTTAGAGGCTACGCTGCATGTGCAGAAAGTCGAATTTTTACGCACTTTTTCAACATTAGAGTCGATACAGTTTTCATATGTTACTCTATCTCCTGTTTACCAGCAAATGTGACACTCAAACACGTATAAGGACACAGAATTAGGAATACCTCTTGTTGGCTTCCTGGATGGGTTTCTTGGTGAGCATAACTTGACCAACAGAAAATGTGACACTCAAACACGTATAAGGACACAGAATTAAGAGTACCTCCTTTTGGCTTCCTGGATGGGTTTCTTGGTGAGCATAACTTGACCAACAGAGGTCAATTAAATCAACCCTTACAGTGCTGATTTAAGACTGAGTGAACAGCTTTCATCAGGACATGCTCGCAATGCATACAAAGTGCCCCGAGGAAAGCTCTTGACTAGGACTACTTTTCGCTTTGAACTAGGCTTGCCAGTATTTGATTGAAATGTATCTTCATGATAAATTTGAATCTTTCAAATATTATATGTTTAACGGTACTGAGACAGCAACTGTAGCAGTGATTAGCACTTTAACGGTTAACTTTCATATACTAAGCTGAGCAGATCATGTTTTAGCATGACATGTGTGGTCTATGTACCCAGCAAGATGTCGTAAACAACAGACGCACGTGCTATCTATATATATACATATATATATATATATATATATATATATATATATATATATATATATATATATATATATATATATATATATATAATGGTTGAGTGACACTCTAAATAAGGGCAAAGAGAGCCAGTAATGGCACTGTTTAAACAACGTACAGGTAACTCAAGAAACGCCTCAAGTCATAGTACAGAAACTCCACCCAAAACTATTGATCTTAGTCATAGCATGCTCGTCACTGTGAAAACAAATGCTAACATAAAGAAGCTCACCAGTGTGATAGCCTCCACTGAATCTGAGTCATGGTGAGGTCCATTCATCTCCGAAGCATTGCCCATGTTTGAATATTAACAGGCAGATCAGAGTAAAGGTACAAAGAACCCTAGAATATAAACATCAGAGCGGAGTGAATGTAGACAGAACCCCAGAGTATAAACACGCAGAGCAGAGTGAACGTAAAAAGAATTCCAAAACCTCAGAAAGCCTCCTTTTCCATACCGTTCGAGTGCATCTTGCGCTATAAATTCTCTTAACTTTTTGTCTTTCTCAGCAACCATTCGCTTTAAATTTGATATATTTGCTTCCGTGTCACCAACTTCTGCTGCTCTTTTCCTGTATGTTCTGATTGAAGGGAAGGGCAAGGTTGGGTCCCCATGCTGTCTTGTTTGTCCAAAACTGATCAGCCCAGGTCTGTTCTAACAGCGGATTGCACTTGATCGCTGACAATTGTTTCGGCTTGGGCTACAATAATCTCGAGACTAGTTTTGTACGCTTTGTAACCTATCGCTGCAAACACTTCAATGGAATATGGCCCAAAACGCAGTGAGGTGATTTAAGGTACGTCATAAGTGCGCATAATTTGCGCTTTATTGCGTTAGGTTACACGAAAAAAAAAAACAACAAAAAACCCCCTGAATAAATTGCGTATACTGCAACTATACCACTCCACACGCAACAGTTACATTCACTCACATAATATTTAGCACTGATTCCAACTTATTCAGGTAACAGATACGTTATGTTTGCATTTTAAGAATATATTTCTGGCGTGGCTATTGCCAGGCCAGTGTGTTTTTGACCGGCACCGCAGCTCCGCCGAACGGATGCGACCGGAACCCTGCCAACGTTAAAGGACCCATTTTTCGCTGCTCTCCAGGACCACTTTGCCGACGCTATGACCGTCCTCTCATTCATTTTTTTTTATACTTTTGATTAGTTATTTTTGTTTTATAACGAATTAACTAAGAAAGAGTCTTACGAAAAAACTACCTGGCACTAAGAGACCCGCACAAATCACTGCAATATGGTTGTAATATGGGCTGACAACACAATATTGGTCAATAGACAGTTATCTCTCCAACCAGCTTCAGCGCCTTATCATCCATGAACAAATTTTTCACGGCTTCCTGTTCAGGCTGGAGTCCCACAAGGATCCATATTAGGTCCCTTATTATTTCTTGTGTACATAGATGATACTGTAGAGAATCTGACCTGTGATGTCCGTTTTTTCGCTGATGATACCAGTATACTCGAAATAGTCCAAAACCCTAGTGACTCAGCACGCCACCTGAACCCATATCTATCTTCTATTTACCACTGGGGTAAATTGTGGCGCATGATTTTCAATGCAGCAAAATTCGTATCAGTTATTTTCTCTGCCATTACAATAAACCACAACATCCTCCTGTCTTTTTGGCGGTACTACCATACCAGAGGAAGACACTCATACACATGTCGGTATTACGTTATCCAGCAATCTCTCCTGGCGTGCTCACGTGACACGTATTACAAATAAAGCCAGTCAACGAATTGGACTCCTACCTAGATTCAAATTCCAGTTATCCTCAAAAGCTCTGGTAGGACTATACTTTTCAGTGGTGAGGCCAATTATTGAATACGGTTGTGTTATCTTCAATAATTGTGGGCAAGGGCTGTGTGACCGTATTGAGTCGATCCAGTATGAAGCAGCCATGATGTGTACTGGGGCACTAAGACACACGTCACATGCAAATCTCTTTAGGGAACTTGGTTGGCCATTGCTTGCTGACAGAAATACTTCAAATTACTTCTCTTCTACAAAATGTTTCATAACTTAATTCCGTGGTACCTATCCGATCTTGTACGTCATGACTTAACTCCGTGGTACCTATCCGATCTTCTACCTCATGCCCCTGTCCAAGGCTCCGACATTGGTCCCCTAACAATCTACGCCCAAGCAAATGCCGAACACAACGCCTTGAAAATTCTTTCCTCCCTGATGCCATACGACTATGGAATAACCTCCCGACTGATATTAAAAATCCCGTTCCCCGATCTTCAAGTCTAAGCTCAAAGCCACCTTGCTTGTTGTTGACCACGTACCAAATTTCTATTCTCATGGTCAGAGATTTGCTAGTATTTGTCATTCGCAGCTTTGACTAGGTTTTCCTAAGCTAACCTCTGACCTTCACAAATTTAATATAGTACAGTGACCCACATATATCTGCTCCCATCCAAATAAGGATTTTAAACACTTTAGTCTCCACTGCTCCAAATATGTCCAGGAAAGACAGAGACTTCTGAATATCATTGTTCCATTGTTAGCCCCTGGGTCCATCCAAATTTAATCATACATGAAGCAGGTAATAGGCTAGCTAACATACTTTAATTTGGTAGCAAGGATATTTCAAATGATTGTCACACAAAAATCTTTGGAGCAGTGCAAAATTTTATCGTTGAAACGAGACAGTTCGTCTCGTAACCGTGTATCTTCATTGTCATATTATTGTATATTATAAATTGTGCATCGCTGGTCTCTGCGAACCCGTTAAATCATAGAAACTATGCCTTCCTAGCATGGTATCCATAGTGTCTCAAGTCTAAGCTCAAAGCCACCTTTGTATATGGATGTGTAAACATGTGTGTAACCTTGTTTGAATGCATCTGTGTACACATATTGTTCAATAGTTGTATCACAATTCTAAGTCTATAGTATTTATAGTCAAATCAATATCATGCGCGGTCATCTCGTAGTCATATTATAATGGTTTGCATTGTCCAGTGAGGCTTGTACATATTATCGTGTCTGTAAAACCCCCAGATTAGACAATGTTTTGCACTATTGGGCAATCCAGGACAAAAAAAATAGGTTTAAAATGATTATTCATATTGGTCTCGGATCCTGCCAGGCAATTCTTGACGAATCGGAGAAAGAAGTAATGCACAGCAGAGGACTGGAAGTCGGTGGCCGAACTGGTTTCAACAACATGGAGGCACAACACACATTGGGAGCCAGAGACGTCAAATACGTGGGCATTAGATGTGAAACAGTGGCTCTTTCTACTTGCACTAGACAAAAATCACTTCGGCATTGTGTAGAAAACGTCGTCTGGCACAAAAACCTTGTGCAGCAAATGAGGTATTTATACGCATTTGTTTCCTAGCAAGAAAAACAAATGTCAGACAATTGATTCGTTAGAAGTGCAACTATAACGCTACTTATGCGCATGTTATCGTAAAATTTGTAGTAAGAAAACGGACTATACACGCAGCTTTGGGCGAAAAACATGCCCGTGTCTTACTGGGCTACGACTGTTGGCGAGAGATTGCGAAAGGCATTCGCCTGCGATTTCCCAAAGTGTCTTGAAATGTTTGCAGGCATTTCTCAATTTACACGCTTAAGTTGCAGGGCCGCGCTGCTGTGTCGCTAAAATTTGGTTGTGTTCGAAAAAATCAAGAACCGCCCCCCCCCAAAGAAAAACAAACAAACAAACAAACAAACAAAGTAAAAAATGTGCGACAAAATTCCTCTCAAAATAGTCACAAAATTGTTGCGGATGTCTCGAACACGCCTGGAACCATTCTCAATTTAGTTTCCGCCAGTTAGAAAGTGTGAGAAATGTGAGTCAAATTCGTGAGTGGTTGGCTACCTATGAAACTAAATTGTGACAGACTGGAGGCAAAAGGGAGAATTTTAAATCCAGGGCGCGAAACAGGTATGAATTGGCACAGGAGCGCTAACATTGCGAGTAACTTGGGAATAAATTGCATGACTGTTGCACGACAGTCGAACGACAATCACACAACAGTTCCACAACAATCGCAAATGTAAGAAATTTGCAATTTTTTTTAATGCAAATGTTTCGCGAAATTTCTGAATTTCGCCTGACATTCACGTAACATGCACGCGAACTCCTGTCAAATTTTGGCCAAAGTTCCACCAGGAGATCGTGTGACAGTCATGCAACATTCGTGAGACAAAGGCAAACTTGTGTCAAGTGCCAATTCAGTGTGATTCCAACTGAAAATTGTCGTAAAGTCTCGTATTTTCTCGCAATTCTGTGTTTCCAACTAGCCTCGAGCTTTCACAGCCCAGTCAGATTCGGCCTTAATGCGCAATGATACCTTAGTACACATTATCAACGCAAATGATGCCAAATTAAGGAGTCATCGGTTCGCTCGCCGCATTGTGGCGTAACTGCAACGTCAATCCACGCAAAGTTTTGAGAACTTCCTTGTGCATAAAGTGCGAATATTGCGTATAGGTTATGCGCTGATAGTTACGCAAAAGTTACGCGTTAAGGCGTTTATTATTCTTGTGGAGTTGCGGGTTTTGGTTTTTTTTTAATTCAAAATTTATATTGCATCTGTCCCAACTTTGCGTACACGTATCTTTTCAGCATAAAGTGTTTCTGGACGGACCTGTGTGGTTCGTGTGCGTGATGTGGCAGTCCACATATCATGTAGCATAAGCTGTAGAAAGAGGCAACATTTCCCTCTACCGATCTCTTTTATGATTCAAATTTTCGCCACGCATGGGCGCCACCAATAACCTTACAAAAGTCTATAGAAATCATAGATTTCTTGTAAATAAAGCTTTTGGTATGTGGAGTACATCTTAAATATAAAGAAAATACAACGTGATGTTATTCATGAGCTTAGATATAGGTTTGACGCACATATCCACGCCCTGCACATGTGCTCTTCAGTGTATCCGATAGATGGTAACTCAAAAGCATGCACACAGAAATGAGTATCAAAAATATCTTGTTACAATTGGAATGAAATCATACGAATACAAACATGGTCAAATGTAAAAAAAAATCCATGCATCAATCAGTTTGAGCTGAAAAGTAAATAAATTTGGCTACTAAGAGAAGTAAACTGAAGCCGCAGAAAAGGGCACTTACGCACACAACCTTGCACATACACACATATATACACTCACACAAATACACACACTCACACAAACACACATTAATATATAGAAGTATATAAGTATTACGGTTTCTCTCATGATACTTTTTATGGATATTGTAAAAGCATGCAACCTGATAAAAGCTCTTGCTACGGTGCATTTTTCCGTAATAATAATAATAATCAAATAGTTCAGAAAAGTATTAACCGTATTCATTAATTGAAACGCAACAATGACAGCAACGGGATTCGAGAGTTACCAAACCATTAAAACATCAATAGTGTATATATATATATATATATATATATATAATTGATAATTGAATCATTATATCGGATAGCCTGTTCAGTCAGACTTGTATCCTTTTTTTCAGCAAGAACCCGGAAATGCCATTCAGTGTGAAAGAAATGTTCTGGATGCTGCTTTAGTAGTAGCTGTATGATATGGATGTGAAAGTTAGCTAGACGTCGGGCCAAGAAGCATAAAAAGCATATGCCATGTATACATAAGTGCGTTGAAAGCCTTACTAGAAGTGAGAACGTCGACTACCAATGACTTGTGCTTGGTTGAGCTAGGGTATCCATGGTCAAACATTTAGTTATGTATGAACAGGCACATTTTTTTTTTTTTCAGAAGATGGACACTACACGGAAGATGACCCGCTAATATTTGCGATGAAACTTGACGGTATTGGGTAGTACAAATACAGTCTCTCACCTCGATTCATTACTTGGAATGAATTATGTGATTGGAGACAGTTCACACTAAACCGAACAGCGTGTTTCTTATTGGGAGAAATCAAAATGTGTGACTCACAGGCAGATTAACTCTTTACTGCAAGTGCATGAGATATATGCAAAAGATATAAACACTTTTGAATCCCAATACCCAAGAAAATCGTTTTTAGGTGTCCACCTGTGTGCACACAGGCTAAAAATGGAAACAGGCACATGAACCCGCATTCTTCGGGACTACAGGTTATGCACTGGTACAAGTGAACGGGATGACGAACATGTTCTGCAGCACTGCCCTGTGTGCAGCATATAAGGGTCAAATATGAGAATCCAGGTTTGGCATTACACGTTTTGGCATTCTCAAAATGCCTGTCACAAGCCAAATCTTTTGATGATTTCAAAAATATGTACAGCATTGATGTTCTTTGAAATATTTTTGAATGTTTCGTTATATGTATTTTTTGTATTGTTTTGGACCACGATCAATAAAAACCTCTATTAAAATAACAACGGCATAAAAAACAACATCAACACCAACTACTATTACTATTACTACTACTACTACTACTACTACTACTACTACTACTACTACTACTACTACTACTACTACTACTACTACTACTACTCCCGTGATTTGTCACGTACGCGGGGTATATGAACATTATTGAGGCACATTTCAATTGACATTGGCGTACGGCTCTCTTGGAGCTACTCGCCAACTTGTTTAACACCCCGCTATAACAATACACTGGTAATGATAATAATATTTTATTACAACATCTGATCTCGGGGAAAGAGATATAAAAATACATTGCAATATATACTCAAGACAGTAAACAGCCAATCAGAACAATATATACATATAAATACAGTTTGGGTAAAATGAGCTTTCATTAAGCGGACTTGAATTTGAGTGACTGGACGGTGCAGGCCATCTCAATATAGCTACCAAAGGTCCCTCTCCCCTGGCGGGCTGGATCAACACTAGAGCTCGGAAACCTTAGCTCTCATGTGGAGCCCCCGAATAAGAGAGAAAGACTGCAAGCTTTTTAACGCATTTAGTTTTCACGGCAATGAAATAATTGCGGACTAATTCAGGGTTTGCCAAGAAAGAACTACCTGCAAGCATCACGACAAATGTCTCATACACTATATATTAACACTGAACAAAGATGTACATAACCTTGACAAATAAAGAAAAATATATTACATAAAATACAAACCAAGTTTAGTGATTTAAATGTACTCCAAAGATAATTAAAAAAGATTTTGTCATGAGACACACTAGTCTATGCTGGGTACTAGTTGGTTTATTATAAGTTGTGTGATGAAGCAGGTAGTCAAGTGAATCTACTGCTCCTTGACTGTGCCCACCCTTGATTTGAAAATCACTCTTAATCTGGCCCAATATTACAACTGAAAAGGATAATGATTTTCTAAAAATACCGTCAATGAGGGTATCTTTGGTAAAACTCCAATGTAAAATAGTTTTAGATAATAGGAAATTCGAGAGCAATCTATCTGGAAAAAGGATCACTTTAGATACGCCATGCAATGGGTACAGTATCATGGAGGATAATATCACTAATACGCGCAAGATTAAAAACTGAAAGAAGGCATGGAGACTAAAACCTTTAATTTATTCCCATGACTGACTTTATAGTTGTACTTTGGGAAGTTTCCAACTTATTAATAAGATTACGATTCAAGTCAACATACCCCCCCTCCCCCACATATCACATGCCATACCTTAGGAAGGGAATGCTGACAGATTACCATACAAAAGCTTTCACATTGGATGGGTAACCCAGATAATGCATGACAGCATTGCTATATCTATACACACAACGGTGGGTCTTTGAATTATATTTAAACCATGGGAAGTAGCCTTCATATCACGTGTGTATTTAACCCAAAGGATATCCAGCTGTTTCCTATTATCTAGTTTTGACGATCCAAGTACAGCCATTTGGGTCAATCACAAAATCTTTTTCGGCCTCCTACCATACACTGAGATTTACTAGGATTCAATGAGAAACGCCACGTACACAATTGATGGTGACATATATCTATCTATTAATATTATCCAGCCTGCTAATAGTGGCACTGATGAGCAGGCAGACCCCGATTAGGTGTGCTAGGCAGCAGCTCATTAGCTGGAAGCAGCAGTTTTAATCAGGCCTTGGGAGATGGTTCTTCGTTCCTACCTTATTCTAAGAATGTATCTCTCATTGGAAGTATGAAACAAATTCAGGCCACTGAAATTATCGTAAGGAGTTATTCTGTATGTCTGTCTGTCTCTCTCTCTCTCCCTCTCTCTCTCTCTCTCTCTATCTCTCTCTCTCTCTCTCTCTCTCTCTCTCCCTCTCTATATATATATGATTTTAGTTGTGAAAGGAGCGACAATTTCTATATAACAGCGTAAAGCACCTAAAAACCAGGAGAGATATTTATTATTCAGTGCCGGTCCAATAAAATTTACATTTACAGGTTAGACAGGGACAGGTTAGCTTATGGAGAGTAAAGAGTTCGAACTGCGGAATAGGATATTGACTACTAGGAAGTGGTTCTGGGCAAAAAGACACAAATACAATTGAAAGCTATAGACATTTTGACACGTTAATTTAAGTAGAAATTGATCTATATGGTATTTTCATAAAACAATTCAATGTTTATTACACCTAAACAGACTGGTGCAACTATAACCACAGATTAAATGTAGAAACTGGAAGTGCCGTCGATAGCCTAGAGTTTAGAATATATACAATACATTTAGAAACTTACCAAAGAACGTATCACTGAGAATGTGTTTATAATGTAGCGGCGTCAACTGACGGAGTATCCCAGCATTCTCTGTTTCAGCCTCGTGCTCATATTTTATGATAAAATCCACTAAATCTTGTTCGTTGTCTGCAAATCAAACCATTTTCGATATGTCTTCTGTTAAAGATGAAAGAAAGTATGGAACACAAAAAAGGGAGGAAAAGTAACGATCACAGTGAAAGAACAGAAAAGATCAAACGAAGTGATGAAAGAAAGAAATAGACAAATGAAACAGCAGAAGGAAGAGTAGTGACAAAGAAAGAATGAGAACAAAAGAAAGAAAGGAAAGAAGGAGAAAATAGGTAAAGATCAAAGGGAAGTAAGAAAATGAACAAAGAAGTAAAATAATTTTAGAACCAAATTGTAGCCATTTAACATCATATGCTTTATCTTACATTTCCATTCCTAATTTTTGATGAAAGTGGAACATTAATGATTAAAGTTTCAGTGCACAGCAGATGACATTCAGAATGGTTGGTATTGTCGACTGGATTGCTTGCGGAAATATTTGTAATAAAAACAAACTTGTCGGTTTTCACCTGGGTTATAATGCTTGCGTTTTTCCCTCAGTATGCTTTCAAAATAATTGTCTGTTATCCCCATACATTCCCTAATTTGCATCAGAGACGGAAATAAGTTATCGGGAAGATACTTAAGTGGAGGAAAATAGTCTTGTGGTAGTCCATTTGCAAAGGTTTCTTCGATCCTCTGTACAGTATGGTATAACGTTTGGAATTCCGGATCATCCAGTTCAGAGCTGAAAAGATACAATCATCAGATCTTAAGCTTGGAGTTGATTCAAAAAGTCAAAATGGAATTTTCTAACAGCCTGTGACCAAGGGGAAAAGAACCATAACTATCATTTACATAACTTTAGGGTCATCACACTTTTGTCATGACAACAGATGCCGAAGCCTGGTTGTCATTGAGAGTCAATGTGAACAAACCTACAGTCCAAAGAAAACCTGATGCTTTGCAGGGACATGGCCATATGACCTTGACCTTAAATTCAAGAACTCCTCATATGCTACATGTGCGCCCGCAGTCGAGCTTTCCGCAATAACCCGGGAAAGTCAGTTGTAGCAATAAATATGCTGAAGAATAATTTGTAGTGATAAACGCTGGAAACCCTGTAAGCCCTCTATTAACAAAAAGCGCGTGCAAATTTTGAAATACATGCACACTTGCAGAGTTTCAGACAATGTGAAATATTTTGAAAGGATCTTTCTCCCATTAACCCAACAAGAATAAAATAAGGAGCAAAATACATATATAGAAATTCTACATGATATCTACAACATGCAGTCAGCGGCTTCCTTCATTTGTTTGTAAAATATCTTTATATATATATATATATATATATATATATATATATATATATATATATATATATATATATATATATATATATATATATATATATATATATATATATATGTACATTCAATTTGATAAGCTCCAATTATGTTTGGCCAGGGCATTTAACAGGCGTGTATGTAGTTAATACTAATGCGCCAGAAGACTGAATTATACATTATCAAACGTTCTTTTCTTTTTCCGCAGTCTCTTCCTTTTACGTTCTTTTCTATACCTAGCTTTTCTCTCATGCCATGCTAACCACAATTATCCACAAGCGGCTGTTGATAACCTTTCTCATCACTGGTGCACCTTCTTTCCTATTGGTCAATTATTTGAAGAGCAAACAAAATAGCAAAAGCACGAAAGGCAATTTCTCTCCGGTTCAGACAGTATTTTCTTATTCCGGTCAAATATAGGTACACATGAAACAGAATCTGTCCTTGAATGTCATTTTCAGACAACGTTTGCGGCATTAAATGGTCAATACACTTACTGTTTTCCACAACATATCATCAAGATAAAGTTGTTTATCATCAGCGTAATGTGTTCCAGAGGATAGAATGGGTCTTTTTGCTGCCTTAAGAGGTTGGTTAGTCCCTCCATGGATTTGTGAATCAAGTCCTCCAAGTGAGATCCTGACGCATATTTTCTGGCCATAAAAGTTATATCAGTATTACGCCAAGGTTTTCTAATTTAACGTTTGCCAAAGATAATTATTCATAGATAATATTAACTCTTAAAGAGCCAAATCTTGGAACTGAGTTAACAGCTTTTCTCAGCACCGAAAAAAGCTGTTGACCTGGGATATTTTCTCTGGCACTAGGGGCGTGCTGGTACTTGAACGAAAGGTCTTTTTGCGAGGAATAGGAATCTGAGATCCTAATGATAATTCAGAAAGAGTGAACGCAAATAAAGGAAACCACCCTGCTGTTTACAAGGACAAAGAGGTACCCCGTGTGCTCAATTGTGATTCTTGGAAATCAAACGGATAATTTTAACAAGATAACAGGAGGAAACTTGGCAAAGAAATCCATGATTTTTTTTGTTTTTTATTACTTTTTTTTTCAATTCGGATACTTATCGGCTAAGGCATTGATTCCTATTTATTACAATACAGGCGAAAAGGAGGTTGCCAAGAAAATTGAGAGACTTTTTTTGGGGGGGGGGGGTGGAGGGGGAGGGAGAGGTGGTGTTTTCGAATGCATCTCTCAAACGGAAAAAAATGATTTCTTCACACCTTTGTAGGAACTTACCTTATATCCATTTGCACTCAATTCGTTTACTACATAGTGCTGCTTCATTTTCTGACTTTTAACGAAACGAGATTAAGAATTATGCATATGGCTACATGTACCTGCTATAGCATTATAACTATACAGGTAAGTGCAAAATGTTATTTTTTTACTTTGCTTATAGCTCGGTACTGGTGCATTGTATGCTCAAAGCTACTGTTACACAATAATAGCAACGTATCTATGTTTTTTCTGTCGATCTTGGTAATTTTGACCTAATGGTGACAGTGAATGGTCAAATTGGCATGTCTTAGTAATAGTAAATCCCGTTGATTTTCATTTAATAATGATGATTAGAGACCTGTGTTAATCAAAACGCTGACATTGCAAAGATATGTGGTCCTTCAGCGGGACCTGCGCGACTATGCACATGGATGACTTTGATATCATACATTCAAGAAGACGGGGCACTGTCAATAGCACGGTTATCGTGATACTGAGAGTAATTGACATTGCATGAATGACATCAACCTAATTTTCAAACTCACTTTATTATTATTATTATTATTATTATTATTATTATTATAAGAAGTAGTAGTAGTAGTAGTAGTAGTAGTAGTAGTAGTAGTAGTAGTAGAAGTAGTAGTAGTAGTAATGTGTTATAACTTGAGAATTATTGAGCTGTTGTCTTCAAAACTATACAAAGACATTTGCATATGAAGATCAGTGATGATGGTCTTACTGAAAGGTGATCTTAATGTGATTTTGAAGGACTACTTATGTTTGTGCATTCAATGTCTTCTTGTTTTAAGCGAACTCACTCGAGCATGTGTGCATAGAATAAACGGTGGTTAAAATGAATTTGTGCAACACATTTAATGTACAACTGATGTTGGTTATGATGACGACAACGAGAACGAGAACGAGAACGATTATGATGGTGCGGACAATGAGGAGGATGACATTTGTATCACGTGTTGTATCTTTTTGAAACAGATAGCAACACTATTTGTTAACAAAGCGAAATACGTTAACGAACATACGCACGTGTACGCTATAGTGTTTGCTGGCACGATTAAGATAACGTCCAACCATTTTGGGGCAATTTTGTGCATTTTTAGAATTTGGGACATTTAGGGAGACATATGTGTTGTGTATTATATGACCGAATTTAGAAGTTCCACTCTGCCACACAGTGTAAAGAAATTTAAAAAATAATGGCATATATATATATATATATATATATATATATATATATATATATATATATATATTTATCATACAGTGACCGCTATCAGCGTATTGCCCCTTCTTAGTTCTATTGAATCTCTAATCTTTCGTGTGTTTTTAAAGTCTTACACTTCATACTATCAAGTGCAAATAAAGTGCTCGGAATATGTGCAAAGTTAATAGTAAGTGATAGTCAATCAGTAATAGAGAATCACCCAGTTGCATCGCCATACATGCAAGATTGATAAAGATATCTTCAACACCGACTGTTCCACTAAAATTCATAAATTAATTCCCACGGCGCCAATTGTCAACGGTAGTCCAATCATATTTGAAAAAAAAGTAATACTATAATATATACTGGATACGAAGTACAATGCAATAGTAAATGTTAATGAACTCACAGACATGATATTATATGTTTGAACAGAATTAATGTTCTTATAATATTGCAGAACTTTGGGTCTTTGTGCGTCATCGTCAGCCACGACCTTGTAATAGTAGATATTTCCAGAACAGCACCACGTGCACTTTGAGCACGATGAATATATACAAAAAGTAAGGATTGATGGATATGAGACGTTATGGGCCTAATGTGTGTCCCTTGAAGAACAATAATGTATATTATATTAAAATTTGTGTCTGAACTACAGGGATCTGCACGAGAAATCCAAATAGTGTTATGTAACTGTTGGCAAAATAGCAACTACTATCAAGCTAATTGATAAACAGATCTACTTGGAAATCGAGTGGACATATTATGCAGTAGGTCTAAACAGAAAACGGGCATTGGGTAGATTTACACTGGTTTCAATTATGCAAACCTGTGTGAACCTCTCCAGGACGGTTCGGGGAACACTGGGACCATAATCCACGATGCAGACCTAAAACTCTTGAAAACTTTGAAAGTGTCACCATCAAGCCTGACGTTTACAAAGTGTAATGTGGGACTACAAAAAAAGGCGGAATTTATATATATATATATATATAATGTGTGGCCAAGCTATAATAACAATGAGTTTTTAAGCACAGGGTGGCGCTGAAATGGCCATTTTTTCATAATGAAAGATTTGCGTGGCTTGAAGAAAGATGCAGGTGTCAAATTATAGCAAGCTTTTACTGGATCTTTGACTGCTGTCAATAGATTCAATTCATCAAAATGGGCTTGACGTTTCACAGGGGTACATCTAAATGTACATGTGATAATATGGTCGAGGTGTTATCTTGATAAAAAACGGCATTTGGGAGTCTCATCAATTGATGGATGTTCCACTTGTAAATATTTGGATACTCACTTTTGCCAGACATTCTTGGACTCGAGACACAAAATGACTTGATTAAAGCCCGTGAGGCAAAGTTGATAGACTATATGACTTTGTGATATTTCCGCATCACATTATAATATGAACCGAGATCAGTTTGGTGAAGCCTAATGAAATAAATGTCCGGACTCTTCGATCGACGCACAAGGACAAACAGGTCAGTATTGACCTTTAGTTTTGCCAATATTTTTTTTTTTTACTTTACTTACTTAATGCTCCACAAATGTATCTGAAATCTGGTAGCTACCCGTCCTCCGACACATTCTCTCTCTCTCTCTCTCTCTCTCTCTCTCTCTCTCTCTCACACACACACACACACACACACACACACACACACGCACACAGACAAAGACACAGACACAGACACACACACTGTAGTGTTTTCTATTTGTTTGACCGAGTTTTTGGACTATACGCTTTAAGTAGTTAGCTATTTTACAAATAAAAATCGCAATATGCCCCGCCCGCGTGCTTGGTTATGCTATGTGGGTAAGGGGCCACGCAAGAAAGCGAAAATGTTCATTACTGAAAATAGTAGGTGTGGTGCTTGGAGATCGTTTCCTGGCAAAGCCCGCATGTACAGACGTGTAATTATTAAATAATCGCTGCTATGTGCGAGGTTCCATGTGCTGCTCTGTGTGTGTGTGTGTGTGTGTGTGTGTGTTTGTAAAAAATACAGGTTTTTTCTGTTATATCTCGCTACCGGTTCCAGAAATTGGAATTCCCTTTTAAAGCTTCGTACTGAAACAAAATACTGGCGCTCATGCCTTGGTAATGGTTATGTGACGTTATGATTCTATGACGTCATAATATAAGGAACTAGCATATTTCTCGTGGTGTGCAGTCGTCAAGTCCTGCTTTCGACAAGTAAGACCACGTGAACAGTTAACCTTCATTTTAATTTCGTCATATCTTGATGTAGAAAAATAAATTATATATCAATATGGCAAATATGGCATTCGTTAATGTCCAGAGTTTTTGCGCCATGATGGCCTTGTGCACACACACACACACACACACACACACACACACACACACACACAGACATATATATATATATATATATATATATATATATATACATATATATATATATATATATATATATTGATATCGTCATTGTATTTTAAGAAACTGACGGTTTGTATGAGTGAACGCACCACGGTTCACCCCGAACTACTGGTGAATATGTGTAACCATATGGTTTTCAATAAAGAGTCATCAGCATCATCATCATTGTCATTACTATCATCATCTTCATCATCACAATAAACTGGAGAGATTTACCTGAATGCATTATGCAAAATTTTTCGCTGCAGCTTCCATGAGGGTCCGAAGTCCCCGAACACAATACCTTTGCCAGCATCACTGACCACGTCACCTGCGGTTGAGAAACTTCAGATGGTGCTTTTAACATTCTTTAATACCACAATCAATACACTGCCTGATACTTGTCGTTTTCTAAGGTCACTGTACAACTCTAGAGAACACGCGTAAACTGATAGCATGATACATAATGTATTTCAACAAGCAATGCGATCCGGAGCCTTCATTAATCCCTCCACAGTTGCAGGAGATTGATCAAAGTGCTAGAAAATATTGTTAATAAAGATACAAATAAAGTTGGAATGCACTTTTATATAGACAACCTTGAACAAGTTAATATCAGTGTGACGGGATGTTATGATTAAAGCCAGGTATGTGGAGTGCCCAGGGTATCTTGGATAGATATGTGATGTGCTGAGAATGACGATCGGAATTAGGAAGGAACCCTTCTTCGTGAAATATACCTAATGTACAAGGCTCCTCTCGTTGGTCCATACTAACCTGCGCATGTTATTTTGGTATGTTGCATCTACAATCATCACTCCAATAGTTTTTCATTACTGATAAAAATTAGTTAAAAAAAAAAATAAATAAAATAAAGCACTTTAAATATGAACAACAGCCTGGTCTTCGTCTGTTTTTAACGGGGAGAGAGGATTCTGAGTTGAGAAGAATCGTTACACAGAAAGACTAAACGTTTATTTCATTTAGGCTGAAAGTAAGTTTAACTTTTGCAAACTTATGCAGAAATTACTTCATGATTTGACTTCAAAATTCGGACATTAACATATTGGGGTGTTTTTATTGAAAAATAGATTCTAGATTAAAAATAGACAGTAATGATGCCCAGAGAACATGCGCATAAACTGGTCAAGCAAAATCACCCCCGCATATGCCATTTGCAAGAGGTATATATCTAAACTACGTCAATCCAGTGCAATCCCTTTTGGGGATGTGCCACCTCAGCAAATCATCGTCATTTTGCAATTTGGTGAAATTGTCAAACAAGACATCCTGCAATGAATAGGGGAAGTGGAGTTTCTTCTCAAGAAATAACCAGAACATGTCAGCGTCTCTTCATGCACATTAGTCAGCCAGTGCCAGACACTGACCTTCCTCCAAGGAAGTACGGAAAGGAGAGGTCATCATGCGTGGGGCTGCTACAATACTCTTGGTGTACAGCTGTGATAACGTATTTTCATAATGATTTTAATTTAGATTAATTTCAGTCTCGAGGCCTACAATGAAACTTGCACAATGAAAAGCAATCACAAATGCTACTAAAATATATAAATAGAGCAATCTGTATCACGTCATTTGTCATACCAGAAAGTCCCACCTTGCCAGAGACCCAGTAGTCCACTGTTGGGGCAATTTACTTGCCTGGTAAGGACTTGGCAGAAAAAAAGGGCTGATATTGTAAATCATTATAGTCTTATTTTCCTCCATAAAGTTGCCTCCTGTAACTAGCTTTGCCACTCATACTCACTTTTTTTAAGGATATCTTATTTAATGTTGGGCCTTTTGATCAAGCGAGGAAATTAGTCTGAACGAAGCGGCCACTGGTGCTGGCAGTCATCCCCGTCGCAAAGTTGATTACAGATTAGTTTGAGTCAGTGTGTTTCAAATTAGATACACGAGAGACTCACAGGCTGTTCTAAGCATGCGGTGCACTCTAAAATGGATATGAAAATAATACTTTTATTCACATTTATACAACAACAACAACAAACACCAACAATCAAACTCACTGCACGTTTAATCACTGCTTTGTGTTAATTCCCGACACCCTCATGGTGCGAAAGGTTGGTGATGTCACAAACGCAACACCTTTGGTTGACTGGGAAGACTTCATGCTAGCGAACTATGTCTGTCAAGTGTCGCATTAGTAGACATTACTTATAAACCCTGAAGAGGTGATTAATCATTTTTTACAGTATGTACAAATTAATCTTCAGTATGATTCTTATTTCAAAGCATGCATTATAGGGAACTATAGGCTTGGTGGTTCTACAACTGTTACAATGTATCACATAACTATTTATCGACTGTCACAGTAACAAAGCCAGCTGGGCACTCTGGAATGTTGTTGCAAGGTATCATATTGTAACGAAATGTAACTGTGTTAAAGCAGTTTGATTCCATTGATCGAAAAAGGCGGAAAACATGGACAAACAAGGATCAATCTTGTTCCATACTCATGTTTGGGGTTTAAAGGTCTATAACAGGTCCCTGGGTTGAGCTGACCACTGTACGTGTATTTCCATTTACTACGCTATATTGAGAGGTGTATAATCCCTTAACCAGATAACGCTTGTTTGGATAGGTACCACTTTCACGCTTCATCTGCATTGCTGTCAAGACCAGTGGGTGGTTGGCCATTGATCTCTTTCAGTCATGTGGCCTATTGTTTGTCATAGTCCACAGCCAGCTCCCAATGAATGGGTGTAAACAACCTTATCTCATTGCATTTTTGTCCTTGATATGGACCCAGAAATTAGGTCAGTGATAGGAAAATATTTACCAGTGTGACATGATCGATACCATCTGAAATAAAAGATCATAAGCACGTGACATGTACCGATGAGTACGGCTCATGTTCATTGGATAATCTTTTCCTCTGCTGCTACAGCTTTTTTTTTCAATTATTCTTCATCCTCATCACATAACGTACATGACTGACTCAATTTAGACTGTCTGGAATCACTATGCTCTGCTGTAGCTGCCATATCTTTTGACTACCTGAACGCACTCTCGTCCCGATGCTGGTTAATACAATCACCATAGCCAGCAGGTTGTATATGTGACGTCACCAACACTTTCCCACATTGGGCCACTATCAGAGGAAAATTCACGCGCTTCCAAGTAGCAAATGTGACACACTTTTGGAGCTAATGAAACACCAATCAAAAATGAAATTCAACATTTTGGTTTTCAAATATCATTTCTAACCACCTTATTCATCAACATTTTAATTTGTGGTACCCATTCAATCTCGCTGACTTTTAACTATTCATGAAGTGTTTTCTTTTTTTGTGAGGATTGACGAGGAGAAAAAGTCATGATCCTGACCGCGTTAAACTCCCCCCCCCCCAAAAAAAAAAAAAATTCCCGAGATTTTATAATATTTATATAGTGCAAGGTGACACGTGCAGGCTTAAAATCAAGAATATAATTTGCATTAACTTGACGATATGGTGTTTGAACTTAAAGGCAGGGAGGGGCATAGCAATGGTGGCTTTTGGTGGGGCATTATTCCAAAGGTGGAAATATGGAGACGCCGGAAAAAGGAATGAGAAAACCCTGTTGGTAGCCTCTTGTGATTCTACTGTTGCAGATGATGGCAGTAGGGGGCTGGGGTTGCAGTGAGGTAGTGGACTATTAATTAAGTAGTGTTTCGTCTTGCCTGGAGAGATTCTAAAGAGAGGTGGTTTAGTATATGTCTGATGGAGGCGATACGTCTTTAATCATTCATGATGGTTTCCCAACCATATAAAGGCATGTCAAATCCACATTTAGAGCCCTATGGCTGATTAACTTGGCTAAATATTGAACTCAGGGATCACATGAGATAACATGGGCATCCTCATATTTCAGTCTTGAACGTGGCATATGGACACACTCTAACAGGATGGTTTTTTTGTTTTTTAGCTGTTTGGACGGCTCGTGCCGACAAGTTCTACAAGATCTCTTATTGTTGATGTTTTTTCAATGTACCATGACACAGTTGACGAGCTTGGTTTTTGTTTTCTGCTGCTTAAATACATTCATGGTAACGGAGTTCAAGATGAACACTAAAAACTCAATAATCTGTGCTGGGTGTCAAGAGTGTCTAGCAAGGTTACTGAATGGTCAATGTTCCTTCCATAGTCCAACCAGAGTTACATATGAGTAAACGATGATAAAAAAATCTGATGATGATATGACCTTTCTTCCAAAGACTGGAAAGGTTTGAGCGCCTTAGTGAAAACCCTAGGTACTGAAGTAAGTCCCTGGCCAGGCACATAAATTGGTAAAGTTTTTTATCCTAGAAAAAAATCGCAAAAAATTTGATCGTGTCGGAAGGGGCCTAGGAGTATAAATCTTGTACGTCAATGAACCCCCAAAAGCAACCCTTTTATTGACAAAGTCAATGCCGCTTTCAGGATAGCATTTTAAAATGGTCGAATTTTATGCTCTGATTTAATGTTTTTATGTTCAATTTGAGCCTAAAACCACCGTCCTTCTTGGGCTAAAGGAAAACATTTGAAATGAATGTCAGAGCAACGTTCTGCAGGTTCAATGATTTTTCTAAGCAGCATTCTTGCCAGTTCCATTTCAAGATACCCTTGCTCTGTAGCACCAAATTGTCTAGGATTGGGGATAAAATATTGTTTAGGCAATGAGGTAAAGCCTAAATTATTTCCTGAAACAAGAAAGTATCCACTTATCGGATGTTATGTAAGTCCAATTACTCAGGCAGCCAGCTGTTTTTTCTGCAACAAAATTGCCAGCTGTATTTGTGATAGCCATAGCTAATCCCTGTTTAAGGGGACCTATTGATATGACATTACAGCACCATACCATTGCATACTAAGACTAGCCCATGGCCGTCAGCATTGCAAGCTTCATTTGTAACCCGAGTTGTGGTGGCTTTGGTGGTTGTTTTTTTTTTGCTTGTTGTGGTAAAGCCACTTGGCCAAAAAAGGACTGTGTTTGTGCCCTGCATATGGTTTGCAGTGTCTTGAGCCAGCTCCCCCATGGTGATGACTACTGGAATTGTTGGTTCCTTTTGAAGTCACCTTGTATCCCACCTTTTGTGATTCGTCTACATCTTTGATCATTTTGTTCAGATCATCGTCAAATAGGTGTATAGTGATGGGAACATTGGAGCTACATGGCCCTCTGTACTGTTTATTCAGGTCTGGCTTGGGAAACTCGCTGCATTTAATGCAGAGACTATTGAAACTATAAGCCAAAGTTGGAAGGAATCCGACAGTTTGTCCCAACACTTATCTTTGTCTATTGGTGAAGCATGTTGCATGGCCTTCAAACTATGTACAAAACTTGGACCAAGGGCATGAGGCCTTTGGTGTACCTTACTTATTTATTTATGAAAATATATTTATACCAGCCAAGACTGTTCCTACCTGGGGCCCAGTTACACCACTGAAGGTACAGAGATATACAATAAGAAACGATTAAAAAGTTGCAACGTACTCACAACACACAATATACAATTCATGATAAAAAATGATAAAATATTCCACAAAACCACCCTTACAACTATTTACACTTATTACATGGATTCGTAATATACCGTTTGTATCTATTTTTGAAAACATGAATGGAGTCCCCCTATGGGAGCTACGTCGGGAGCATATTCCAAGTCTTGGCACCTTTCCTGTACCTTTTGCAATGCAAGGTCACATTGTTGACTGGTATGCTGCATCTTCTCCCAAATATTCCCATAAACCCTTGGTACTACATAGTTGTCCAAATTTTGTGGTGCTATGTAGTTATCAGGTACACTCTTGTACTCACTTTTAGACAGTTTGCATCTCAGTTCTTTGTTGAGAACAGCTGCCAGATCTGAAGTAACCTTCTCAGAACAGCATTCCTTAGTGTCTAAAAAGCTATGTCGTGTGCCTAGTGTGACAGGTTTCTTGGCATCTGATGCAGATGGGTGTACCACTGTTATTTTGCTCCTTCCCACGTCATAGGCACAGTCATTGTTTGAGTATTCCTCATCATCACTGCCATTGCCGCTTATCATTTCATTGTCTTCATCTTGCATCTTGCTCTCCGATTCCATAATCTCGTGGTGGTCTTGATCTTGTTCATTTATAAATTGCTTGTTATCGTGGCTGCAGAGGTTGACACTCACTGCGGGGTGGGTGGGTGCTCATCTCCCCTTCTTGCAATGCGTGTCAGCGGCCTTCGTCACGTGGCGCTCTTAACATGCCCCAGCATAGCAGTAGGCATGGGGGCAGGCTTTGGTATTTCTTTTCAGTTGTGCATTGAAGAGAATTAGCTCGTGGTTGTTTGGAGCTGTTGCATCACATTTCCTTCCTTAACTTGTGCTTGGCAGAGCATCTGCAATTTTCAAACAGTTGTTACTGTTTATTTGTGAAGCAGCTCCTACCTACACATCAGTATCAGAGTCAGAAGCTTGACCTTAATTTTGACTGTCCATCTTGTTTGCTGCTTTGACATTCCAAGTCAATGTAGCATCAGGTACCCTGTCGGAAGACCCCCTGCCAGTGTGCATGTTGCCAGTTACCAGCCTCGAGCCAGATCCCTGCTAACTGCCCATGTCAGATAATGTCAAAAATGTTCCTAAGCAAGAAAAACAGAGTAATTTGCCCAGCCTCTCTGGACTCTGCTGTTGCCGTATGCTAATGAAAAGCCAGCAGCCTTTAGGCAAAAGTCTGCTGTCTGTGACAAACACCAACACCCCCTTTAAAAGAGTCTTTTAACACCGAGTTCTTCGTATCAAAACTTCCAGTCCACTAAACTATTAAAATTATGAAAAGCTAGAAATTCAAAGGTGAAGTCTTTGAATCCCACGTGTAGATCCATTGATGGAAAACTATGTACGGAAGTATGGGGACTCCTATATTATCTCACGGGGTCTCTAAAAGCTGTTTTTAGTGAGGTAGAAATAGATGCTGCTAAGCATGTGGTCACAAAGTCATTCTCTAGGCTTGGGCCATATTGTAGGCATTCACTACGTCACTTTTCAGCTTCATCTCGGCATCAATAAACATCATCTAGATCTTGGACCTTTTATTGTAAAACACAATAGTCAGTGGTAAAAGAAGCAAGAGTACAAAACATATCTCCCGCTTGAATCTGGAGAAACATAAACCTAGCTTTTGTGTCTGATTCTTGCATTCCTTGTGCTTGTTGCTGTTTTTCAACATTTGGCTTCTTGTGTAGGTCTTACAGAACTCAATGAATCCTCATGGACCTTAGTAGGATTATGTAGTTGGGTCGGGATGCAATTTACCTGACCTTGGCTTAATTCATAATGCAGCTGGGTAATTTGTGTGCAATCAGTCTCAGTGCAATCACTACTAGGAATCTGACGAAACTCGGTGAAAGCATTAGAGGGTCCATGGTGAAAGCATTAGAGGGTCCATGGTGAAAGCATTAGAGGGTCCATGGTGAAAGCATTAGAGGGTCCATGGTGAAAGCATTACTGGGTCCATAGTGAAAGCATTAGAAGGTCCATGGTATAAGCACTAGAGGGTCCATGGTGAAAGCATTACAGGGTCCATGGTGAAAGCATTAGAGGGTCCATGGTGAAAGCATTAGAGAGTCCATGGTGAAAGCATTAGAGTGTCCATGGTGAAAGCATTAGAGGGTCCATGGTTAAATCATTAGAGGGTCCATGGTGAAAGCATTAGAGGGTCAATGGTGAAAGCATTACAGTGTCCATGGTGAAAACTGATAGCATTACTCGTGTCTAGATAAGTTGTATGTCGAATTCAATCTTAGAGAACAAGACTTTGATCACAGGTTAACATTTATGAAATTACTTTCAGTGCCATGACAACTGGAGCATTGAAAAAGATTTGGTGAAACATAGTAGGATTTTACCTCTGGTTAAGAACTAGGCTGCAGTTTTATCTGGTTCACTATGACTGTAGTCTCGAATTCACGTGGATTATTGTGTAAAGTTGGCTTCCGTGCAAAAATTATACCAGCTATCTCTTTCAGAGAAAAATATGTTTCAACGTAAAACATTTGACTTTTGTCTTGCGAAATCAGTAACGTCTACTTATGTCATAATGGCGTATTTGACGAAAATGTTTTTTGTTGAAACATTTTAACTTGTCGTGCAAAGTCAGCATTTTATAGTTTATGTCAAAATGGCTTTTCAACCTATCTTTTGTTGACTGCGAACAATCATCATTTAATCTCTCTCGGGTGTGAATTCTTATTTTTTCATATTTGTTCTACAACATGTTCACACTACCATGCCTTCTACAAGAGACACATGGAAATGATAATCAAGGTTGTTTGTAGGTACATCCGATTTGATAAAGTACAAATTAATTCATTAAATAACAAAAAAGATATTGACACTATGTATTTAACTCACTCAATCCACATGCAAGGGCTATGCTGGCCTATCGTTATTTGCATGGCATGTCTTGACGTGTACGTTGTGGAATCATCGACAATACAAATCAAATAAAGTAACAGGCTAGGAATGAACTCAAATCACTTAAAGATGTTACCTAAAAATGACTTGGGTCTGCCAGCGAATTCGTTACCCTTGTGAATAAATGCCTCTCGTACGGTGTCAATACTGCTTAGAACTATGATGGGCGTCAAACCTGTAACAAATATTTCCAAACAGCATAACAAAAGTTAAAATTGAGGCGCACCTATAGTTCCCAAAAAGGTGTATTTGAATGAGTGGCTATCTTTTTCTGGGTTCTCATTTTTCACGTTTATCAACATCGTTATTAACTACTGTATCTTTGTGATTCTAAAATGGCAGCGTTAGGTTATTATATATATATATATATATATATATATATATATATATAGAGAGAGAGAGAGAGAGAGAGAGAGAGAGAGAGAGAGAGAGCAAAAAAGATACACACACATGTATCTGTATATATATATATATATATATATATATATATATATATATATATATATATATATTGACGCCCAAAAAACCAGATTGATGACATAAATTCCCTTGACCTTTTTCATTAGCCTATATTTATCATTATTCTATATGATATTGGTTCTTACATTTATTGATAATAATAGACCCATGCTTCCTCTATGAGCTCCGAGTCATTTCAAATTTTGAAAATAGTAAAAGAACAGATGTATATGTACCATTTTTCACACACATCACATCCCCATACCGCTTCGCCCAGTCGGCCATCTTCACAAATGCAGGTGGCAATCCTCGAAAAGCTATGATGATCATAACAACCAGAACAAGCATAGTGACCAGACAATATAAATAACAGCAACAACAACAACTATACTACTACTACTACTACTACTACTACTACTACTACTACTACTACTACTACTACTACTACTACTACTAAACAAACGATTCCATGCACCAAAAACATGTTTAGATGGATAGAATTAGAAGCTAATTAGTCGTTTAGGCTACAACATGTTTTCATTTTCATGTCATTAAGTGAGCAGGCGGTCCAACATGGTAACTTGAAGCCAGGCCCAGCCCTCAGTTTCAGAATATGAACACTACTGATTACGTTTTGAACTGCCACTAATGAGTATAATTTGAAAAGTGTGATCAATTTATGGTATAGCTATCTCATAGCATTTAGTTCAGCTCAACACTTTTTAAAAGATAGACGATCACACATTTGGTCGAGTGGATATGTGCGTTTCCCATTTCAGCTAGGCGACTGGTGTCAAAGGTAGCAGGTTCGAGTCCCGCTCGTTCCGAATATAAACTATACATTTTTCGGCATTTCCTTAATGCTGGTGGATTTAAGTCCCCGATTCTGGAAATAGATGCTGACTCAGTAAATTTACTGCATTACCGTGTTGATATGGCACTCGCACATAACTACCTCCATTGAACCATTCTTTTTAGGAATGGGGATTTGGTCGAGTGGATATGTGCGTTTCCCATTTCAGCTAGGCAACTGGTGCCAAAGGTAGCAGGTTCGAGTCCCGCTCGTTCCGAATATAAACTATACATTTTTCGGCATTTCCTTAATGCTGGTGGATTTAAGTCCCCGATTCTGGAAATAGATGCCGACTCAGTAAATATACTGCATTACCGTGTTGATATGGCACTCGCACATAACTACCTCCATTGAACCATTCTTTTTAGGAATGGGGATTTGGTCGAGTGGATATGTGCGTTTCCCATTTCAGCTAGGCGACTGGTGCCAAAGGTAGCAGGTTCCAGTCCCGCTCGTTCCGAATATAAACTATACAATCGCACACACACACACACACACACACACACACACACACACACACACACACATATATATATATATATATATATGTGTGTGTGTGTGTATGGATATATATGTATATATATTTATATACATATATATATATATATATATATATATATATATATATATATATATATATATATATATATATATATATAGTGTAGTAGTAGTGTCTTATGGACGGCAACATTACAATGAATGAAAATATTCTAAGAGGAGACACAAGCAAGATGTGGTTGCTGACCATATCTCAACAAGATCATATTCCGCAAAGACGATGAAAAAGAAAATCCATAAAAATATTAAAGAATAGATACATACAAGTCAATTTGTCCGTCAAAAATCACGTTTTGAGAAAGTATATGTGACATTTTAAGATTCAGATTGTTCCAAACTAACAGGAACTTATTCACTTCAATATTCTGCAAGAACCTTGTGGACATATAAAGTTGCTTCTTTTAAATTAGTATTGGCGTCAAAAAGTTGTGACACTCTAGTAGCATTACTTGAGCAGTGAGAGTTTTCGCGAAGATATGCAGTAATTGGGCATGCCAGTAGAGCATGCTGTTCTGTTTGCGGCACAGGGCCGCAAATGGAGTGGCGGTCTTGACTAGGGATCCGGGACCATCTCCCGGTTTCGATTTTAAGTCTGTGAGAGCTTAATCTTGACATTGAGCATGAAATTCTGGCCCAGATATATGTTTTGCTCCAGGTAGTGGCACATATATACATACATACATATATATATATATATATATATATATATATATATATATATATATATATATATATATATATATATATATATATTATGTGTGTGTATCTATAAAGAATCACTTTTTATTTGCTGCTTTATATTCTATGTTTGCTGGGTACTTTCTTGAAATCTTGGGTGATCTTCACCAAAATCAGTTTCTAGGACCAATTATTATTTCATCATATTTTGTAGTGACAAAACTAGCTCAATTAATTTCAACATCCTACTGATGAAGTTATCCCTTTTACTGTGGATTAAAACCAAAATGTTGGTTTATACTTTGTCCACTAACCCTACTTGGTTCACTGAATATAGATAACTTTAGTCACATTTTTTTTAAATACCAACGTCAGTTGCCTGTAACTGAGATTTCATGTGCCTGCGTTTGTTCAGGCATTATCCTTGTCCTGCTCTACTGGCTATGGGCTGCTTATGGGATGCAACTTTAATGTGTTTTTATGGCTGTCACCAACAGTTTTGGCATGCGTTGCACGCGTCACTTAGTTCTGTGGGTGTACCTATAGATCTGGCATACGTCTGTGTGAAACCCTTGGGTTGTAAGTTGAAATGGTTGCATTTGTATGAATGGGTTTCATCCACAAATATGGCAAAGTCTCGCGGGAGCCCATTTATTTTTATAGGGTTCTGGTAAAGCCTTTGGGCATGGTTTGTTAACTTAATGTATTTGGCTGGGTACCACTCACAGTTCTGGAAAAGTCGGTGAACAGCTTTAGGATGATTTATTATAAGTACTGGTGTACCGGCACCCATCAAGGCATTGACACTAAAAGACCGGAACAGGGAGTGGATTGGCCACAATATCAATCCTCAACCTTTTTGGCGGGTACGTTTATGTGTCGTGTGCCCTCTTCACTGAAGACGTGGGCCATCTTATTGATAGCATATACCAGGAGACTGACCTGGCTTTCATTTGCCTGCAAGGTCTGCACTATCGCTTTTGTAGCATTATGTCATATCTTGTCAAACTACATACACCGTGCTATGGACACTGGTCCTACATTAACTATATATCTTTCCAATTGAAGACAGAAATAATCCTCACAAATTACTCTCCAATGGAGTCTGTTTAGTAAAAATTGTTATTTCCGCTTCACAAAAATGTAACATTTAAAATGGAATGTGTTTTGCTTTAACCAGGTCATAACAAGTCCAGAAGGGAATTCTTGCATTCCAAACTGCTAAAATAAGAATTTATACACTTACCAAGTATGTTTCCAAGAAGAGGGAGGGGTAGTGGCCCGTCTGGCCACTTCCTGGTCTTACGGCAGTAGAGCACATACAACGGTAGGGTGATAGCAATCACACCAAGAGGAAACCTTAGCTCCTGCACATATCCCATCGCTGTTTCTAACAGAGCCATCCGTCGGGTTTTAGAATACTCAGAATACCTGAAATGTTAGGATGGACGTTCGTCTATTTATCTCGCCTATCATGTGTGTCAGGTGTTCTTCTGTTAATCTTGCCTATCGTATGTGTGAGATGGTCATCTATTTATCTCGCCTATCGCGTGTGGGAGATGTTCATCTATTTTTCTCGCCTATCGTGTGTGTGACATGTTCATCTATTTATCTCGCCTATCATGTGTGTCAGGTGTTCATCTGTTAATCTCGCCTATCGTGTGTGAGATGTTCATCTATTTATCTCGCCTATCATGTGTTTCAGATGTTCATATAGGTATCTCGCCTATTGTGTGTGCGATGTTCATCTATTTATCTTGCCTGTCGAGGGTGTGAGATTTTCATCGATTTTTGTTTCGCGTATTGTGTGTGTGAGATGCTCTTGTTACAGCTTATCCGTGTTTTGTATGGAGCCTCGTGTATTTTTCGTGTATACAACATTTTCTCACGAGAGAACATCATAGAATCTTTTTACGATCAAACAAGTGAGGACTCTTCGTGGATGATTGATTAATTTACCCTGACCCACTTCAGGGTTCTTCCACGGTAGATATTAGTGCATGTGAAATCAAAGTTTGTGGTTACGTAGTTATATTTCTCCCCTTAAAGGTTCAAAAGTGCCACTGGATTCAAAATATATTTTGCAGATGGGCATTGGCGTTTGATGCTTTCTTATACTTTGTTATAAAATCGCAGCAGAGTTTGTTGTCATCATTATGGATCAAGCTGTAGATGTTTTTCTTACTTTTCCCTTTTTCTTTGGAAAGAGAAGAAAACATAGAGTTTCTACCTGACTGCTTCACAGAAAACACATTATTCGTTTTAGTGTGACATCTGACTTAAAATATTCTGTCTGTGCATAATTTCGTGTTCATGGGTGCATCTTACTACTTGCAGAATATCGTTCTAGCAGTGAAAATGAGAATCAGGAGTCCAAAACTTACACAAAAAATAGCTCTGCTCGTAGAGGATTGCCATAATATGAAGGAATGCTACCAGCTAGAAATAAGTGAACGCGTGAATAAGTTAATGTCTGGACGAGTGAAAAAATGAATAAAAAAATGGATGAATCTAAATGTGACGAATGCACAAAACGGAAGAATGTCCGTGTGTAAAATTATAGGGGTAGGACGGATTAACAGGGGAACACCTATAGTATTGCAGAGTCCACAGTATCAGAATTCTGAAAGATTTTGGAGCACTTAGGCAGAAAGAATATATTCCCAGGGCTTTTACGTTTTCTGTGTATGAACTGATCTTCAAAGGCACAAATAAAGAGCCTCCTCCGATCGATGATTGTGCCAATGTCTCTTTTATTACAAACATATGCAGAGTCTGTGAGACGATAAAACAAAAATTGAATAATAACAAGGCTAAATTATATAAACTTTCCTCATCCCTTACAGTGTGTCATCAGTGAAGGGATGTCTGGTCTCAATGTTTTTCACTTTATACAAGAATCTGCCGGTTTCTTAAAAGGAAAAGGAAAGAAGTTGTTTCTAGCGCTCCGTGATGCAAGGGCAGCTATTGACTCTGTCTGGATTGCTGGTACGCCATGGCAGCTATATCATTTGGGTTTAAAGGGGAAAAGTTGAATACTTACTAGAGAAAGCTGTCAGGATGGGGAACGATATGTGCGTTTAGGGGACCATACTTCAGGATATTACCATTCATGGCATTAATGTTTCCTCACCCACAGATGTCATGACTATATTATCACTTATTGGTGAAGTGCTGAATAAAAGTTTTTTGTGTGCACATGCATTTTGAACATAATTGAAAGCGAATCGTCTGTGCATTGCATGGAAGTAAACATGAAAGAAATGGGCAAAGAAAAATAAAGAGATTCAAAATGGGTCCCAGTAACGTTTAAGAACAAGATACCTATACTCACGTCGCCGTTGAATAACGTGTCTATCGATCGCAAGAATATAGGATTAATGACCATATCAGCAGTGGGAAGCAAGTTCTGTACCTTGTAACAGGTTTGGGCAGAATTAACACTTTAACTTTGTAAGAATTTACGGGCCAATATGTTTACCTATTATGGAATATGGCAGTGAGTTACGGGTTTGGTCAAATCGCCAGATAAGTTTACTGACTGCAGCAGTCAGGCAGGCGGCTAGACGTGTACAAAGCAGCTGTTGCTGAGGTGTCCGCTTGGGTGGTACTCGGTTGAAAGAAAAATTGCACTGATATAGTTGACACTTTGCGGTGAGGGGTTGAGGTTACCTGCCTGTGCACGAGAGAAAAAGCTGTATAGACATTTAGGTACGGGGGCAATAAGTTAGCATATTGTGTATCTGGAAGTATGGTTTGGCATATAAGCAAGTATGACCTTTGTGAACATGTGTTAGAAATACTCAACAACGTGGCATTATTCCCTAGTAAAAGTGCTTGGAAACACGAAATTGAAAACAAAATATACCGCGATGAAAGAAGAAATTGGAAAATTGCAATGCAGTTAAACACGAAACTGGATATTTTAGGAGTGTTATAGAAAACAAAGGATAATCTCGGTGATGGTTGTTGGCCTGTAATGAGCCAGCACTACTGGCATGTGACTTAAGGTTTGGACCTATTTTAGGAATACATAATTTAAAGATAAACTCTGGTAGAATGAAGCAGACACCCCGAGAGTATAGGTGTGTTACCAAAGAGAAATAGAAAACTTTAGAAACTTTATCTAGATTGTGACAACTGTTGTTATACTAGAGCAAGATTTTTTTTTGTATAAAATGAATAATTTTCCGGACTTTGAACGTCATGATGGGGATCAACGGCTGTATGTAATATTTGGAGGTACTTGCGGAGGTCTTACTAGACTACAGCAATGTAAGTTAATGAAATTCCATATACTCATGTTCATTTATATGTGAAATGTGAGCACCTGATCTAGTAAATAGAGAGTACAGTAGGAGGCATTCATATTAACTGGGACCTCGTGCGGCCACCTAGGTTGCAGCAAGGAACCTGACAGGAAGGAGGGCAGATTCATGTATTGAGCAAGACCAAATGAGTATATATCATGTCAGGAGTGAAATTGTTTCGTCACAATGGTACTAGAAGATGAATGATGCACCTGTTCAAGCAAGTTTACTGAGAGAGGCCTATAATTTCAAACAAAACTTTTTGCATACTGTCATGTTAAAGCTAGATATGGCTTTTTTGACCCTATGGACCTTTGCACTTACGTTTTGGTCTCTTTTGAGTAAATACGCACTATAAATTTATGTGTTTCAGCTATACATACCAAGGAACATTGCCTTTGGTCGGAATTGACTTGGATTTGTTTCGTTAGGACTACGGTTTGGATATGGTAATCGCACTGTCTAATTTGGTAACTCTATAACCTATGTGTTGTCATTGTTGGGTTTAAATTTATGATTATGGGTCATGGTTTTCTGTACTATTATAAAAGTAAAAAAAGTTGAGAAAGTATCAAGCTTACGAATTGTCATTCACAAAGTTTTAAAACATACAGCATGCTGAAACAAATTTTAAGGTAATGTGTTTGGTATAAAAAAAAGTATTATTTATGGATAGTTAAGTGACATAACTTGTGCAAGTGCCTTTATCCTGGCAGAGGCATTGTTGCGTTACCTAGCAACAGAGGGAACTAGGGCAGGTCATCAGCTAATGCAGTTAAATATGAATACCTTCTATTGGGACCACGCGGGAAAAGCTTTTATAGTTTGAAAATATTTTCTTACAGGGTATCGCAACAACTTTTTTCATTGAGCATGGATATCCTCACTTGAATTTTTCATTGAGTTGCATATTATATACCTGTGATCATACAATGTATCTTCTTATAATTTTGCACTGTATATTAATTATGTACTGTACCGTGGTTGACAAAATGTAATATTCATGTATCTCTCCAGATAATGCAGGCAATAAAGAATATATATGTATGTATATGTATATATATATATATGTATGTATATGTATATATATATATATGTATGTATATGTATATATATATATGTATATATATATACATACATACATATATATATATATATATATATATATATATATATATATATATATCTATATATATATACATACATACATAATATTAGAACAATGATTTTAACAACTGGATCAATCATGAGGTTACAAGGAACGCTACTTTAGAAGTCACAGGTGCGTCGAAACGTATCTAGGCCATCCGTGAACATACTAGGGTTCTAACCTGAATAATTGCTTTCGTGGTCTTGCATGACATTTGTATCCGTGTTTCGTTGCCCTGGTATGGTCGTACACCATAAGACATGGTATTTAGTTTTCTGGGCCGTTTCCCATAGTGATTAGTCATTTTAAGGTCATGCTTTATAAGTCTTTTTCTTTTTTGTAATGTTTTTTTACGGCACAGTTGGTTGCTAAATGACAACTGATCGCCCCCAAACAAGTGCACCGGACAGGGAAAGACCATGAAAGACCACAAAACACATTAAAACTGAACCAATGACCATATGCTCTGGGTAGCGAATTGCACCTTAAGTTTACTCGCAACATTTAAACAATGGATTTACTCCATCAGTCCTGAGATTTAGCAACACATATTCTTTATTTCTTTTTTTTTCTCCATTTTTTATGAAGGTAAAATGCAGCACTTGGCGCTTTGAAATCTCTCTCTCTCTCTCTCTCTCTCTCTCTCTCTCTCTCTCGCTCTCTCTCGCTCTCTCTCTCTCTCTCTCTCTCTCTCTAATGTAAAAACGTTGGATCAATTTCCATTGCTTGCAGGCCTTCCTTGTCTATCTGTTGAACACCTAGTCAGAAAGAAAGCGCGGTTCAGCAACGCTAGCAAACACCGTGCGATTTAAAACATGATTTTGCATACTGGTAATTTGCATTGTCAGTACATTCACAAAGACCGCGAGGAAAAATACCACCTACCCAAGTGTTGACAAACTCCGTTCAAATTGTTGAACACACGTACAAGTTCACACTGGTGACTTTCAATCGACGCTACAAGTCGGTCATAACATTAGAAGGGGGGGAGGGGGGTTCTGCATGAGTGTGCATACACTTTACACACGTGGGGTGCATATCACAATATCAAATGTAAGATTGAGATGCCTGTCCTGGAATGAACTAAATTTGATAGTACATTTAGTTTATGATCGTCTCATATCAACAACCCTTTTCTTTAGCAAAAAAGTCCGTGTGTTGTAGTGAGATGCCTCATAGTCAGTCTAAATATTCTGAGAGAATGGCTAGGAATGATGATTTTCTTACCACATATTGAACACACTGTTACAGAGTAAATCAAATATCCATTGGATTTTATCAGAATCAAAGCACAGTTCTCCAGTCTATATGGTGTACTTCAGTGTGTGAAACTTTATACATGTCAGGGGGGGGGGGGCTACCTGTCTTGGAAGGAATGGGTGTGACTGCTTCAATGGAAATAAAGTATGACCACGGCGGGTATACAGTGCATAGGGGTGTATGATACATCGACCTCAGAAACTAAGTTACTTCATAGCACCTTAGTAACTAGCACCAAACCGACTGAGTCGTCACTTCATAGCACCTCTAACAACATAAAGCTGTTCGCATCATGAGCTTGTCCCTCATGCAAACTTGTCCGAGTACTCCACATAGCGGTATTTATGTATTCCACAGTTCGAGTTAACTTGTTCACTTATGACGTTTTGTTAACTGCCTAGTGAAATGAAAAATCCTAATTGCTGTTGTGAAGATGGATAACATAAATTTGGAATAGGGCCAGATGCCAAATGTCCATCAATATTATGACACACTGTAGGTCACTTGTGAATAGAACCACTAGGCTGGTAGCCTTGTACGTTGTGGCAGGGTAGGGGCCCCCTGGTGTATTGGTTTCTCTCCTCGGACATTCCCAGAATTTGCGGTCGGCTTCGCTGGAACTTGCATCACCTGAACGGGATTCACCATCAGTGTTGGTTTTGAAACACAAGTGCATAACATTGGAGAGGATCAGCAAAACGTTAATTGAACGTGTACAGCCAGACTCGCCGTACAAGTTTTCTGTATGCCACATTCTATTTGTCCGTGATGCGTGAATTTTGTTACGTGAAACATGACGCAAACTGCGTAAATTTACTACGCAGCGCAACATCATACATTCCATATATGAGTGACATACAAAACATTGCGCAATACGTGCATAAAATTATTGTCTTCATCCAGCTGATAATAACCTTGAAAAACACAACAGCAAAAGTGATCACAGGTGTGTAGTGGTGCACAGTGTGTCTCTATACCTATCATTTCGTCTAAATTATGTCATATTTTAAAATTTAAGGTATGATGAGATTCATTAGTCCCCAAAGTTTAATATTGAACGCCTTAACTGTATGTGTTCCTTCGAGGATACAGATATAGCCGCTATTTTTACTTGGCAACATGGATGAGGACAATGATGCATTAAACTTTTTTAATAATAAGCTAATGACTGAAACACAAGAAAACAAAAAAAAAAGCTCACGGGTGGTGGGTGCATCCAATACTTGAGAGGCGGCAACAGTATGGGGCTTACCATCACTTATTCAAGAATTAGAAAACGACGAAGAACGTTTTCAGATTTTTTTCCGGTTAAGCCAAGATAAAGTTGCTGAAGTGCTGTCTTTCACTGCACCATCCTTACAAAAGCACAGTCGTTGCAGGGAAGTGATCGACCCAAAGCAATGCCTGTGCATATGTTTGAGGGGATTATTATTTCTCTTAATAACCCCATCAATTGGTCTCATTGAACCCATTGAACTCTGATGATCGAATAATAGTCCTAGAAAAGCTGGGTTGCTCAAGAAAATATATTATGATCAAGTGCTTTATGTTACTTCTATGTGAGATTAACAGCGTGGTTTTCTAGGTTTCTATGAACGAACAGAAAAAAGGGAAACGGCGAATCTAGTACATAAATATTGACAATCGCACCTTCTGCTGGTTCCAAAGAACCGTGACTAATAAGGAGTCCTTCTGACCAGTGATTAAAAATTCAAACTATATCAATAAGATTTTCAAAATAAAATCACTCACTGAATACTTAAATTCAATATCAATAGCGCTACACACGTTTTATCAAATAGACCTGAATGTTAGACAATTTAACTCGAACTTGGTAAGTCGACCATACTGAAGCAATACGCCGTATTCATATGAATTCCCGCCAAAAAGCACAGGTTTGACGCCTGGCGATCAAGAGGGACGTGCAGGCCACACCATTGTCACAGACCGTGCCATATGCTCTTTTCTGACAAAAGTAGCGATTTTTTCACAAATTTAAGTTCACAAATGCTAAAGTCATAATCACCTGGTACTTCACGAGTCGTATATAAAAAAATCATCCGCCTGTAAAAGAGTTGTCTTTTATTTCTAAAATATTAGTTGACCCGCTTGTTCACACATGTACCTCCCGTATCTCGCCTTTTCTCGCCAAGCTAGACTAGGCAACCGGGCATGCAGTTGTGGCGGGAAATTACTATACATACTACGTATTGATTCGGGTGTGGCAAAAAGGTTGATTTTGTCGACACAAGATCCGATACTGACGAGAACAAGGCATAATTCAGAATTAAATAACTTTGATATGAACGTTGAAGTAATATCGGGCCCTCGAGATATTTCATAACCATCAGCTGTGCATGTTTTCCGTGCAACACATCCAACAGGAAGTCCAGCAAGGTACACTTCAATCTAATCTTTGCTTTAGTTACAAGTGCAATTCAAATAGTATAACAAGAAGTTCAAGTCACTTGTACTAGGAGTCCTTAAGTTTAATATTTTCTTAATGTGAGCCAGTCGTCTATTTAAATACCATTAACTGTGCTGTCTAGAGTTGCTGGTTGCTCTTTATTGCAAGTGAGACTAGTACTCTCAGATACAAGACAGACAGGGAGACTGATGTTGACCTGTTTGATTCAAAGTAGTAAATACTTGGGCTAGTGTGCCCGTTAGACTACTTGGTACATGTGCTGGTTCCGATCCCTGGAAAACTGGGTGTTCTTCACCATAATCAAGCGTTAGCAGGGAAGTCTGGGCGGCTGCTGGTTCTGCTTGTGGGAAAAGCGCAGATCAGCTCGTAGCTTGATGCATGAATGGCGAATGCTTGGGCCCATCATGCACACGTGGCTGGCCCTCAGCATCATACTATATCTGGGAAATCTTCATCTGAACCCAGCCCCGTACTTCAGGTGGCAATTTCTGGACACGTACCCTACATGATTCATAGAAGAAATTTCCCTGTGATGCAGGTCGCATTGCCCGTGCCCTATGTAATTCAAACATTCCTACTATTGCATCCCCGATACCAGATTTATCATCAGATCCACTATTTTTCTATGGGCTTCTTTTTCAGTCTGTAGCTCTGTCTTCTAAAGTTAAGGTCTGTTAGTTTGGGCTTCTTGTTACTACCACTACCAACTGCCGCGGTGCCCCCAGACGCTCTCACGGGAGTTTGCTCACTACCTGTGGGTGATGCCGAGACAGGGCTGGAAATATATGGGTGGGTGGATGGATGAGTAGACTGACGGAGTGAGAGAGAGAGAGAGAGAGAGAGAGAGAGAGAGAGAGAGAGAGAGAGAGAGAGAGAGAGAGAGAGAGAGAGAGAGAGAGAGAGACAGACAGACTGACAGATAAAAGTTTTGGTTTGAATTTGCATCGTTCGAAAAAGTGAACTTTTTCACATATAACAGCGACTCTTTTAGAAACCACTTCATGACAACTGCAGTTCATATGAACATGTACCTTTCACATTGGCATGGAATGTCAAAAAAGGCAGTGCAATTTATATTTGTACCCATTGCTAGATGCATAAGGTACAGACACCCCCGATTTATGGACATACACTGCATTACACATAAGCGCATGCCGAGTAGCTTGTAATTCCATTTCCCTGCCTTGCACACATGTATAGAGCTCTGTCGGATAAAATGATTTTGATTAACCGGGTACGCATGAAAATGATAATTTCCATGCCCGGGTACCCATCCTCCGTGCATCTGTTTCACCAAGACTTAAGAAGTTTCGCCTTCTTCCTAGACATGACGCAGGAGAAAACGTAAAACGAAAAAAATTCCGCCCTCAAGTTTTAAAAGTATACATTTTTTTTTTGTATATCGAATGACACAAAGTAACAAAGTTTATCAAAACATTTTCATAAGGTTTGGGAATTGTTATATATATATATATATATATATATATATATATTCAATAGGAATATTTATCATCAACCTTTTATTTTGAATATAAAAAAACAAAAACAAATTACTCCCAGCCACTGACGCCTTTACCATCAACCATTAATTGTACGGGCTAAAATTTATTTTATTACTTTTAGCTTTTACAATTTTACAGGTCAGTAAAAAATTTTAAACCGCTTAAATTTATCTTACTGTCGGGAGCAAGTTTTAGGGTCGGTCTCGACAGGCAAAACACACAATCTAATAACAATGCCCTTGTAAAAAAAAGTTTAATCCTGATTCACTCGAACTGGAAACAAAAGGAAAATAAAAATAATAGGCAAAGTTAGACTTGATTCTACCGGTAGCAGTTTTTTTTTATTACTTTTCTCGTGTGCTCGCCAGTATAGTATTAGCTGTTACCTGGGTACACGACAGAGCATTTCCACATTCATGTTTAATATTGTTTCTTTCAGATTTTTACCGACGGGCGAAACTTACAGATCACTTGCATTTGGTTTCCGTATAGGCGAAACGACTGTGGCTACAATTCTGGAGGAAACTTGTCTAGTAATTTGGGATCAATTATGTACCAAACACACGAGAATGCCACACACCGAGGAAGACTGGCGCCAAATTGCCGAGCAATTGAACATAAATGGAATTTTCCTAACTGTCTAGGAGCGATCGACGGGAAACACGTAGTGATCATGTAACACTGGTTATGAGAATTTTAATTATACAGGTACATTTTCTGTTGTACTCATGGCACTGGTGGATGCTGATCTATGTTTCATATACATCGACGTTGGGTCATACGGGCGGTGTAGTGATGGAGGAATGTTCAGCAAGTCAAGCCTGGGAAGAGCCTTAAATTCAAACACTCTCAATTTGGCAGCTGACCGGCTTTTACCAAATGCAGAAGAGCTCGGTCCCATGCCTTAGGTAATGGTGGGAGAAGATCGATTGTCACCAGCTCGGAGGATTGTCGAGAATGCATTTGGCATGTGGGCTGCGAGATTCCGGATCTTACACTCCAAAATAGGGGCTCTACCAGAAATCGTTAACAGTAAAGGCCTGGTCAAGGCAACATGCGTACTGCTAAACTTGATGCAGTCACGGATTACTCCATCGCAAGTAGCTAGTATTCTCCAAAATGTCGACAATGGTGATGCACGGAGTCTACGGGACCTTCAAGGAACTGGCAACCGACCCGCAAATGAAGCTATGGATGTGCAAAATCTCCTCAAAGAATATGGTTTGGTTTAAACATATTTTATTTCAAAGAAACATGGATTAGGAAACAAGCTGTAAAGCTTTTATAAATCCTTCTCCATAACTACACGGCGTCACTTGATGAAACCGAAACATAATTAAGCAGGAAGTACAAATGTAGAAAACAAGAAAAGAAAAAAAAAAAAGAAAAAATGGCGAGGACAATCACTTAATCTCTACTAAATCTCTTTGTTTTTATAATGTACCTTTCTACACTGTCAAATAACTTAGTGTTCCAATCAATGGACTTGTTTGTATCACCATACAGCAAAATGTCCCTTTTAGCAGTAATATCTGACTGGAAAGGTCCTAGTAATTCCGTGCGGGGTTCATTGAAAAGAGAACATTCTGTGAAAAAATGGAAAATGCTTTCCACTGGGGCTCCACAAGCACATCTTTGGGTGTCGATGTAACCGTATTGGACTAGCAAATCATTAAGAGGGCTGCAGTTCAAGCGCATCCTCGTATGGTGGACTTGGCCGAATCTATTTTTACCATAAAAGTACGGGGGGACACGTATTATGTTCCCATTCAGTTAATTTTTGAATGCTTGAATTGTTTCAGAAGTTTTAATCTCCTGATCCAGGTTACGCCAGTTGCGTATGGTAGCAGGGAAAAAGGATTTGTTGCGCTGTTCGGACCTACAAAATATTAGAGGTGTTTCGTTACTGTGTCTTGTGTTGTGACCGGTGGCAATGGATTCTGGAATCCTATCCTGTAGGTAATGTGGGGCGAAACCATTTACGATCTTGTAAAAGTGTATCAATTTGTGTTTCTCTCTTCTGTCTTTCAACGGTTCCCATTGTGTTTCCTTATAAAGTAATCTGTTACTTGTGGTTTGAGTGCCACCGGTCAGGACACGTGCGGCCGCTAACTGCACCTGTTCAAGCTTATTGGAGCATGTAAGGGAACAATTGTCCCAAAGAATGTCGCCGTACTCAAGGAGGGGCCTGATAAACACCATGTACATTTTTTCCAGTGACTTTCTATTTAAGGTGTATTTCATGGCACGAAGGCAGTCCACACGTTTCATAGCTTTTACATTTACAGTGTCAAGGTGATTTGTCCAGGTGCAATCAGATGACAACATTACGCCAAGGTGTTTATGCGAGTTTGTGTCCGTCACGCGGCAATTTTTCAAATATAGTGGATAATTTTCATAATTTTGAGACCTTGAGCAGGTCATGGAAAATGTTTTACTTTCATTTAGGCTGATAAACCATTCATCAGCCCAAATGGATATTGCTGAAAGATCTCCGTTTAAGGTAAGGCTCGCTATATCGTCGTCACCTTGGTCAGCAATGACAAAAAGTGACGTGTCGTCTGCAAACAGCCGAATGTTTGATTCAACTGTACTTGTAATGTCATTAATATAAATTAAAAACATCAAAGGTCCTAATATTGACCCTTGAGGTACACCAGCTCTTACAATACGCCAAGATGAGGACTGTCCATTTATTACAACACGTTGACGTCTTTGCTCTAAATAGCTTTTGCACCAGGCCAGCAAGTTTTGTCTGATGCCGATGGATTCAAGCTTGTGGAGAAGACCTTTATGCCACACGCGATCAAAAGCCCGTGATACATCGAAAAAAAGCAAATTTGACGACTTTCCCTTCATCCATGGCTTCGAGCACAATATCATAAATCTCTAATAATTGTGAAACAGGAGAATCTCCATTTTGGTAAGCAGACTGAAACCGTGTAAGAATATTATTTTAAATACAATGATTGAAAATAAACTTGAAAACACACCTTTCAAATATCTTGCTAACACAACTAAGCAGAGATATTGGACGGTAATTTTTTGTAAATTGCTTACTTTCTTCTTTGTGTAATGGATTAACATTTGCGCTTTTCCAGTATTGTGGAAAAATGGCGCTTTCTAAAGACCTATTAAATATCATACACAACGGTTTGCTAATTGAGTCAGAGCAAGCCTTTAATAATTTAGAGCTGATGTTGTCAGGGCCACTCGCCTTGGGCACTTTAAGTAGAGATATACAATCTTTTACCAGACTTTCATCAATGTCTATACTAGTAAGGGTAGACCTAATTGGATAATGAACTGTAGGAGGTTCCGCCTCATTTGTGTCTAAGGAGCACTGTTCAGCAAAATAACCATTGAACAGTTCAGCTTTGTCTGCATCACTGGTAACTAAAGATTCGCCATGCTTCATAGGAGGAAATTCTGATGATACAGCTTTATGGTCTTGCAAGAACTGCTTTACTATTTTCCACCAAAGTCGTGAATTGTAATCACTGGAATTGACCTTCTCAGCCAGAGAATTGTAATATTTTTGTTTTGACTTTCGTAGGTAACTTACAACACGATTACGAGCTTTTCGGTACTTAAACCAATGGCCAGGGTCGTTTGTTGCCTTTGCTTTCCTTTGTAATCTATTACGTTTGCGGATAAGTTTTTTGATATCAGAAGACAACCACTGTGGTGCACCAGGTCTGACAGTAACTACTTTAGTAGGAATGTGTTTTTTAGCAGTGGCAAGAAAAAGCTCCGATCATTCAGTTACCATGTTGTTTACGTCAAGATCACAAAATATGTTTTCCCACTGAATGTTACCAAGTGAGGCATTTAAACCATTAAAGTCGGCATGTTCATACAACCAGATCTCCCGCTTATAAGCTTTTGCCTCTGCACTTGAAAATTTAAGTGACAGAAAGTTGCATGATGATCGTTTATCTCAGTGTCTATTACACCTGCCAAATTAACTCTATCGGGACAACTGGTAGCAATCACATCAATGCAAGTAGCAGAATTTTCAGTCACCCTGGTAGGTTCAGTGATAAGTTGAACCATGTTCCGGCTTTCGGTTATAAGACCAAAATTTGTATTTACAGAGTTGAGCTGGTCATCATTGAAGTCACCCATTACAAAGATGTCTTTTATGTTGGTTTACTTTGCATTTTCTAGGGAACTTTCGAAGTCAATCCAAAACTGAGTGTTGTCTCTCGGAGGTCTATAATAAACACCTATCAAAATTTTCATGCCATTTTTAACAATAACTTCAGACCATATACATTCCAAACTAGGCAGCTCCAGATCTCTCCTTCTTGCGACGGGTAATTCATTTCTAAAATATACACATACCCCTCCTCCGTGGCCACTTTCTCTGTCGTTTCGCATTGGTTCTTGAAATCTATTCATTACAATTTTATCATTTGTGACGGAGGCATTTAACCATGTTTCTGTGCATGTTACCACGTCATATTGGTATGCAAAGGAAGAGAGATCGTCTCAAAGAATATTTCATGCGGTTCGCTCCACTTGACTGACAAGTTGACTCTGTTTGTCGCGGACGAATTCTCGAGTAACAAGCCTACATGTATGTAATTTTTGGCTTGTACAAGATGCCGATAATGTTACCTGAACTTATTACAGCACAAAAGCCTCTTTTTACCGTATATTTGCACTATGCTCAACTTACTTTTAATCATGATCATTTTATATCATGAATTTCATTTACAAAATACAAGTGGATTGACAGAGTCTGCATAAAAGGCAAAAAGTTTCAGAAAGTTGAAATGAAATATTCAATTTTAAATTAATTCAGCTTCTTGGAGTTTGTATTACACTGAAATTTGGAGCTATGCCAGTAGAAAAGAGAAATTAAATTTAAATCCTTCGCATTGAAAACGTTAATTTCATCAACTATTGTAGTTGTATGTGTTTGATTAGGAGCGATATGTTTTAAAGGTGACGAAATATTCCCTTGCTGCTACTTTCTTCATTGTCATCACGGTCGACTATGAAACTTTCCTCCTCTTCCCCACTGTTTTTTTTTCGTGCGCTTGGGTTGTGATAGGCTGTGATGAATTGTTTTCGGTCGTAAAACAAATTAAACAATTAAGCTATACGTTTGACCCAAATGTATGAGTTTTAACCTGTTCCAAGACACTGCCTCTTAAATTGCTCTGGTATGCTTGAATTTTAAAGAATAAATTATTCAAATGCTATAGCATTGTCATTGAAATCGGGTAATGGTCTTCATGAGAAACCAGCAGCCGTGTTTTGCCACCAGTATATCTATAGCGTGTCAAGTGTCCGCCGAAAGTCACGCGTCATTTTATTCACAAGCACCTATCCACCAAAAAAGGGGAAAAATGTAATATTGTTATCACACAATGAATTGCTTTCCTCTTCACAGAACTTAATTTTTTCATCTTTGCAATGAATGAACAATAAAAAAATGTAAGTATTGCTAACACTCTTTTCAAAGAAAATTTCGATTTGCATATTGGTTGAGCGTACTCCTTTTACTCCAAAAGTTCTAACACATATTTCTCTCTTCCAATTTTTCCACAAAGCCCTACATAGTTTTATTAAGTGCATAAAATTTGCTTATTCATGACACACGATAGCGTAAGTAGACAACGTTTCATACGTACTCGTTTTACTGCAAGTGGTCATCCAGGAATCGCATGGCTTCAAAGAAAGCCCATTTCTTCACTCTATCTGCTGTTTGGCCAACTTTTGTTTTCAGTTCCCGTTTCTTCCTCGTGTAAGTGTCTTGCTGGGTGCGCCATTTCTTTTTCCACATATCACCTTTCAAGAACAAAACTTTAGGTTAGTATTAGCCTAATTTGTGCAAATAGTTTACCCGAGGCCTAAATTGTTTCCCTTCATGGAAGTATCTAAGATGGGAAGTGGTCCTACTGCCAGGATAAAAAGAAAAAAAAAAAAACGCAAGAACATCTTTAAACCTTCTGACCTTAGCTCTCAGTGCCAAGCCTGGTTTGAGTCACGAGCTTTAACTCAGGGCGCTTTTGGCGCAAGACGCCCTAAGCGCGACGAGGAAAGCTGTTGACCTGAACTATTTTGTTGTTTTGTTTGACTTTAGGTAAGCCGGTACTTGAATGAAAGGTCTTTTTGCGGGGAATTTGAGTCTGGAATCATTATACTGATTAAGTGTCATCAATGCGGCTATAGACATAGTCGAAGTTGGCGGTGAAAGAGTCAGGCCTAATCATGCATTACGTAGCCTATAGTCCTAATGCATTTAGGCCCATGCATGTGCTATATGCCTACATATACCTATATTTAGGCTACTGTTGGAATTGAGCAGGCCTAGGTGTTTGAATTTTTCAATGATGGACCACTTGAGCATGCCAAAGAAGTGAAATATCAGTTCACTTATATCAAGGCGTATCATATTGCAGACGCAACCTGCCGACATACGGTTCTTGTCTTGTTTACAAACAAACACTTATAAAGTTAATCAGGCATAGGCCTAACATCTCCGTCCATGTTGTTATGTGGGTCTATTTAGGCCCGAAACATAGGATTATCGTTAAGCGTGAAAGACATTGGCATAACGTAAACCTATAGTTTCACTCTGGGTGAAAAAAAAAAAAAAAAAAAAAAATTCCTGAGCAGTCATGTCTTCCAATCTCATCTGGTTTGCAATCTTTGTTCATATGTTTGCACACTTTACTGCATCCTTATGATCTAGCCTCCTGAAATCTTATAAGGTATGGTTTTGTCTAACCAGCTCAATTAATTCAAGGGATTAATACCGCCAACGAGGGGTTTGTGCCTGTAGCCTGACCCGCCCACCAGGTGTTCCCGAAGGCTAGGGTGTTGTGCTGGTAGCCGGTTCAGGGTACAGGCATAAACCCCGAGATAAAGGTTTTAATCACTTTTCTATCATGATGAACCGCCTAAAAGACTGTAAAAATAACACTCACACAACGGTGATCAATATGAGGTCCAGGCCCATAATTCTGTAGATGAATATAACTGCCATCTAGCAGTTATTTTCGACAGCATTGCCTTGGATAACAAGGACGTGGTATATGGCAGCGTTACTCTTAATATCTTCAGGATCGGGTTGATTTCACATGGGACATGTTAACTTTAAGGATGTACTTCGCCACTATAGCTCTTTATTATGAGCAGAGATTAAGGGGATGTCTACAAGGGCCACTGAAACATTTTATTGTGAACGAAATTGAAAGGAGAACATGACCATAATGTGACTTTTGAGCACAATTTACATGGTCAAAACTCAATTCAAGCCTATGGAATTAGGCCTATTGACATTTTCACACAGAAGGCGCGCCAAGTGGACTGTTTTACTCCCTTGCGCAGTTTGCCTGTCGGTGGACTTTGCTGTACATTGTCCAGCAATATTGTTCAATTCTTCGTTACTTGGACGAGTAAATCGTTCCACCTGTATGGATGGAGGGGCAGATGGATTCGTAGGAGCAGAGGGACTTGCCATGTCAGCCATGTATGACCACTCGGCCATGGCATCACCATCGGCATCGAGTAGGCCTGGTAAAAGTAAGATCATGGACCGTTCCTGTTGTCGAGTCCGTGTCCATGCCCCGTAGTAGTAGTAGTAGTAGTAGTAGTAGTAGTAGTAGTAGTAGTAGCCCTTGTGGTAGTAGTAGCCCTAGTGGTAGTAGCAGTAGTAGTAGTAGTAGTAGTAGTAGTAGTAGTAGTACTGTTACCAGTGTCGACATTCATTGATTGGTAATTGTCGAATTCCAATTCATTGCTTACGGAGATAATGTAACCGCTCCCCTTAAAATGCACAATTTGGCCAGCTTCATATTGGAGAGGACCCAGGGCCAAGACTAGAGAAACCTCTCAGTAGCCATTTTGACAGAAACCGCCATAGATCCCCGCATATGCAAAACACTTTGTATAGATTATAAATTTATGCTTACTTTAAATTTTTTACACGAATAAAGCCCAATTGTAAAAAAAAAAAAAGGCTGGACGTGTGGAAGGATTTTGTAGGGAGAAGGGAGATGTTTAGCTTGGACAGGTGACACCCTGATCAGATGGAAGGGAACTACTTAGGGGAGATGTACAGTGAGTGGGTTCGCCAGTAGGGAAACTAAACATCCTGGCAGCTACCAGATCTGTTCCTGAACAGGATTGGGGGGGGGGGGGGGGGGGGGGGACCAGACAAGAAAAGGCAGAAGAGTGAAGAAAAAAAAAGAGAAATACACCATGAAGATTAGAAGTATTAACTGTATAAGGTACAAAGGAAAAGTAGCAGATGTCGGGGAGGTAACTGAAGAGGAGAAAATAGACATTGTCCCTTTGGTTGAGACCCATGCTAGGAAGGAAGAAGAGGGAATGAAGACAAGTCCTAAAGGCTACAACCTCATTTGTCAATGGACAAAAGAAGGGGGAGGAGTAGGGTTTCTCATAAGAAAGGGAATTAAATGGCAGGAGATACAACATGAACACTGGGACAATGATAGTGTGGTAATAAATGAAACGCCGTGGATAGGAATTGAAACATATGGACAAAAAGTGGCAGTAGGTGTGGTTTAAGTGGGACACGAAAGGGTACCAGACGAATGAAATGAACAAGTGTATGACACAGTGAGAATAATAACAAATCAAGTACAACAACAGGGGTATAAAGTTATCATAGCAGGGAATTTCAATGGTCACATAGGAGAAGAAATGGAGGGAATTGAAGTAGGGGACAGGGAAATAAACAGAGACGGAACCAGGCTGTCAAACTTTACTGGGAATTATAAACTTAGGATTGTGAACAGGGACATGGAAGGGCAAATGGACATGGACCTAGGGGGACAGGCAGAGAATAACTGACTATGTTTTGGTGGATAGCGACATATTCCAAATGAGTCAGAAATGTGAAATCGATGAGGCTGGCAGGTAAGATATAGAGAGCGACCACAATTGGATCACTATGGAGTTTAACGTACAGCTTTGTAAAGGGACATAGGGAGATTTAAATGGGTTTGGAACATACATAAAGAATCATATTGGGAGGAACACAAGGGAAGCCTTAAAACTGAACTGCAGGAATGGAAAATAAGTGGGAAGTAGAGGGGGGAAGTTCAAGAAATGAATGAAAACTTAAATAGAAGAATCCTAAATGTGGGCCAGGAAAAGATTGGTAGACAGAAAGTGTCAATTGAAAACGTCGGATATAGGGTGGACCCAGAGCTGGAAGGGGCAATAAGGAGAAGAAGGGTTAAAAATAGGGCCTGGAGACCAGCCAGGAAATAAATACAACTGCATGATATACATATATAGAGGCACAATATATAAGGGCGCTAAACGACAATATGTGAAATGTAGAAAAAACAAGTAGTGGACATGACAACAGAAATGTGAGCTAATGAAAATGATCAATTGACAGAGAAGATAATGTAAAGTGGAGGGGAAGGGTCAGATATTTTTTTGAAGTTTGTTAATCAAAAGAAATGTAATAAAACATGTGAAATCTTGTTTAGAGGGAAGAGAATAGAGAAGAAAGACGACGTACACGAAGCACTAAAAGAGCTGTTGGCTGCAATGTAGAAGTCAAACTGTGGAGGGCAGCATGGCGCCTTTGGAAAACGTAATTTATAAAACAACTGAATTTTGTTAATGATATGTAACTGAACGGGAATTGAAACAGGAACATATTGAGCAGTACCTGCTTGAATAAATTGAGAAGTTGACTGGCAGCCGTAGAGCCATATTGATGCGGTTAGTATGCAAAACTTGCATTGTTAGGGAACTTTCAACAAGTGATTGAACCACAAACATTTCTTTCAGCATTATATTTACCTTCTTTCCCAAATAAAATAAACACGCACACACACACACACACACACACACACACACACACATAAATATATACATAGTTATAAAGTAAAATGTTCGAGCTTTTTGTCCAAAAAAATGCTCATACATTTTTAGAGACAAAACATACTGTCAAACAGTGAATTAACAAGAACGGGGATGTAACCCACCAAGGCAGTGCGAGTATTGTGGAGACAGAGTTCATACATTACTTATCACGAAAGCATACAATTATATGTAACCCACAGAAAACACTAATTGTGCGATGTGTTTGACTGTGGGGATAAGCAAGTTGTGTACAGCTAATCCTTGCACATAAGTGTAACAGTCTTAGATACATTCATGTTAGGGCAGAGATTGGAATAGAGATCGAAGCAACATTTGTACTTCGTAGATTTTACAATCTAATTCGATGATAAATCTCGTGCAATGCTTAGCGACATTCCTGACAGTATTTTCTTTTCTTTCTTCTTTTTTTAATTTTTCCTTTCCCCTACCCTGCGGCTTTTGCATTATAAGCTTAGAAATCATTGAAGTATGGTGACCTACTAAATTGTTCCACCAAACAGGAAGTTGTTCATTCCTAACAAATATATACACAGCGCAAGAAGACTATATATCTGGTCTGAAATATATATATAAACGGACTAAATAAATAACACAACAAAGGGCGATTTTTACATACTTCAACACCGATATCCCCCAAAACTAATGTTTGTGTTTGTTGGAGATGTCAATGTCTTATATGTGATCATCAGAAGGTGAGTGTTATTTTACCTACTTAACACAATTGCACACATAATGTGCCTTGCTTTCATTATTGAAAAGAAGCAAAAATGGATACACAACTTGTTGCCAAATACATGATCATTTTACTCATGGTGCACTTTACGGTTCATAGTATGTCACCCACTTTATACGGATCGTCGATGTCATCAAGAGTATCCTATCTAACCACAACTTTTGAAAGGGACGTATGTTTAGGCCAGCGCAAGAAATAAGCTACCATGCATCCAGACGTTACATGGGGTGTTTATTTTTTCGAGACCCTGTGGATGAAAGAGTTGTAATACTAAATATATAGATACACGAATACTGTGTGAAAGGTAGATAGACAGAAACATGGATGGATGGACGCACAGACAGAAAGACGGACGGATGGACAGACATACAGACAGACAGACAGAGAGACAGACTGATAGATAGATAGATAGATAGATAGATAGATAGATAGATAGATAGATAGATAGATAGATAGATAGATAGATAGATAGATCGATAGATAGATCATGTAGGACAAATTATAACGTGGTTGCCACCAAATGATGAATAAATGATGAAACTTCTCTTTGACTCTTAAATGGAGTATATTGTGTCCAAAGATCCGTGTACCGTGAACATGACGTCCGATGTTGTCAATCCCCCCCCCCCCCCATCAAAAATAAAAATAAAATTAAAAAAATAAAATAAAATAAAATAAAATAAAATAAAATAAAATAAAATAAGATAAAATAAATGTCGATAAGTAGGTTGTCTTGTAAAAGAAGCACCTGGTAATAACAAACTTTCTCAACATACGTCCCTTCTGGGCGCTGTAAACATTAATCCTGTGCGTGATACGGTGTTTTGTGATACAGTGTCACTGCTGAGGTGCATTAGCCGCGTAGACTCCCCACTCAGTTTTAATTTTTCATTTTTTTTTTTTTTATCTTACATGGCTCTAATGACAAAGGAAGTATGGTTGACTGACTCCGGCAAATGAAATTTTCCCAACTGGCTCTGGTTTTAAGTCACGATACTAGTAACTGTAAACATTTTCTCATCAGTGCCAGGCCAGTGGCGGACGGTCTGCCCGTCTCCCTTCGGCCCCAGTTGCTGTCCCCACAGTAGAATAATCCAGGCTCCAAGGAGAGGCCCCAAGTGAAACTGCTTACTTGTAACATGTTGAACATTTAACTTTTTTGTTTGTTTGTTTGTTTGTTTTTGTTTTTTTTGTATTTTTTTTAAACCTTTGGTTTTATACTCTGGTTTTAAGTAATTTGCATCATTTATTTTGTATACTTTATTTGTTATTTTAGTTTCTTCATGATGTATTTTATTTGTCTTTATCACCTTGATGTATTAATTTGAATGTACATTTAATTAAGCCGTTCGCGGAGGCTCAATACAATAATAATAACAAAAGGGACGCTGAATTGTCAGTATCTTTAGTATGTTACTATCATTGCCCAATGCTTATGCTACCTCTCCCAAATTTCTTAGCCAATGCCTAACCTTGACCCCCCCCCCCTCCATCAAAATTTGACACTTGGGAATACAATCTCTGCATTCTCATCTCATGTATCAATGCTTAAAAGTCTGTAGTGAGGGATTGTGAGGTAAAAAAGCTATGGTCAATCTATGGCTCAGGTCCTGTCACATGCTCATCTGGTAATAGTTGATTCAGTGCCTCTTCCATTTTTGCAGCTTTACACGATAACTTTTGTTAATTTTACACCTTTTAGTCTCCAATGATTTATATTACGTCAAAACGTAAAATCTTCCAGCTCATATACAAGCTGGGAAAAATTGCATATGGTGTTGCTGATTCACAAGTATAACACACATACATTTTTATATTAACATTTATATAGAGACTCTAGTTGCATCTCACAAGTTAAACAAAGCAACACTGACCACTCATTCACCCGGTTGATTCAAAATCCTGCAGAACCGCACCAAATGTTATGTAGTTGCCACCGTGTGATAAATAAATTGTGAATTAGTGATGAAACTTCTAGTTGTGTTTTAGACGGAATATATCATTTCCAGGATCCCACTACGGTGAAAATGAAGTAAGATGTTGTACAGGCAAGAAGACACTCTTTATCTGTGTTGCTGTCTGTCACATACCAAATTCTAATGGAACTCCCACAACATTTGCAGTCCATTTGTACCAGAATATTCGGATAAAACATGCTTACCAATGTACCAACCGATTTTATCATTTAGGGAAGAGGCAAAAAAAAAAAAAAAAAAAAAACCTCTGACAAACAAAGCACATTTACCACCAGAGAGATTCCCTCTTTTCAAATCTTTTTCTAGACCAAACCATTCAGTTCTGGTCCAAAGTTTTTAATCTTGTGTCAGCAAAATTGTCTACACTAAATAAATAACTCTCATCGAATGTAGACCGTTTAAACATTTGATGGCAAATTAGGGACCTTCCCTCATCAATTTTCTAAAAAATATGTATTTTATAACCTTTCGTGGCTAATTTTACATGAGGAAATAACTAATTTGAATTTCTCGATCAGAAAACACTGTCCACACATACATTGCTAAACGTTTTACTTATTTCATCCACACGAGACCATGCATCAGAAAGGTTTTAAAGATTAGTGTCAAGCAAGCCATCAAAGATTTGTTTACACACCACTGTGTCCAGCAAATCAAATTTCATCAGTTGGAAGTACTTTAACCAAATGTGTTACAAAATAAACACTGAGAAACAACCAAACCAGAGCATCCAAGGTAGAGGCCATTAAAGGTAAAAACTTGACCTGCAAAATGGCTTTAGCAATGCATATTGTAATGATTTTAGAGTTTCCACAAATTCCTTTGTAGTACACTCACAAAATGCAGTACCGTATGAGATATACTGCACGATGGCGCTCTTCCATACAGTATTACCGAAACTTACACGATTTACTCTTTGATGGGTTAAAGTATGCTGCTTAAATATCCGTTCAAACGTGGTCCTTTGGGAATAAGCAATTTTTTTTTTTACATGTCGTGCGTCTTTCATGGAACTTAATATAATGCCTTACTACTTATATGTTTAACATTCGGAAATAAACCTATCTCCCAGGATCCATTTTTAATAGACTTTTTTTACACACTTTACCCTTGTTGATTGCATTGAAAGTTACGATTCAAGTTGCCTCTAAGGTGTAGTTATCTATGACCAAACTTCCTGCTGGCTGCCACTTAAAGCTGGAGTGTCACCGGGATCCATACTTGGCTCTATTCCGTTTTTGCTTTATGTGAATGACCTTGTAGATAACATTAGTTGCAATGTCAGATATTTTATTGATGACACCTGTCTGCTGGAATTTACTGAAGATCCCGTGGAATCTGCTAATATCAATCCTTCTGCCATTCTTAACTGGTGTTAAAATTGGGCAGTCATATTTAATGCTCCTTAATCTGTCTCTTTTTTTTCCCCCACACTTTCAATACCTTACCACCCATCAGTCAGTCTTGGCCAATCAGCTACTCCTGGAGCCAACGTACATACCCATTTTGGCATTACCTTTTGCAGCAATTTAGCCTGGCATGCTCACATCACCCACATCACCATCAAACCCAGTCCGGGTATAGCACGTCTCTGCAGGTTCAAAGACAAACTCTCCCAAAAAGCTTAAACCAGATTGTATTTCTCCCTGATTCAACCCATTACAGAATACAGTTCTGTTCTTTTTGACAACTGCAGTTAAAGTCTCTCCGATCTTCTGTTTTTTTTTTTTTTTTCATTTTGAGGCAGCTAAATATGTCCAGGTACTGTGTGACACATTTCCCACGGTAAACTACTCCAGGAGCTGGGATGGCAAACAGTCCCAAACAGACATAAATACTTTAAGGTGATCATTATCTGTAAATTGCATAATCTGCTTACGTTCACTTAGCTCTCAAGATTATTACCTCTTGCTTTCACTGGTCGTTTTTACGTCATTTTACATCCCTACGTCCTCTCAAATGTAGAATCCAATCAATTTCCTATTAAGTAAGAACTGGTAACATTATTTTTGAACTGTATTGTGCTTTTTGCACATACGTATGTGTGTATCTCCGTGTCTGGAAAACTCCTTACTAAATATTTGGCAACATTTAGCATAGAAACAAGTTAGTCCTCGAGTGCGGGAGAGGATGCAGCCTTGCTCAACTCTTTTTAGCGCCTTGAACTTTGAACTCTCAAAAGCACCGACTATAACTTTGTTTTCAAGCTTATCATAAAGACCACCTAATGACAGACAACGATTTTCCCTGGATCCCCTTTTTTCACAGAATTAGAGAGACTCTTTCCCTTTTTAGGGTATCGAAGGCTTTAGATATGTCCAAAAATGAAATCCAAGTTTATTTTTTTCCGTAACCTACGAATACTTTTTAAAAAATTAATACTTGGTCCTTCAGTCTTCCTATAGGCTTCATGCAATTCAGCTGTGCACTTATGCACAAAGAACCTCATGAATTGACGTTCGACTGTCAACGTGAATACTTTGTTAAAATTAAAGGACAATAATTCCACAATAATTTAACAAAGTTTCTTTATATCCTTCTTTGTGGATAAGTCTTATGTACCCTTGAAAACTTTGCTGCGGATAGGCTTCTTATATCTTACACATGTTAAGCAAATCAACCGGGGAAGCCATCAAAGCTGTACCACTTTTCTTAACAGATTCTTTTGGTATATGGTCTCCACCGTAGGCTTCACCAGTCTTCAATTCCAAAACCACCCCTTTAACATTATGAATATAAATTCCAGTGCTACTCAATCCTTTAGTATCACCGTTGTAATTGATAAGCGTATCTACCAGAATTCGCAGATTGTCGTCTAGGCACAAACCTTTGCTTTTTCCATTTAAACCGATATTTTTACACTAATATGCACGAGTTTCATTAACTTCGTGTGGGTCCATTATAGTACGTGTACAATCTTTGGGATCTATAATTTTAAGTGGAAAGTCAACGTTTTCATTTAGGTGTCATATCATTTGCAAATATGCCTTTATTTTTTGGTTGGTTTTCTTGCTTGAAAATTTTGCACAACAACGTGAATCTTATTTCTCACACTTTTGGCTCAATTGTTTTCTTGAATCTTCTGAATTTTAAACATGTAATTGTCCCAAATCTCTTGCAGAAATTCAGGGGAGTATGTGCAGTCAGTGCCGTGCTTAGAATAATAAAGGTAAAAACGATTAGCTAGTCTTCGGCGTCGTGTTAAAATGCACACATCTGTGTCCCCAGATTATTTATTGTTAACTGTGCATTTCTTTTAACTAGGTACGCCACATGCGGCCGCCATTACCATATCACACAGGCTACATGAAACCTCACTGACTGTATTGAAAGCGTAACAATTCCAATTCCCAAGATCAATACTTATTTTTTTTTGGAAACAATAAACAGTCAGTGGATTCCTCAATGTTCCACTTACCTCAAGGTATAGGTTTTTGAATATCTGCAGACATGCCAACTTGACCCTGGATGACCACGGCAATATATATATAGAGCTAATTCCCCTACTGCTACACTTTCAATTTCAGTAAAAAAAAAAAAAAGTCGCCGAAGCGAAATCTATGACAGACTTAAAATTGCCGTTTTGGGAAGTATAACCTCCGTACATGATTCATGGCTGCGTTAGGCTTTTCAATTTGAAATTTTAGCCAGAGTATTGCAGCAGATCTCCGTTTGGACTACGTTTCCTAAGCTCTCTGAAGACAGGCAGAACACTATATATGTCACTTTGTAACAAAAATTCGTGTCCGCCTACCTTAAGAGATGATGCATTATCAATAAACTATGCATTTCGATTTGCGCTAGCTTCACTATCTAGACCATCACTGGGAAATAAACCAAACACACCATCAAGGGATACTGGTTACTTTGCATTTTAGCTGACAACCACAAATGTTCAAAGTTACCCTGCTTTGAGTTTAAAACGTTGTCGTCACATTTTATATCATCATATCATTGAATAAGAAACCCAACACCACTATATGATTTCTTATACCCTTCATTTCAGGCCTTAATTAACCATTGTTAATTGGGATGTATATTTAATGCAAAAAAATCGTCCTGTGGAACGTTCTTGTCATACAATACGGTGTGAATTTTTCTTATCTAAATTAGATAGTATCATTACCATATCCAAACCGTAGTCCTAACGAAACAAATCCAAGCCAATTCCGACCAAAGGCAATGTTCCTTGGTATGTATAGCTAAAACACATAAATTTATAGTTTGAATTTACCCAAAAGAGACCAAAACATAAGTGCACAGGTCCATAGGGTAGAAAGAGCCATATCCAGTTTTAACATGACAGAATGCAAAAAGTTTTGTTTGAAATTATAGGCGTATTTCAGTAAATTTGCTTGAACAGGTGCATCATTCATGCACAACAGGACCATACAATTTATGAAAAGGGACCAAAATTTGCAGCACATCAGAGAATTTGTAAGCGGAGGTTCTTAACTTGTTAAAAATGTCAATAAAGTTCAGCATTTAAAAAGGTACTACTTGCAACCACCATCTCAACAAAGATCATCATTTATATAAGTCCACAAAGCGACACCAACACCAACATCAATCCATCAGAAAAGCCCTCTAGGCCTCAAATGACCATCAATAAGAATCCAAACAACATGATTATATAATTCGATGTGTTTTAGGCATGTATTTAAACACATGATGTTGTTTTAAAGGAGATAAACTAAGAGTATTTCAAAAAGAAAAGTGTTTGAATTTGCAAATATAGTAAGTACATTGGTTCAAATGTTAAACACCAGCCAGAAGCAAGTGACATTAGGCCTCAAATCATTAAAACGTTGTCAAAAATGCATTACAATAGTCAAAATTTGTAAGTATAGCAGTCACATTTCAAGTTGGTTTCCAGAAGTATTGTGACAGGACATTTAAACGTTCAAGAAAGCATAGAATCCCACAAGTCATCTAATAAGTCAATTATGTTCAAGTTAAAATTATTTAACTGAGGTTAGATTGGGAGCCACTCTAGATCACGTGATTCTGGCCGTGATTATGTAATCCAGGTGCACATGCAGCAAGTTTCCCTGCCTGTGTCAGTCTTCAGTTTTGTTCGTCATGTGAGTGGTCGCGTGTCCCAGTGTCGTCGTTTCTTTTTCGTCTACTAAAATTCTTAACCTGCTAACATGGGACGAAAGCAAAAGAAAAAGGCAGCCCGTTGCTGTTCGGTCTGAAGGACCCCTCTCAAAGAACACACTGGACCTTGGGGCCCTGGAAAATGTATCAAGACGGCTAACCAGCAAACACAGGTGGGTGGTGGCCAAAGTGACAAACCGGCAAGTGACAATCCGAGCCCGGATATAGCGAACGTTGCCTTCAACCCATTTCTGGGTCCTTTACAGGGACTTTGTGGACTTATTCCCCAGAATGGACTACCTACGGAACCAGGTGGCAACAGTATATGTTCTGACTCACATGGGGAAAATGGACAGAGTCAAAATTCTGAATCTGACCAAGTCACGAAGTTGGCACAGCAGGTTCAATTGTTACAATCTCAAGTATCAAGGGTTGTTAGCCTGCAAGAAAATATTTTACATTCAAATTCGGGACAGTTTGGGAATACGCCACAGAATGAGGCTCCCAATACGCCTTCTTGTAACTGCATGCCCCGTCAGACAAGTATTCAGTGTGTGCCTCAGGGTGCGGTCATGACGTCACTTGGCTCTACCTGTCAACATTGCGACGGTGGCTGTTCAATGGACATGGGTCAATTGGGTACCCGGAATGTAAGCACTGGAGTCCCTGGCCTTAGAAGCACAGCAGGAGTGACCGATTTCGCCTCTCTTACCCCAGTGGAGGGGATGTCAGAGAAAACCATCAAAGCTGCATTAGCTGGTGAGTTCGTCCAATTGGACGAGTTTCTGCATAATTATAACATCGCAAGTGATAATGCGGGTGAAATGCAGTCATATGCTGACCCATCTGGAAATATAGTATGTAAAGCTCAAAGGCAAAAGCGGCAAGTCCGTTATTTCAGTACATGGCTGGAAGCTTGGACTGCTTATGAAAAGCTCATGATTTTCTTCCATGATGTGGATTTGTACTCCGTTATGTCAGACTACAAAATGCTGATTATGCAATATGACCGTAGATATCAATGGACCGCGGTAGCCATGTTTGACAACAAACATCGCGCATCCTTGTCGCCCAAATGAGTTAACTTCGTGAAAGTTGATACCAATTTAGTTACAACAACTTTTGATACAACTTCTGTGAAAACATCGGCAATAAGGTGTCATCGCTGCAAGTCGTTTGATCATGTGGTCGGGGAATGTCCTTTTCCCGCGCCTACGCAAAAGACGCAAAAAAATGGAAAAGCTCAACGTTCAACGCCAGCAACGGCAGAGATTTGTAACAACTTCAATACTCTCCGATGTGTGTTTTCAAACTGTAAGCGGCTCCACGTCTGCAAGTCATGTGGAGGGGAGCTGCCTTACGAACTCTGCATTAAGCAGGGAAAATGTTCGGCAGCGAAAATTTCTTAAAGCTGATTTTTGGCGGCAATGGTTGGCTGATCACCCTGACCAACCATATGCTCAAAGACTAATTGATTATGCAGAAAATGGCATACCTATTGGTTTTTCAGGTCCAGAAAAACAAGTATTTTGTGATAATTGGCTGACATCAATTCAGTTCCGTGCAGAGGTGGATGCGTTTATCCACGAAAATCGTCTTTTAGGCAGGGTGGAGGGCCCCCTTCAAGAGTTACCGCCAAACTTTCGATCTTCGCCACTTGGCGCCTTTATGCGGCGTCGTTCAAATAAAGTCCGGGTCATTCATGACTTAAGCTGGCCACCGGGTCAGTCCGTAAACGACGGGATAAATAAGGACGATTATACTTTAAAGTATACAACGGTAGATGAAGCAGCCAAATTATGTTTACAATATGACGAGCCATGGATGGCTAAAATAGACCTTAAATCAGCGTACATGTCGTGTGCTATCCGGGAGAAAGACAGAAACTATCTTGGTTTTTCTTGGAAAGGAGGTGATGGCAATACACATTTTTATAGATTTGCCTGTGTTCCTTTTGGCCTGAAATCTGCTCCAAAATTATTTGACGATTTTGCGAGTGGTTTGGAGTATGTAATGAAACTGCGAGGTGTTTCTATAACACTTATACATTACCTGGATGATTATCTCGTAATATGCGGTTCAGAATCTGAGTGTATGAAATGTATAGAAATAATGATAGATACATGTGTATTATCTGGTTTCGAGGTTCAGCACAGTAAATCAGAAGGTCCTGCGCGTATTATAGAATTTCTCGGTATCGTCATAGACACTGTAAATAAACAGCCGAGAATATCTCAAGATAGAATCTGTGAAATACAGGAGATTCTATATGAGTGGGTTAACAAAAAGTATGCTTCAAAACGCGAGCTACTTTCTATAATTGGCAAATTAATGTTTTGCGCCCGTGTAGTGCGGAGTGGTGGCATGTTTACACGGAGGTTAATACATCTATCCAGGCGCGCACGTAATTTGCATCACAAGGTTCGCATTTCAAATCAGGCTAGAGCTGATATTATGTGGTGGATAAAGTGTTTAGAAGATCATAATGGTGTTACTTTTTTCCCCACTCCTTTCCCGTTTCATGACTGTTTGGTAGTTTTTACTGATGCTTCAGACATAGCGGCCAGTGCCGTATGCGGCAATTCTTGGTCACTGGTTCCATTTACAGGTGTAAACTATCGGATAAGAACAAGGTCGATATCATGGAGAGAAATGTTCGCTGGAGTTTTGTGTATAGCTACCTTTGCACATGTGTTAGCAGGCACAAGTGTCCTCATGAATATTGATAACATGTGTATTGTTCAATGCATCGAGTCGAGCAAATCACGCAATCCGCAGATAATGTCGCTAATACGAGCCCTATATTATTATACCAGTGTTTATGGAATCAGATATAAAGCGGTGCATTTGTATTCAGCTAGGAATGACCAGGCAGACGCGCTGAACCGGTTGGACTTCATAAGGTTTAGATATGTTCATCCTAGGGCGGATCTTGCCATGACTCCGCCTGCATCTTTTATATTAGATTTCTAGTAAGTGTACACTGAAGGACTGGACTGTTTGATTATTATTGAGGTATCACGTGCCAGTATGATTTTTATTTGCACTGACTTATTGTCTTTTCTTTATTGTTACCGGTATAATTGGTTGCACTGCTTAGAGTATGATTATTTATTGCAGGTTTGGACAACAAGGTTCACTCATTGCTTCAGAAAGGTCATAGGGAGAATACATCACGTACTTATTCTTCTGCACAGCGTGGTTACCTTGATTTTTGTAGACAGCATCAATTACTACCTATGCCTGCATCTGAACAAACGATTTTGTTTTACATTGCTTATACTCAGACTCGATGTGAATCACATAGTCGCAAAGCAGGACTGAAGGCTACCTCTTTGCAAGTGTATTTAGCGGCGATCCGCTCTCTTCACATTATGCATGGATACGATCCCCCTCCTATTGCTTCACCCAGAATTCAACTAGTTTTGAAGGCAATAGATGAGGCTGGTGGGGGTCCTGTGCAAAAATTGCCAATAACGTATGAAATATTGCGTTGCATGTGTCAATTGCTTTCAAATTCATATGACGATTTGGTCTGGCGTGCTGCCTTAACTTTGGGTTTCTTTGGAGGTTTAAGGGGGGCCGAATTTGCGCTTGATGTGTCACCTGCGGGAGTCTTTATGACTCCTCCCTTATTACTGGGTCAGGTCTCCTTTGGCCGAAACTGTAATTCTTTATACATGTTGATTCATGTTAAAAGATCTAAGACAAAATCGCATGGTTTTGTGAAACCTATTGGATGTGCAGCAGCTCCAGTATGCGCCATATGTACCATGTGTAGCTACTTGCTTAAACGTAAGGCACAAGAATTTTTGTCTGCCCAATCGTATCTTTTTTCAGTTTAGCAGTGGGGTGGTACTGTCGAAGCCTATGTTGAATTTAAAGATTCAGTCTTTGATTTCGGCACTTAGATTAGATCCATCCAAATTTTCGGCTCATTCCCTCCGTGCAGGTGTAGCAACTACAGCGGGTATGGTCGGTTTTGCCGATTGGGAGATTAAATGTTTAGGTGGTTGGGCCTCTTCCGCTTATTCAATTTATATTCGCCAAGTTGAGGTCCACCAGTTGGGGTTTGCTCGCAGGCTAGCTCGGGAGTGATGTAATTTAGAGAGGTCCCGTTTATTAAATGTTATATTTAACTCGCTTACATACTACTACACTTTGGGCTAATATTCATATTTGGGCTAATTAAGCCCTTCAGTGATTATTCATATGCACATTGTTATTCCAAGTTTGTGTCCGCTTTATATGTATTAAAGCATATTAGCCCAACTTGTTGTGTGGCTCCTTCATTTAAGTTCAAGTTAAAATTATTTAACTGAGGTTAGATTGGGAGCCACTCTAGATCACGTGATTGTGGCCGTGATTATGTAATCCAGGTGCGCATGCAGCAAGTTTCCCTGCCTGTGTCAGTCTTCAGTTTTGTTCGTCACCCACCCTCCCTTCCCTTATTTTTTTTTTTGTTTGCTCACATATTTCGTATTTGATATTTCTAAATTTACCAGGGTTAAAGCTATGATCATGGACTTGACATGTGTCGAGTAAACACTTCTATATATATTGTTTGTGTCATGTTATGCTACAAGTTATAATACTTTTTTTTGTTTTTTGTTTTGTATGCTTGTATTTTGGGCTAATTAAGCCCTTCAGTGATTATTCATATGCACATTGTTATTCCAAGTTTGTGTCAGCTTTATATGTATTAAAGCATATTAGCCCAACTTGTTGTGTGGCTCCTTCATTTAATAGGGTAATAATTTAGAATTCCCCAAATTGTAGTATGCCATTGTAGGTCATCTTGACTCTAGCTGGCGTTAGGCCCCAGACATGCACTGATATTATTTATGTTGAAACAGGAGAACCCAGTTTGAAATCCCTTGTTAAATCACGACAGACTGATTTTCTTAAAAAAGTAAGATCGCTTGATAACTTCGAGAACAGTGCATTATCTAAAGCTATCAGACTTGCTAAACAATATAAAAGCCCGATGGGACTCTACTTGTCAAGGTTAGAAGCGGCTGGGGAGCACCCCGTTGCATCAAAACAGGTCGCCAGAGAGCTATCAATGCAAAATTCTACTTCCTCCCGAAGACAAATGTATGTCACACTTAACCCGGACTTGTTAGTACACAAAATCTACAAACAAAATGCGATTCCAGAATACAAGCGGAAAGCCTTTACCAGGCTAAGAGTGGGTTCACATAGACTAAAAGTCGAAACAGGGAGGTGGTCTAGAATCCCACAAGAAGAGACACTCTGTCCATGTGGCGAAATTCAGAATGAGAAGCATATTGTTCTTTATTGCCCTCTATTATCTACCATCAGATAGTACACAATCACATGAGAACGATACACTGATCTCTCTTTTACCTCTGTACAAAATTTGAATGATTCTGAAAATGCTATGACATTATGTTCTTACTTCTATGATGTATTGTCGAGAGCTGAATCTCTCAGTGCTAATTAATTCAAATTCAGACTTGAGCAGATATGAAATAGAGGACATAAAACCACAAGACCCGAACATTTTATTTTCTATATGAGCGTATTAATATCATAAGTTTTATTATTTTTAGCAACATAAATTGCTCTATTATATGCTTGAGAAAGTATCAGTTGCAAAGTAGATTAGTTGAAAAATGATTGCATGCGTCCTAAGTAAAATTGCTATATTATCTGAATTATAATGGACACGTTGGCTTTCCCCAGGTTTATTACAACCAATGTCAATTATATTGTATTGTGACAATAAAAAACTACTACTACTAAGTCAGCCAAGCGTAATGTACATCTAACTCATGGTTCTATAAAGTTCAAAAGGTCAAATTGTAAAACAGTCTTATTTATTGTAAAATTCTACTATCTTTATCAGAGAAAGAATTCGGCTTTATGAAAAGAAACAAAGAGAGGGGGGAAATCACGTTGAAATTCCTAAAGGTAACTGTAAGTATAACTGTTTTCCTGTAACAGTTTCAATTTTTTTCATTTATAATCAGACGTAGGTCAACTTGTCAGTCAGTTAATTTAGATGCTAATTATTTACACAAGAGACAGACAGAGAGAGATAGATAGTACATTAAACACTTAGAGCCAACCTGACATGACTTTCACAATAACAAACTACATTCATCAGACAATTATAAAAAACAACATCAGTTTCACTACACTTGGAACACTTACTGCACTGCAATATGTGCAGAAAATGCCTGAATGTTCAAATTGTTACCAAATATATAAAAGTTCCATGAAAAAAGAAGCGGACCACAGTTTTCAATGATAGTGATGAGACCAAACCGAATACCAGTTTAACCATGTCAGATTCAGGATCAGGACTTATAGTTTCATTTTGCTTAGCAACACCCAGGCTTTGCACGTTTGAAAACGCCATTGAAAACGCGCTTCGGTCCCATTTTTATCTTTTTTGGAAAGTTTTCTTAGACTGCCTCTGTGGTGGGGATGTTATCTTTTTTTATTTGTTTATTTTTTCCCCCAAGTAATAGTAGATGTAGTAGTAGTAGTAGTAGTAGTAGTAGTAGTAGTAGTAGTAGTAGTAGTAGTAGTAGTAGTAGTAGTAGTAGTAGTAGTAGTAGCAGCAGTAGTATATTGACATAATTTGTCCAACATAATACAATAGTGGCATGGATATAAAAGATTACAGTTACAATGTAGCAGTACATTTTAACACTCTATGATATGGAAAAAATCATTGTCATAATGCATGTAATGTCATTTCTCACAAAAATATGAAAGTATTTCATGAACGACACTCAAGTCAAATATATCTTTTGTCTCAATTATGCAATCAGGGAACATAAGTTCCTTGCCAAGCTTTTCCCAGATATCGCGCACAAGAGGACAACTCGGAACCACAGTGGATTCATTCTCTGCATAAGCCATAGAAAACGGGCGCTGAATTCGATGTCGAGGAGTGCGAGACAATCTCCCTGTCTCCATATTTAATTTACACGTCACATTAGCCCCGTGTCTGCATGTTGTTTTTTTGCGTGCGTGCATATGTGTGTGTGTGTGTGTGTGTCCGGGCGCCCCGTAATGAAACATGTATTTGTGTGATTGTTCTTTAATGTCGTCGGCTTTATTTCCAATATAGGCTATCTTGCGGTTAAATTGGTCAAGGAATCCCTGACCAGGATTTTTCTTTCTATTTGTAGATACCTCTCTCGTTTTTTTTTCCTGGCCCCAGGTATCCCTGTTCTTCGGCCTGAAAATCAAATACAATATATGGCACTAAGGTTATGGCGCACCTAAGTTATGTCAGAGTTCATCTGCTCTATGTGGGACTTATATCACTGTCTTTGTCTGCCATCAATGCATGTGAGTATCATTTAGTATTTTTTTCAACTCAATTCATGTCATAAAGGTTTTGCATGATCTAATATGTCACTGACCATAAGGTTTTCTGTATTTTATTCTCTGGTGGATTTTGTTTAGACGTACATTACTTTTATTTCCCTGAAACAGGGCCTCAATAAATATAATGATAAAAATATCATGACTAGGTACTCCGCGAATTGCAAGGGGGGGGGGGGGGGGTAGCGGTAGCCGTTGAACCTGTGTGGGAACCCACTGCATGACAATAATGGTTAATATTTTCAATGACATGTCTTCGATGTTTTACTGAGTGTCATTTTATCTAGATGTACTACCGTAATCTTTCTCCATTTATACAATTTTTATTATTAATGATGGTGATGATGATGATGATGATGATGATGATGATGATGATGATGATGATGATGATGATGATGATGATGATGATGATGATGATAATAGAAGTACAACTGGCCAGCTCTTCGGACTCATCAGTACGACGAGTGACGATTGCCGTCGAGTAGTCCTCCATCATTTAGTGGATGAGGACGTACACCTGCTCATATATATATATATATATATATATATATATATATATATATATATATATATATGTGTGTGTGTGTGTGTGTGTGTGTGGAATGATATTCAAATTCAAACATCATACGTAGAAAAACATTTTATGCTCAAGATTTTATCATTGTTATTATTATCATCATCATCATCACCATCATCATCATCATCATCATCATCATCATCATCATCATCATCATCATCATCATCATCATCATCATCATCATCATCATTATTATTATTATTATTATTATTATTATTACTGTTATTCTAATTATTGTTATGGGGGAGGGCAAATAGTGATTTGATTAAAACTATGATCAACATGGCAAGTTCCTATGTAATTTATCAACTTCGGCCGATGAATGCACAGAGAGAGAGAAAAAGAAAGAAAGAAGGAAAGAAAGAAAGAAAAGTCACAATTCATAATTAAAATGTTGTCTACGAAAGTACGAGAAACACAATCTACTCTTTATATTCTTACTTTTCTTGTTTAACAACCCAAGAAGACTTGATAGAATAACTGGACTTCTTAAAATGCACTCAGAAATTATTTTATCGTGAATTGATACTATGCCTTCATCTGTTTGGGGAACATGGCAAGTGATACTGTGAAGCATAAACCTGCATTGTGGGGTGCTCAGTGGACCACTTCGCGTTTCCCAAACACCTGCTGACGGCCGTAGGTTTTCTCCGGGACCTCCGGTTTCCTCCTACATTAAGTTTTGGGATAATTGGGCTAAGATCTTGGCTACTGGACCCCGTGGAAGAACAGCCATAGGCTGAACAGGCTATCCAGCATAAAGATGTTCAATTATTATTATTATTATTATTATTATTATTATTATTATTATTATTATTATTATTATTATTATTATTAATAAAACCACAAGCATATGAAAGACCGTGAGGACACATTTTCAAAACAAAGAACACATTCAGATACACGTGAAATATATAAATGGCATGAAACAATGAGAATAAGGGAATAAAAAAAGTCTTCTCTCTTTCTTTTCTGTTCAAATATAGATCGACTTAAAGATACAACAAAAACTAAAAAAAAAAAGGCGTACAGATTGTACAGATTTGCAATACCTGGTGGATGTGATCGCTACAATGCTTGTACCCCATATACCACAGAACGCCTTGTCAGCCAACCTTCGCTTTATGAACCTTTTTACATGTCATGATATCATAATACGATGCCAATGGCAAGGTGCAACGAAGTTGGTTGACAATCAGATTGACATTCAACGTGAATTACTAGCAACCAGATGATGACGAACTAACGATTCTGAACGCAGCAAATGCCATTTAGTCTGAAATCTGTGAACAATTCATTGCATTCAGATTTGTGGATGGTTAGTTTTCCCGTTTTGAATGAAATCTCGTTGCGATGCCAATTGGGTGACCAGACAATTAATTGAATATTTGTGGTCTCATGCACTGATCATTGAACTTCCCCTGTACAGTGCAGTGCACAAAAATTCAGTTTGAGACCGTCCCGAGCACCCTAGCAGAACATCGTGCTCTTTCGTTGCTTGTCGTGTTCTTGGAATGCGCTGTGAAATTTCCCTACAGAGGAGGGGGGGGGGGTGCGGCTGGGGCTGTTTGGGATCATAATAAGCCATTTCTGTCAAGTTATGTGGATTGAATGGGTATCACAAATTAAAAAGTAGATGTTAAGGGTGGTTAGAAATGTTATCTGAAAATGAATATGTTCAATTTAATTTTGGAATAGTGTTTCTTAGCTCCAAAAGTGCGCCACAATCGCTACATAATAATTCGCTGCAAAATATACATTTTTCCAATAAAAATTACTTTATTTAACAAGAGCAAGTATACGTGCAATAAATTGGAATTTGCGCTAAGATGGGTCTGGTCTTGTAGTGTTTCAAATTCTGTCATTCTCGGTCTACACCTACGGTATGAATGTAAAAGTCGGAACAAACAGTTAATTTTCCCTTTCCATCTGTGTGGGGGATTGAATATAAGTTTGCATTTATGAATGGCTTTCAAATTATCAAAACCCGCCATTAACCCCGCAACCCTTGGAGGGCGGTAATTTATAAGATTTCACTACTTCATGTGCTTTCGAAGTCATGATCTTTAATTTCAGATCGTATCCATTATGTAACACTGGTAAAAAATTTAGTCTGACTGAATTTTTTTCTGGGTCCATATTAACTACAAAGATACAATGACATGAAGTTTTTTTCTTTTTTAAATTAAAAAAAAAACCCCTGATTATTGCAAGCCGGGTGTGGACTGTCACAAACTGGGGATTAACGACTGAAAGAGATTAAAGGCCAGCCGCCCACTTGTCTTGGTAGCTGCGTAGATGAGGCGTATCCAAACAAGTGTTATCTCATTATGGGATTAAACACTTTGCAATATACAGTGGTAATTGGACATATACATTACAGTGGCCAGCTAAGTCAATCTAGGGACCTGGTCTAGACTATCCTACCTTGGTATAGAATAAAATCGATCCTTGTTTGCCGGTGTCTTCCATCCATTTTTTTCCATCAAGTGAATCGAAATGGTTTAGCACATTTACGTTTTGATACAATGTAATTTGTAACGTCCCAGACTTGCATGGTCACTGTGACAGTCGTTTGCTAATTATGTGATAAACTGTAACATTCTTAGAACTACTTGGCCTACTTTTTGCTGAAATGCAAGCTTTGAAAACGGAATCACACTAAAGATTAATTTGTAAATACTGGTTAAAAAGAAATGATGAATTGTTCTTTGTTTTAGGAGTAATGCTTAGTGTGGCTAGTTCCATGAATCGGTCCACTGAGCAACAGAAAATCATGAAACCTAATACTCTCCACACTGATGGGTGGGGTAGGGCTTTTTATTGTTTCATTGAAACTACTGGACTTTTTTTTCTGTTTGAAGGGTGGGGGGTTACAGATTGGCCAGTGTGCAGTTGAAGGCAGCAGAATGTGGCTAAGCCAGGTCAGGTATGTCCCGGCAATAATCGCCCACGGTCGTAACCTGTTCAAATACATTTGTTGCTTTTCCTACCGGCATTGACTTCCTTGAACACCGACGGGACCGCATTAATTAATTAATTAATTAATTTTATTAATTTATTTATTGATCTATCTATCTATCTATCTATCTATCTATCTATCTATCTATCTATCTGTCTGTCTGTCTGTCTGTCTATCTATCTATCTACTTATTTATTTATTTATTCATTTATTTATTTTATTTTATTTTATTTTTTAATTTATTTTAATTTATTTTTTTATTTTCTAATTATTTTATTTTATTTTATTTTATTTTTGTACCAAACCCATCCTAAACACAGTCATATTTGACGAATTAAAGTCACTTACCACAAAGTGTACGCTGCATGGGTGAGATGGATTCCCATGACCTTCCTCCTTGTCCTTGACAATTTTGACTGCACCAGTCCACGTTCTCTATAATTTCGGGTTTGGGGGAAATGTAAACAAGCTAATGGTCCTTGAACCTGCATTCCGACATTAGCAGCAATCACCCACCCCTCCTGGACGGGAACAGGGAAAAATATCTCTAAGCATTTTTAATCCTGTTAACGAAATGAAACTTCCCAGCCATAGTTCGCCAGCATGGAGTCATCCCTATCAGCCAGCGCGGTTGTGTTTGGGACCACTAATCACTCGCGCTTTGAGGGTGTCGGAAATGACGGAAAGCAACGATTGAAGGTGAAATGACTGTTTTAATAATAAGTGTGAATTTTTTTTTTAATTCACATCCATTTTTTTTTCAAGAGCAACATATGGTTAGAACTACCCATAAGTCGCCAATTTGAACACGGTCAATCAAGATAGATATTAACTTTGTGTTTGAAATGTATGGTTTCCCCTGGGATGTTTGTGAAAACATCACCGAAACCAGTTATCATAAACCCAAAGAAACCCGTGAAATCTAGGCGATTACTGCTATATTAACAGATTAACATGGAACCATATGACACAACACATTTTACTGTGACCGATGAACAGTCTGTGAAAGGTGCTCGTTTTACCTGCCGTTGCAGTGCGTTAAGCTAACCTTGCGTTTGTTTACATGTACTGAAACAGCTAGAGTCAACCGCTGCAGCGTTTCCTTTGTTGGTAATTGTTTTTATTACCACGTGTCTTGCTCAGCAGAAGTCAGTAGATAGTCAGACAGTCACCTATGCACATTAGAAGTCTGCTGACGAACAGACAACTGAAAAAAGCAAAACAAAACAAAACAAAGAACAAAAAAAACAAAACAAACAGACATAAAAAAAGAAGAAGAAACCCCCCACCCCAACACACACACACACACAGCTGGTTGACATGTACTCCTTTACACAAGTATTCACCGATAAGAGGTACCCAATGACTTATTCATGTGAGTGAAACACTATGATGAGCAATTTGCATGAACACACTTGAAAGAGAAAAAGTTCAATCACCAGGCGAAACATCTAGATTCAATAATGAAGTTTTGCACAGCCTTGAAGATTAAAGCATTACATTCGTCCAAAGCTTCTTTACACCCAAATAAAAAGATACTGGCTAGTCTATCACTTGCGACACGTAAAATTAAATTTGGATGTACACCAGGGGCTAGCATTGGAACAGTAATACAGAGAAGCTTCATTCTTTCCTTGGCGTAATTTGGACAATAGAGAAAGAAGTGTTTGAAATCCTCAGTAGGATGGTAGCAGTTACGTGTGGGTGTCTGAATGATATTGACTCTTTAGAGGTCGGAATTGAGTTTGGAAAAGCCTAGTCTTAACTGAGTATGGCAGATACTGACAAATCGCTGGCCGTGAGTATAGAAAATGGGAACTACGTCGACTGCAGGCAGAGTGGTCTTGAGCTTGGACTTAAGATCTGAAGGGATAGGGAGTCTCTGATATCAGAGGGGAGATTGTTCCATTGTTTGATGGCATCAGGGAGGAAAGATTTTTCGAAACGTAGGGTTCTGCATTTGATGGGGCACACGTTACTGGATGACCTACGATGGAGCATACGACCTCCCGGTGCGGGAGGAACAAGGCAGGAGAGATATGTCGGAGTTAGTTTATGATACATTTTGTAGAAAAAAGTCAGTTGAAAGTACTTACGTCTGCTGGCCAATGTTGGCCAACCAAGTTCCTGTAAGAGATTAGCGTGTGACGTGTGTCTTAAGGCACCAGTACATATTTTGGCTGCCTCAAACTTAATTGACTCAAGTGAGTCACACAGGCCTTGCCCACAATTGTCATATATCACACAACCATATTCAAGTATGGGCCTAACCATTGAGAAGTATAATCTTTCCAGTGTTTTTCGGGATAACCTGAATTTAAATCTTCGAAGGAGGCCAATGCGCTGGTTAGCTTTGTTTGTGATACGCGTGATATGAGCACACCAAGAAAGATTGTTGGCTAAAGTAATTCCAAGGTGGGTATGCGTATCTTCCTGTGGTATGGCGGTACCACCTAGGAGAGCAGGGGGGTGATGGGGTTTATTAATTTTGGCCGAGAAAATAACTGAAATGGATTTTATGGCATTAAAGACCAAGCGCCATAGTTTACCCCAGTGGTAAATAATTGAACGATTAGCGTTTAAATGGCGTGCTGATTCAGTGGGGTTTTGAACTATCTCAAGTATACTAGTGTCAACAGCGAAATCGCGGACATCACAGGTCAAATCATCTACAATATCGTTTATGTAGACAAGGAATAATAATGGGCCTAATATTGATCCCTGAGGTTCGCCGGCCTAAACAGATAGCCCGGAGGAGGTTTGCCCATGTATGAATTGAATTGTGTTTTATTGACTGCGCCACATATACAAAGTAGCAATTTGTCACACATGATACATACAGTACAAATTTATGTTATAAAGCAAACGTCACAAAAAAAAATCACACATGATACATACAGCACAAATTTATGTTATAAAGCAAACGTCACAGAAGCGACAAAAAACAGATACATACAAAGGAATAAAGAAAAAAGAATATAAAGAGAAAAAAAAATCTGCACATGATACACAAAACATAATAGATAAAGGCGCTCGGTATAAAGATACTATTGATTACATTGGCTATAGAGGTTTCTGCCGTATTGTCATGCATTCTTTCATATATGTCTCAAACATTATTATTAATTCCGTATCACTTAATTTCATAATAAATCTAAACATGTCTTGATCACTGAATGATGTTGGATGTACGAAAACGTCATGAATCTTTTTCCGAAATTTTTGCCTTGGTATATCGTATCGATTACAGGACATAACAAAATGGTATCCGTCTTCAATATGTTTACAAGGAGAACATATTCTTTGGTTTACAGGAACTTTGGCTGGTCTTCTGTGTCTACCCGTTTCTATATACATATTGTGTGCACTTATACGTAATCTAGTAATATTTCTGCGAATCTCGAAATTTTTTATTACCTCTAAATATCTTTCAAATTTTAAGTCAGTTTTGAATAACTTGTAGGTTCTTAATTTGGAATCATCATTTTGCCGTAGAATTTCTTGTTGCCACTGATTTTGGAATTTTTCTTCTATTCTTTTCTTAAACATAGTGGAAGGAAAATCGCCGTAATAAATTTCATGATCGTCCCAAAGTTCCTGTAAGTCTATTGCATATAAAGTATCTTTAACCGATTTTAGCCAGTGCGATTGATTTGTTTCAGACATCTCAACATGACACTTGTATGCATTGAAAAGTAACGAATTTTGATTCATATCCATAATTCGGAGCCAATTTTTACAGACACGTGTCATTACTTTGAGTGATAAAGGTGTTTTTCCCAGTTCACCAAATACAGCAATATTACTTGCTTTCCGATGTACACCAAGACAGTACTTCAAAAATCGTGTGTATAGTGTTTCAAAATCTGTTTTAAAATATCTTGCAATATTGTCTTGTGTAAAACTTTTGGAGGGTATAACCCTATAGGCTCCCCATATTTCCCATGCATACAGTAAAATTGGCATTATAACTTTATCAAACAAGGATAGGTAGAATTTCAAATTTGTGTTTCCCGGTATAAATATTCGCTTTAGTCTTGCTAAAGCTTTATTGGCCTTATCACATAACAACTTTATTGCACCATCAAAAGAACCTGTTGTAGATATTTGAATTCCAAGATATGTATATGTTTTAACAGTTTCCAGTGTGACGTCGCTGTATACAAACTATTGTGCCAGTTTATTACCTGACTTATTGAATATCATTACCTTCGTCTTGTTTATATTAACATTTAGTTTCCAATCTTCACAATAAGCATTTAATATATTTAAACAATTTTGAAGCCCTCCTTCGGTTTCAGATACTGGAATAAGATCACCGGCGTACAATAAACAGTTAATTTTCTTTTCATGTAGCGATACTGGATGACAATTATCATTAAAACAGTCTGGTAAGTCATTAATGAAAGTATTAAATAAAGTAGAACTCATTACACAACCTTGTTTTACTCCTCTTCGGATCTGTATATTGTCTGATAGACCACTAGAAAATTTTATTTGTAATGTTGAGTTATGATATATATCTTTGATTATTTTAAACATGTATCCATCGATACCATATTTCAGTAATTTGTATAGTAAACCTTCGTGCCAAACAGTATAAAAAGCCTTTTTAAAGTCTACAAAGCATACAAATAGATATCTATTTTTTGTCATCAGTTTTGTATATTTATCAATTAGAGTTCTCAGCACAAAAATATGATCACTTGTTCTACATCCTGCGGAAAATCCTATCTGTAACTCATTTTTTAAATTGGCTTCTTCTAAGTATTTCTGTATTCGGTTATTCATGATGGTGCAAAAAAGTTTTGATATACAGCTACTAAGACAAATGCCTCTATACATGTTTGGGTCACGAGTAGAGCCACCTTTGTGAATGAGGACTAGTAGCCCTTTTTTCCAAATAGTCGGGAAGAATCCCGATGTAAATACCATATTGAACATTTTGAGAAAAACATTACACAAAATATATGTGCTCTCTTTCAGCATTTCATTTAGGATTCCGTCTTTTCCCGGTGATTTCTTATTTTTCGGTTTGCTAAAGCTATAGTAATTTCAATTTCTTTGATTTTAAAATCTAATGGCAAAAAGATATTTGTGAATTATTGTAATTGTTCAAAAATGACTCCACATCGTGTTCCTTAGGAGATTCTTTCAGATCTGTACACTTTGACATGACGTCAGAAAAGTGGCGAAACCACTGTCTCGGGTCAATATTTTCGCTTACATCATCTTTTTTTGTGATTGTTTTTTTGAGCTCCTTTATTAGTTCCCAATATACTTTTGGGTCTTTATCCCATATATTATTTAAGGAGTGCATAATGCTGCTTCGAAATTCTCGTTCCTGGTGTTTACAAATTTGCTTAAATCTTTTTCTGTTGAAATAGTAAGTCTGTCTCAATTGAAGATTTGATGGGTTTTCAGACAGTAGTTTAGCCATTCTTTTAATCTGAGTGTATAAATTATAACAGTCTTTGTTGGCATATTTCGGTAACTTTTTCGACTTTTTTTTCTTGGGGTTTTTCATTTTCAATGAGAACTTTGCTGCCTTATACATTATACTGTTAAAATCATTAATCATTCTGTCGACATCACTGCGACTCTCAGTACTATAATCGGTTTGCAGAAAATCATTAATATCTTGCCTGCAAAGCAGTTGTAATGTATTTGTAAATCGGGCTGGGTGTAGTTTATCCCAAACAAAACACTCTAGTAAGGGCTCGTTAACTTTGCCTGCATTACACAATGGAGCGCAATCACTTCTTGTTAGGCTAACCGCAATTTGCAAGGATATATGGCAATGGTCAGAAAGCCACGTGAGATCGTTAACAAACATGTAGGGAATTGAAGAGAACAAAGATTGATCAACTCCAACATAGTCAATACATGTAGGCTTTCTGGCATTGTGGCTAAAACATGTATATTTACCAGTTAGGTTGCCTAGTTTGCGACCATTCAGTATCCTCAAACCCGTTCCAATACACAAGTCAAGTACCATTTTTCCGTGTTCATCTACGTTACGATCATCTAAATTAGACCTTACCATGTGCATGTCGTAAAAATTGTCAGAAGGCACCGGTATATGTATAGAATCAGCTTTATCAGAAAGGACAAAATCATTGTTAGTGGATGTGGCAGCATTGAGATCACCCATTTTAATACACTTACCACCATACCTTGAATATTCTGTTATATCATTAAAAATCTTATCAAAAATATCAACATCACCTGTGTATCTAGAATTTGGGGGTGATATATAAACTGTTGCAATATATAAATATCTTCGGCCAACATAAAAGTAGACTTATTCAATTTTATCCAAACTATTTCAGGTTCAGTAACTGGTAAGAATTCAACACCATGTTTATAACTATTCTTGACATAAACGGCAATACCACCAGAATGCTTATTTGCATTAATAGATTTGGGCCGTATGCTAGAATGCACCTTATAACCAGAAACCTCAATATCTGCGTTAGGACCTGCATGTGTTTCAGTTAGACCAAATATATGAAACTTGGTCAATGTTTCTATAAATTCAGGGTCATTGAATTTGGACAAGGACTGCCCACATACAGTATGTCTGTGACCATGGATGTCCCATGTCATAATATTTAGATGTTCACTCATTAGGACAGTTTGAAATAAATATAAAACAGCATGTGTATTACATATTTATCTATAATATGCATGTCTTCGTCTATTTCCACCTCCAAAGCTATTAAAGCTATTAAAGTTATTATAGTGACGACGACGCCTTTCGGGTTTAAGTTCAGGCTTGTAAGTATATTTCAGGTTTGCCGCTAATATGCGCGTACCCTGTTCGTTAGGGTGTATCTTGTCTGAATACAGTTCCTTGCGCGGATACTGTTGTCTGTCAACAAAGCTTGAGTAGCTCTAGCATACTTTAATTCCTGGTTCGGAGTTGGCTTGCAGCTTTAACAAAGAATTGGTAGCTTGCACTTTTAGGTCAAGTTCTTTATCATCAACACATGGTATTCCGCTAGATAGGATCACTTGCTTTGTGATGTCTTTTGATATGATGTGGTCTGCCAGCCCAACGGGATCAGCAGCAACAACCTCTGGTGTCTTGCTCTTCAGGTCATTAATGATGAGATGGACTATGACTGCATCGTGTTGTTTGTCATAATCACCCATGAATTCACGGGCTTTATCCATTGTATACACTTTTTCGAATGTAACAGAATGACTTTCGCTGTTCAGAAACTTTTCTGGATTCATGTGCTTTAGTTGAGAGCTACCAAGTATCAGAACATCATCTTTTTTTCTTCTGTGTTTGGGATGCTTCAGAATGTCGCAGAAATTCCGCGACGGCTGCAGGCGGTTTCTTGGCAGCAACTGTAGCCCAAGTAGACGTGCCAGCGTCCATCCCTTGTGCTTGTAATTGCCACTGTAATGTCTCTTCTTTTGCTGCAATCACTTGGTCTCGTAGTTCTTCCATCTTTCCACGCAAATTTTCCATTTCTTCGTTTTTCTGAGTAATGTTTGTCAGCAGTCTATCTATTTCTTCGTGGAGGGAGTTTTTCATTTGCCTACGAATGGCAATTTCTGTCTCGCTTTCACTTTGTAAATCTTCGATTCTCTCTTGTTGTCTTCCTGTTGTACCTTCAGTCACAAAGCTTTCTTGAACATTGGCTACCATACCAATCACCTCAGTTTGTTGCTTATTGAGTTTGTTGTTTAACCCCTCGCACGTGCTTTCGCTTTTTGCCAAGTCTGTTTTAGATTTTTTTAGCTCAGAGGCCAAGTTTTTGTTTTCTTGTTTGATTTTACTGATTTCTTCATTTTTGTGAGCGAGCTCTCTTTTTGTAGTGGATAATTCCTTTGCCACTGCTTCCAGCTTGACTTGCAAGTTTTCATCTTGGTACCCTTTAAGATGTTCCACCAACTGTGTCTCTAAAGACTGGAACAATAATTTTATATTTTCAAACTGGTTTTCTGTAGTTCCTGTAACATCTTTTTCTTTGGTTGCTTTAGCTGAACAGATTTCATGCAAGATTAGCTGTACATTTCGTGGTGTATCCCTGCATTGATTGCAATTCCAAATACTACCCAATTCATCTAGTTTCTCATTAAACTTTGCTAAAACAAATACTCTGTTTAAGCAAAATAAGATGTCAGCCTTCTGGAATGAACTCAGAAAACAGCAACGATCTAATGTCGATTCTACTTTGGCTCCACACGAATTTGCTAACTTTTGTAAAAGTGTCATGTCAGATTCTAAAGAAATTGACGGACATCACTCTCATGTTTGTGAATTTGTTCATTCTAAGGCAACTCTTGCAGCGAGCGACTTGACTAGTGAAGTTGTTGATCCCGATGTGATACCGCAGTTAGTTAGATCTCTGAATTTTTGTAGCTCTCCTGGTATCGATGGTATATCTGCAGAGCATCTCTGGCACGGTTTGTCATCTGTGTTATGTAACATTTTAGCCAATTTATATTCTGTGATTCTCTCTACTTGTATTGTGCCAGAATTGTTTAAAACCGGTATAATTATTCCTATTCTTAAGAAACCATCTTTAGATCCTAACAAGCCTGAAAGCTTCAGGCCCATTACTTTAACAACCTCTCACCCAAAAATGATAGAAAGTTTAATTAAGCCTGATTATGAGGCTAATAACAATCAGTATGGATTTCGTAAAGGACGGAGCACATCTTTTGTAATCTCAATGATAAATGATACTGCAGCTGAGTTTAACGCCAGGGGCTCTCCAATGTATCTCTGTACGCTAGACGCGGAGAGATGCTTTGACTCTATTTGGCACGTAGCCTATTTTTTAAACTACGGGGAAATGTCCCTCCGAACCATTGGTTATTTTTATATAATTGGTATAGATCCTCCAACGCCACAGTGCGATGGAAGGGTGGCCTAAGCAACGTGCTCAACATCACTAGAGGCATGAAGCAGGGTAGTATTTTATCCCCTACTTTATTTAATATTTTTATTGATGACCTACTTAATGAACTTCAAGAGGCACCCCATGGCGTTCGGTTATTCGATTTGAAAATTAATTCTTGTGCATATGCTGACGATGTAACCCTCATGAGCTCGACCATTACTGGTCTTCAGGGTTTGATAGACACATGTACTCGTTATGCTGACTATTGGCGCATGAAATTTGGGATTAAAAAATCCAAGTGTATTATTCTTGGTAAAAATATGTTTAAGGATACTCCTACCTGGTATTTGGGAAATCAGGCTATTGAGACTGCTAATGAAGTAGAATTACTTGGCGTCTCTATAGATTCCTCCGGAAGATTTTCGAAACATGTTGATAATAGAGTTAATGCTTGCAGACGAAGTATATATAGCCTGACATCTATAGGTATGTCTTATCCAGGACTGTCGTCCGACGTGAAATCTTATTTGTGGAATTCCATAGGAGCTCCAACACTCATGTATGGTATGGAATGTATCCATTTAAAGAAGTCAGATATTGATTATTGTAAATCCATTCAAGGTTCTATTATTAAGAAAACACAGGATTTGTTAAGCGATCTCATCATTCCTATCTCCTTCAGGCTTTAAATATTTTCCCTTTCAATGAGCTTCTATGTAAGAACACAATAAGTCTCTGTAAAAGACTTGGCGTTATCAACTGCTATGCCAGGGACCTGTACAGTAGAATTCTAGCATCCTATATACTCACTGGTAAATGTGCTAAAGGCACGCTGGTAGACCGAGTCGTTACGACAGGTCATTCTCCAGTGAGTGTTTTGTTTAACGGTACATTTGATTACAAGGCTAGCTTTAACTCGCATAATAATGGGGTGGTTGACTCTCTCAGATATCTAGTTCACCACGAAAACTTTCTCAAGCCATGGCGTAGTGAATATATACTGGCTAATCTTCTTACACGCGCCTTTTAGATTGATATTCTTTTAATAATTCTGGTCTCTCATTCGGTGGGGGGGTTTGCTCGAGGGCTTAATACTTCTAAGCTCTCGGGCAGGCCCAGCCCACCAGGGGAGACCCTGCTGATACATTTACTTGTAGTTCCTATGTGGTGCAATGTGACTTCAATCCCTTTTATTTTATTTTATTTTTTTTGTTCTATTGTACTCCAACTTGGTTTATTTAATGTGCTCTGTATACTTTATTTTTTAATTACCATAATGTCTTATCTTGATGTATTTGAGTATTTCCTCGGAAACTATTATTATTATTGTTATTATAATACATTTGTAATGGAACCAGTTCATACACATCGTGCATTGTTCCATGGTGGCATTATATTCTCGGTTACGCACGCAATCCGCGTAACAGAGATCTGTATCTCTTGAGTTTTTCTTCTTTTTACCTTTAAACTTCCTTTTAACGTCTGTTTCGTCTACACTAGAGCTTGGCATTTTTGTCATTTGTTCTGACTTTTTATCTTCTTTGCTGTCAGCTGTGTTATATTTCTTTGTGATCGTGACACGGTCATTTTTCTTGGGCTCTCGTTTGCCTGTTTTATTTAAGTATTTTTTATTGGCAAGTTTCTGATCCGTTATTACACTACAAGATTGACTGCGTAGTCTTGGAATGGGGAGATCATTGTTCTTCTTGTGCTCGCCTTCATTGTTTTCTTGGTCAACGACTAGGTTTTCACAGTTTTCACTAGGAGAGCCCACCTGTGCCTGTGGCATGTCTGGTAAACGATCGTGATTTTCGGGACAACTTTGGCCTTTATTCGGGCTTCTAGATGACTGAATTTTCTCCATAAGATCTTTTCCGAGTCTTTGAGGTGTACTTAAGACCCTTTCTACAAACCCTGTTATGCGTTTAGGTGTCACTTTGGGGGTAGGCGTGTCTGGTTCTGATTCAATGTAATCACGTATGATAACACGTTGAACGCGGTTTGAGAGGTAGCTGTCGATCCACCTAAGGAGACCTTCTGACAACCCCAGCTGACGTAGTTTGAAGGGGAGGCCTACATGCCACACTTTGTGGAAGGCCTTCGAGATATCTAAGAACACCATCCTGGCCTCCTTGCAGTTCTCAATTTACAATATAAACATTACAGATGAAAATATAATTCCATTTCAAAATAAGTAATTACACCACATAGAATGAGATTTAGCAGTTGACTGGGAGTATCAGCTGTTCAGTCGTTTCATTGTAGACGAATTACCGCTAGAAAGGGGAACGGCTACTCAGAGTTCTACAGCTAAAGATGCTGACGGCCGACTTTATCCTGCCAGTAGAGCCACAGACGGTGTGTGGGCAGGTCCTCCACCAGACTACAACCTTACTGCCTGTACGCACACTTTGAACGAAGCTAAAGCCTGGTGGAAAATACGGATGGATAAAGTGTACGTTGTCCGAAGTGTTACAATCTATAACACATTTACTGGTAAGATTTGCAATATAAAATGATATTGTATCTGCCATGAATATAAACATTAACAATATTGCCAGTGTAAACAAACCGTCCTCAGCTAACCTTAATATCCAGCGAATAGCAAGTCCCACTATGGTCTGGGAGAAATCAACAGGAAGGTGTCCATTAATCAACAGGTACCCTTATTGAAGAAAAATCGTTAAAAATCGGCGATCCACGGTATCACCACTTAGTGAACATTTTTTGTTTAATCCTCTGGCAAGCTACATTTGCAACAAATTTCAGAACCGTCTAAGCGATGATCTTGTAGCAGAAGTTGAAAATAACGAAAAACACACAAATTGGTTAATAAATAGAAACAAATACAGCCCGAATTGTTGAAGAAAAAGGTTTGTGGTTCCCAAAGGTGCCCTATGCAACTTGGAAGAAGTTGGCTAGGCATTTGTGTAAGAAAAGAAGAAATTTTAAGATTTTGCGAAAAACTGAACCAGGCAATGCATAAAAAGCATGAAAATCACTGAAACGTGACCATTTGAACAAGCTCGATCGAGACCTACCCAAGGCACATCCCCACCAAATCTGAAGTGAATCCGGCTGACGGTTTTACAAAAGTCAAATATGTGAATTTTCATTGGAAATCGTCATTGATTTGCATGGTACTCTATAGGAATGCATGCATCAAGTACCCAAATTGAAAAAAAATCGGTAAAAAATCGGAGATCTGGAATATCGCTATCTAGCGAACACTACAAGTGGTGGCTCTTTCGCCTCACATTCCACAAAGGCTTTAAAAAAAGTAAAGCTCGACGTACCACAGCAAGTTAAAAAATGATAGCCCTATACAACGTGCGTGAAAAACAGATATCCCCAGGTAAGATCTCAAAACGGGTTAAAAGTAGAAAAAGATGTATGGGGTGTTTTGATTTATTTATACAGGTGTATGTCTCATCTGGAACTTTCAGAATAATAAAAAATAGTCGGCGGGATGCCATTGATAATATAGGGGCAAATAAACATGTGGTGTGTCTCTGGAATGTACCTGAAGCCTCTATCATTGGTAAATTTGCATTAAAAAAAATAGGTACCTTCTCATGCTATAAACTTACTTTACCCCTATACTTACTTTACCCATATACTTACTTTACCCCTATCATGGGGATTTTACTGTTCGTCTGATCTTGTCTGATCAGCGGCTCCACAGCCATTATCAACAAAGATATTATTAGGGTTCCTTACACAGATACACACAATCAGATTATGCTAACATAACATTACATCCTTTGCAGACCTTTAGAAAAATCTGAGAAAATACCAGTTTTATCTGGTTTTATTAAGAAAATTCTTCTAAATAAAGTTAGGTGAATCTGGTCAATTTACAAGTGTAATGGTAAAGTTCGCAAAAGTTGGATGATAGCCCCACTGGTGAAGGCTCAACACTGGCCTAAAATGGACAATCAAATGACGTTTGACGTCCAAAATTTTACAAAACAGGGCCATTTTGTAGGTGGTCATTTTCTGAAGCTGTGGTTTGTTTAACATGGGTTGCAAAATCTACAAGGGCCGTCGACCATGTTATCTTTTCACTTGCACTTGGTTTAAAGCTATCTTAAAAAACACAGGTCATTTCTTGGTGCTATACACAGCCAAAGGTAAAAAGAAGCCTACTTTACCCCCTGTATTTGTTTTGGATTCTGCTGTGGGTGCTTGGAAAAAAACATACAGTCCTACCAAAGTGTACATACACTGGAAACATTTGAACTGTGCTACATGTGATCCACGAGCCGGACTTCAGGTACCTGCCTACATAACAGTGAACCCCTTTGGAGGGAAACTCCCTGTCTAACCTATCCTCACAAAAGAGTGTTTTGAACAAGTTTGTTATCAATGTACAAAATATCATTAATTCAGTTTGTGCTTTTATGACTGTTGTTCTGTGTTCTGTTTTGCTGTATTGTGTGCTGTTTTCTATGCTGTCTTTGTGCAGGTCTGTGTGAAGGTCCTTGCGCTTGTGTGGATCAGTGTTGGAGGACGTCTGTAGTGAATCTGAGGGCATCTATGGGTCGTCTGAGGGCGTCTGTATGGCATCTGATGGCGTCTGCATGGCCAGTGAGGGCGTCTGCATCTTATAGCGTCTATAGGGCCTGTGAGGGGATCTGAGGGTGTCTGTAAGCGGATGGAAGGGCATCTGTAGCGCGTTTGCGAGGAAATGTGGGCGTATGAGGACCTGTGTGGCCATATGAAGGCATATGTTAGGGTGTATGATTGCATATGTGAGCGTGTATTAAAATGTTTGAGGGCCTATGTTGGAGTATGAGGGTGTTTGTTAGGGCGTATGGAGGCGACTGTGAGAGTATTAGGGCGTGTGTGGGCATATGAAGGCATATATTAGATCCTATGAGGGCATTTATGGACCTATTTTGGCGCGTATGAGCCTGGATGTGGGCGTATGAGGCTTATATTAGGGCATATGAAGGCATGAGAGTATAAAACCGTATATATTATGGCATATGGGGTGTATGTGGGCGTACATTTCGGCATATATTAGGGTAAATGAGGGCGTATATTTGGCACATGGGGGCATACATGGGGAAACAAGGGCCATGGAGGCGTCTATAAAGGCGTCTGTAGGGCGTCTGAGGGCATCTGTAGTGCATTTGTAAGGTATTTGCAGGGCATCTGTGGGGCATCGGAGAGTGTTACCATACTGTTATCTTTGTTATATAAATTGGCTTCAAGTAATCTATAATCAATTCACTAGGATTTCGTTGCAGGGATGTTTCTGATTTCTGCCCCCCCCCCCCCCCACGCCCCCGCCCCCTTGTGTACTATCATCATTTTTTTCTTGAGATTTTCAGTCGGTGATTCATTGATACGTCGATGCTGTCCTTTATTACCAACTCAGTTGTAAACAAAGATTTGAAAAGGGTGTATGTCTGTCCTGTATCGACAGATTATAGCAGAAATTGTGCATTGAGTGGCAAGCACAGCAAGTAGTCTTCGCTTAAAAAAAATAGGGGTCAATATGTGCACGCTTGACAAAATGCTGGCCCACAGCAGACGGGTAAGACATTAGTTACCCTACGCTACAGTACTCTACCATCTTCTATCAGCGATCAGAGAGATTTGCAGTTTCGTTAAGCAAAATTTAAGGTATTTTAGTACTGAATACTGACACGATATGGGAAGAAAACTCAATAATTTGGTCGCATGAAAACATGAAATTCATCACAGTTGGTGTTCTATTGTGAGCGTAAGATATGATTTTAGATAAAGAATAACGATAAATAGAAGGTCACTGGCAACCACTACGCTGATGACGTGCGTGCACGTCAAAACCGAATTAAGGTCGCAAACACGTTACGGGAAGTCTTCCGTAAACAGGGGGGACGACGATTCCCATAAACCAACCAATCACACTTCTGTACGGATAACTTCGTTAAAAGAGGACGTGTCTGCATTCCATGTATTCTTACGCAGTGAACAGGCCCATCAAAATAGAGGCCGTTTCATACAAATTGAATAGCTTGATGACTTTTGGGCCTTCGATTCGACGTTTTCGCAGGAGTTAATGCATGGGGACCGTGGCCGTTTTAAAATGGGACGATCACGGAATAAAGGGAATCAATAAGGGGGTGATCGGATGCCAGGCATTTTGGATCACTAGGGTATCTCTGCACGGAATAAGGACATAAGGTCTTGGGTTGATGCTCCAGGGGCACATACGAGGCATACAGTGGTCATGGACATAGTCCAGCAAGAGGTGCAGACTCTTGCGGAAACTTCGGTTTTCTATCTTCGGTAACATGTGGCCACAGTGACCAGACATGGGGCCACAAACTTGAACCGGTGTTTGAAGTATCTTGGATAATATATTGATAATATTGTACTATGCGTGTGGCCACATATGCACTCTGCCCTATAACACAGTATCTCTAATTTTACGATAACGAACACTGAACAACCAGCCCTGTGTTGTTTCACCAACCATGGCTTTGCAGGTAAGCAGTTTCCCCGGCCCAAATTTACCCTCTAGACAAGTCAAAATAAAATGCTCTGTGTGAGTTGATAGTTCTGCAAAATAACGGCACACGATGGCTACTTTTTCGATAAAATCTTTCAGCCTGGGTAGATCAATTTTTATTCGAGAAGGGCAGTTTTACTCTTGCTTAAGACCCGTTCTTAGTTAATTTATTATAAAACAAAAGAGCTAATGAATATCATAAAAGTAACTGATGGGGGATGGGGGTGGGGGTGGGGTGGCCGTCATTGCGTCGCGCTGGAACAGGCCGCGAAGCGGTCCTGGCGAGGAGGTTCTGACAACAAGAGGTCTTTTTACTTGACCAGTTACCGGTCACATCCGTTCGGCTGGGCTGGCGTGCTGGTGAAAAAAAAACCACACTGGGCAGAAGTCACCGAAACACGCAGGTACACTTGGATAACATGTGTTCTAGCAGTAAGCCTACTTTGCTTGGGCATGGCCGTCTCATGCTACAACCTGTGTCATTAAAGAATACCTGTTTCCTGGTCGGCTGTGGCCCGGGTGGGTGTATAAATGTAGGAAAGGTCCTAGCACTGAAAGTTTGCCAATATGCAACCGAGTTACGAAATTAAGCTGCCCCGTAAACCCATAATAGAAAGCTTGTCCATTGGCATTGGAATGGTTTATGTTAAAGTAAATCCTAGGAGATGCAAGTTAACTGTATGTGTTAGAGCATATTGACAATAAATATGAACTGTACATGATTATTTATTTTAGACTATTGTATTCTCCATGCAGTGTGATGCAATGGATCTGTTATGTAGTCCTAGTAGGTAAGCTTGCAAGTATCACTATCGTTCCTAACATTTGGCTGTATAATTTTGGATGTCACCCAGACTTTTGTATCACAGTTGCCAGCGCAGTTCATGGTCCTCGACACTACGTTGTCTGGCAGTAGACCTGCTGCAACACGTGCTGTCAAAGTGTCCATGCATGCTTCAGTTGGCTGTTGCCCAATGTGTTTTTTCAACGGCACTGCAGCGCCACCGAACGAATGTGGTCGGAACCGGTAAAAGTTCAAAGACCATTTCTTGACTGCTCGCCAGGGCCAGCTGGGCCTGGCTTGTTATATGTAAATATTGTAGGGCCAGTGCTATGTTGTCACTGTGCTGGCCACAAAATTTATATGATAGGCTATACATTGAAAAAAAAATTGAAGGATAACCTCTACGCAACTCACCCTAACATGGTCATCATTAAAACGCTGTGCTGACCGTGTACATCAGTATGTTGTCAGCTTTTCGGGAGAACTTTCTGCAATATCTTCACACTGACAGTATGAATTCTATCACAGGGCTGATGAAAAGTAAGGAAAAGATCGCCTAATTCATTTTTGTGCCCCAGTTTTGCACCACCCCTTTCCTTTTTTTTTTTTTTTTTTTTTTTTTTGGTTTTTTGTTCTTAGCTCTGCTGACCAAAATTAGCAGAGCTTATGCGACTGTTCATGTCTCTTCATCCGTCCGTCCCTGAACTTTTTGCTCTTTAGCGCAATACCGTTCACAGTTTTCAAGTTAGCCCAATATAACTTTGAGAACTTAGAGGCTGTATCAACATCTACACCCCTTTGGATATTGGTGGCGCCGCTTGCATTATTCTGTAATGTAGGGGTCAAAATATGAAGATATTGTAAACAGTCTAGCATCTTTATATTTTGGTGGATCATCAAATTAAGTGGAACTTTAGGGGAGGTCAAAGTGTAAGTTGTTAATGATATTAGTGGCCCCACCTATAATTTGACGAAAATTATAAGCCAAACCGTATTTTAAGATGTAAAAATTCCATATTGGGAAAACTAATTAGATTAGACTAACTAAATGTACATGATATATGGACCATGGCCAAAGGTATAATGTTTTGTAACATCAGTGACGTTGACCTATTTTTGTCAGGTCAGCATGCCTAAAAAGTTGAACAGGTGATTTTGTAATCGCCGGGTGTAGCTTGGACATTTTTGGCAAAGAGAATTGAGCCTCCAGATCAAATTTGCCTTCGATTACATAATACATAAGATTGTACATGGTGACCTATTTTTTTGGGTCACTGTGACCCAGTAATTATGCAGTTTGGCTCTTTGGCAGTTTCATCATTAACTCCTAAAGTTATGACCCGATATGAACAAACAGACTACATATGAGAAGCTGGACGTGGGGCGCATATTTTGCACACACAATGTTTTATTCCAAGTTTAAGGTCAAAGTCAAACGCCCAGTTTGGATAGAGGGGTTATGTCATGAATGCTCTGCACCCTACATTTGGTTTAAACATATTTTTTATTATTGCCAAAAAATTACATACGTACTCAATCAACAGAGCAATTGGGGAAAAGGGCATGGCCCTATGCAAATCCCTCTTGCAGAAAGTGAGACAAAATATACAGGACAGACAGAACAAACCAGATCAAACAGAAGGAAGGACAAACATGGACAAGACAGAAAGTGGGGCGTCAGCTGAAAAAAAAAAAAGAAAAAGAAATTCATAAATTTACTAACTAGGGAATCAATGATAATGATAGGAAGAAGAACAACAACAAATCCAAGCATAGCAATCATACCCACGGGAATCCCATAAAAGATACAGAGTAAATTTCACCAATGCCTACAGTTTTAAAACGCTCAGTGTCAGATATATATTCGTGGACAGCTAAAAATGTCTTTTTTTCAAAAGAGCAATCGGGTGAGCTATGAAACATAGTCTGAAGGGTTAATGGAGCAATATGGACAATTTTAGAGTGTAAGTTTCGCCGAAATTGGTCAAATTTCGGATATTTAGAGGATCGGGACACCGCTTTATAAATCTTGGATTTAAATACAGATACAGAGTTTGAGTTACGTGTTGCAAGTGGTAGCTGATTCCAGAGTCTAACAGTAGAAGGAAAGAATGACTTATGGAATAAATCTGTTCGAGCTTGGAAATGGGAAAGGTCGAATGGGCGACGGGTATTGAAAGATGGCACACTGGAAGGTATAAGAGAGCATAACATATCTGGTACAAGCTTATTAACAATTTTGTACATAAGGACTAGTATGGCTGACTCTCTACGCTGAGCCAAAGTGTGCCAGCCAACTGCTTCATATAACCTTTCAATGCTTGTTCCGTGCATAGCACCCGTCACAATGCGAGCAGCCGAAAGTTGAACATCTTCAAGTCTTTCAATATCTGAATTAGTGCAGCCACTCCACACTGGACTAGCATACTCCAAAATAGGCAGAAAGAAAGAAATATATATTGTCTCTAATGTTCTTCGGTCCAAAATATATTTCAAACCTTTCATAATGTTAATCAATTTATTCGCTTTTATTATAATTTCATTTATATGGCCATTCCATGGGAGATCTGAACGTAATAATACTCCAAGAAGTTTCTGTTCAAAATTGTCATCCAGAACATGACCTTGAAAAATAATTGGCGGGTGAGAGGGAGAGACACTTTTCCGAGAAACCAGCATGGATTGAGTTATTTTAGCATTAAAAGTTACAAGCCAGTCTTTAAACCACTGTTCAATGTCGGACAGATCGGCATTTAGTGTATCTGCTGCAGTAATCGGGTTTTCAACAATAAGGTAAAGAGACGTATCGTCAGCAAACATTTTTATATCAGATCGAATAATATCTACAATATCATTGATATATATATAAGAAAAAGTAAAAGCCCGAGGACAGAACCCTGAGGCACACCTGCTTGGATATGTCCCCAAGAAGAAGACTGACCATTGATAACCACCCGTTGATTACGATTTAAAAGGTAATTGCCAAACCAATGCATGAGATTTCCAGAAACTCCGGCTTTACTGAGCTTGTACAATAACGCAGGGTGCCACACTTTGTCAAAAGCTTTACTATTATCTTAAAAAAATAACTCTAACTTCCTTTTATTGATCAACAGCAAGACATAGTTGATGGTAAAGAGTCCTATAAATCTGGCAAGTCTAATCCAATGACTTTCAAGATATGGAGTTTACATTTTAAAACACATTTGGCCGATAATTTCCATCAAATTAAAGGTGGCGCCACTAGTACCTTATCGGCCATCTCACATTTCTTGAGATAGGCTCATGTAACGTTCAGAAGTTATAAAGTGTGCCGACATCAATGTTTGTGGTGTCACCTAAAGTATTATGTCATATACTGGTCAAAATGTGACAATCTTGTGACCGCAATTCTGTCAGCAGTTTTCAAGTTAGTAACTTTTAGGACTTACTGGGGGTTAAAGAAAAATCTTCGTTCTTTTCAATACTGGAGGTGCCACCTACAGTATTATGCAAAATAAGGGTCAAAATAAGAAAATCTTGTGCACATACTATCATCTTTAATTTGTGGCAGACCTCCATAAAATTCGGTGGGATTGTGGGGAAGGTCAAAGTCTAAGTTGCCAAAGGTACTAGTGGCGCCACCTATAATTTGGTGGAAATTATCGGCCAAATGTGTTTTAAAACGTACACTCCATATCTTGAAAAGTCATTGGATTAGACTTGCCAGATTTACAGGACATATAGATAATGTTCAAATCCAGAATTGCATATAATATCCGTGACCTTTACTTATTTTGTGAGGTCATCATCCCTGTAAACTTTGAAGAGGGGATTTTGTACTGGTAGAGTGTATCTTGGAATGCAATAGCAAGTGAGCACAGCACCAGGCAGCCCTATGGGACTATTGTATTACATAATCTGGGCTCCATTGATTTTCTGGCCCAAAGTGTATGAAGACATAAATTTAGGGACTCATTTATTGTTGTCTTGGCACATGTAGCAATATTTATCACAGGGATTGCACAAATAAGGTATGAATACATGTAAAGCGAAGTGCCATCTGGTAGACAATTTTCACATTAAATGTACATATGCTTTATATGTTTAGAAGCCACTTCAGGACCCACAGCTTTAAAACGAACAGGTGCAATATAGCCATGGTGCCAGCAAAGCATACGGCCCATGGGCCTCTTGTTTGAATTGACCAGATTTAAATACATTTATTTTTCAGAACTCTCTTACTAAAGCGACATAACGTTGCATGGTATTTTTTTTCTTTTAATTTTCCAAAAGATCTGCAGGGAAGTAATATTTTATATTTGTATAATCTGATTGTGTGTATAATGTGTATTGAACCATAATAATCTATTCGTCAATAATGAAGTTGCCGCCGCTTATAACGCAAGATCAAAGAAAGAGCAAAATTCCCATGATAAGGGTAATGCAATTGTATGGCTTGAGGAAATATCCCACAAACACATTTCTACCATATTTCAGAATAATTTGAGTGAATGTTTTGAAAATAAAAAACAAAAGAGAAGTTAAGCAAAAAAAAAAAAAACAAAAAACAAAACAAAAAAAAAAACAAAAAACAAAAACAAAAACACAAAAAACCCAAAACAAAACAAAAACAAAAAAACAAAAAAAAAACAAAAAACAAACAAACAAACAAACAAAAATTTGCACTTATGCTGTAATTTTGCAACATACATCAGATACAGCTAGCATTTGACCATGTGTTGTATTGTGTGGCCGTGGTAAGCTTCCTACATGCCTGGTGTAGGCTGACAACAATAATTGCAAGGGCTATGCCGTCATTACAAAATCCTGACCACGAGACGCACAAGTAGGCCGATGTTGTAGACTATTTGATTTACACGCATTTAATTACAAGAACAATCGGCCAAGAGGCAACGTCTGTATGAAGGCCTCTTGCAAGAATATTTAAGTTGGCTCGTAGAGAAAATCGCTACTCTTAAGTGTATCCTTGGCTAGTAGAAAAAATGGCTACTTTTAAGTATATCCTTGACTTGTAGAGAAGATGGTTACTTTTAATTGTATTTGTGTCTTTTTGCCCAGAACCACTTCCTAGTAGTCAATATCCTATTCCGCAGTTCGAACTCAGTATAAGTATATCCTAATTCTTTGTGTTTTACGGGTGTGTATATGAGGGTCTTACTTCATGCGTGAGTACTAAATATCATATTTGATTTGTTGCTGCTTATAACACTTGGTAGACCACATGCTGACTTACATTAAGAAAACAAGTGATGATGCTTTTCCAGCTCCCAATCGCATGCAAAGGTTGAATATAACAGTGGGCATGGCTCCTGAGCTTACCAGACAGTCGTTGTGTAAGTATTATCATTCGACGGTTCCAGCAGCAGGCAACGCTACTATTGTGTGCACACAGGAATTGACCGGGCTATACATCGGTATCCAGAAAACGTCTCGAACAACTTACAATCCCAATGGGTCTATAAAGAAACAAAACGATGGCTACCTGACTCTCTGTGAAGTAAAAGCCTCGGGTTACGAAGGTAAGGACAAGGTTCTTGCGAAAGCTTAAAGCTATCAAGGTTGAACACCCCAAAACTGAAATAAATAAATAAATTAACGAATAAATGAATGAATAAATAAAAATATAAAAAATAAAGCACACACGAGCTTACTATGAGATACAGTCATCAAATACTATACTATGAGATACAGTCATTAAATACTATACTATGAGATACAGTCATTAAATACTATACTATGAGATACAGTCATTAAATACTATACTATGAGATACAGCCATTAAATACTATACTATGAGATACAGTCCATCAATACTATACTATGAGATACAGTCATTAAATACTATACTATGAGATACAGTCATTAAATACTATACTATGAGATACAGCCATTAAATACTATACTATGAGATACAGTCATTAAATATTATACTATGAGATACAGTCATTAAATACTATACTATGAGATACAGCCATTAAATACTATACTATACAGAACATTGGAATACTATACTATACAGAACATTGGAATACTATCATGAGATACAAGTAAAACATACCACAAATCAAGATACGAGTGCGAACGACAAAATGACACAAATACAAATAGAAAGGAGAAAATCTGTTGTGGAAATTGCCTAAATGATTAAGCACCACACATGGAACAAGTGTTAACTGAGATGATGATGTTTATGATGATAGCAAAGACGATGATGCGGATGAGGATGATGGTGATAACAATGATGGTGGATGTGGTAACGGGGCTGCTGGTGGCAGTTCTCGTTGTCGTGATTGTGTTGTCGATGGTAGTGGCGGTGATGGTGATATCGCGTCCATTTAATTATTAATTCTAAAAATACATAACAGATAAAATACAGTCACGCCGAGAGGTGCCCTACTTGGTCTTCACAAAGGAAAAGTAGAATTCCTTGTGGCTTTTAATAGATCTGGTAGCCGTTGAAACTCTTTATGTAGTCTAAAAATCACCTTTCTAACCATTTTTTTTTTTCAAATTCCATTTGATCTACTTTCGGGTACTAACATGCAGCCTCGGTCGCATTCTTCAAGGTTCAAACAGGAAAGCAGGTTAGAAAACCGTGAAAGATTTTGAAAATAAGATCCGTTGAATACTGAAACACTATTTGCTAAGGAAAGTAAAAAATGAAAAACAATAACAAAAATCGGCAAGAGGTGTCAAATGTTAACTTCCTGAGTAAATTTTACTAAAAATCAACAAACGCGGGCTGTGGGTACCCTGTATACCGTATAACATTGGAACTATTTGAAGCAGTTGGTTAGACAAAAACGTGAGCTTTTTACATATACATTCTCACCTCGTCATTATAAAATTGCTCAAATCATCAAATTAATAACCCTTATCCGTGGTGATCAACGGGAACTAGTTGTTAGTTGTTTTCATGTTCCGGAAAGAAATCTGCATAACTTGCTTTCTATACCACTAAACGTGTAAACATTATTAGTCTAAAGCATTCCATAGAACGACTTTGACAATATCCCCTTACATGTATTTCACAGCTCCCACATAGCTACACAGCTGTATCAATAAATGACACAGAGTCCGAATGTTCAACCTGTTGTTTCGACAAAACTAAACATAATCTCATCATTTTCGCAAATTTGCAATGTCATCAGTCGTAAGTTCGCATGAAATGTTATATGAAGTTCCGTTCAGCCTTTCCGGGGAAGAAGTCCATAATAACTTCTTACACCAGTAAAGTGCTCATCTAGCATTGCAAAAGCTACAGACATCGCAATGATAAAACTCACAAAAGCAGATATTACCAGAGAAACAACCATGCCCAATTACATAATTTTGGAGTTATAAAATATTCTACACTCCATAATATTTTCCACTTTTATTTATGCAGGTTGACCTAGACATATGTACCTTTGTAAAACTTTGCTTTGTGGCATTTATGGAAAGACAAAAGTGAACGAATAAATAGATAAAGTAAGTAGTTAAGCAAGTAAATAAGTGAGCAAATGCATATTACAAGTAAATTATTAAGAAAATGAATAAATAAAAGTAAGAAATCAAAATAGCAATGTAAATCGTCAGTCAGGTATGTTGCATGGTATCACTTCAAAGTAAAATGTGGGCATATTATTGCAGTATTGGACTGCTGCAGAATGAATGTTAACACACGTTGCTGCTCTGACACGGAATTATAGCTTACCATTAGTGCCTAAACGTGCACTGTAATTTTGTTTGAATATGTAAAAAGGATACAGTGTATAACTGTTAGCTTAGTAATGCAAACGCGCCTGAAATCCATTTCGAATTGATATTTTCAGCGAAATTAATGAACCATTTTTATAAAAATTCACGAATTGCAACTGCTTTACATTTATGGGAATAGTGTAGCATCAATTCCTGCCTAAATACATTACAAAGCGTGAATTGAATGTGTCTGGCGACATTCTTGTAGATTTCGACGCATCTGAAACACATTTGGACCGCTTTACATTTATGGGAATAGTGTAGCATCAATTCCTGCCTAAATACATTACAAAGCGTGAATTGAATGTGTCTGGCGACATTCTTGTAGATTTCGACGCATCTGAAACACATTTGGACTGCCGTGTAATTACTGCAAATCGATTAAAATGACTGCACAAAGGTTAAATATATTTCTGAAAAAGAAATCTGATAGCAGATGTGCTCATTTATAGTGTTGCTGTCATTGTTCGCTGGATGGTTTTGTTTAAGTCTTTGGCTGACAAAAAGCAATACATTATATAATGCTATTTGGTTAAATGTCTTATTGGGAATCGAGTAAATGTAAACATGCTTTATAAAGAGTCAGGTACAGTGGTGAAGATGACCAATTTTCTGTACATTATCAGTATATTATCAGATGTCGGAGGAAAACAATCACCCTTGGTAAGAAGACCATGTGTTTGTCCTAGAATATACAGGGACATGTGCTATCCTTGTCTATGCCCCTGGCTATTTTGTCAGGTGACCACATAACCATGTCACCATGTCTGATGTGGAGACTGATCGGGTCCAAACTTGATCATGATTTGGTTTCTGTGCGTGTGTGTGTTGGGGTGGGGTTGGGGGCGTGGGTGGGTGTGGGTGTCAGAGAGAGGGTTTTTATTTCTCTTTTTGTGTTTTTTTGTTTTGTTTTGTTTATCTTTTCTTTATTTTGCTGTGTAAATTTTCATTTGCAAACAAAGCAAAAAAAATTGTTTTTTGTCTTTCCAAATAAAAGCATAAACAAAAACAAAAAACAAAAACAAAAAACAAAAAACAAAAAAAAAAAAAACAAAAAGCAAAAATGAAACAAAATTAACAAACAAAAAAACAAACAAATTAGACAGTGTGATTACCATATCCAAACCGTAGTCCTAACAAAACAAATCCAAGTCAATTCCGACCAAAGGCAATGTTCCTTGGTATGTATAGCTGAAACATATAAATTTATAGTTCGTATTTACCCAAAAGAGACCAAAACGTAAGTGCAAAGGTCCATAGGGGGGAAAACCCTTATCTAGTTTTCACATGACAGAATGCAAAAAGTTTTGTTTGAAATTATAGGCCTATTTCAGTAAATTGGCTTGAACAGTTGTATCATTCATGCACATACAGGACCATACAATTTATGCAAAGGGACCAAAATTTGCATCACATCAGAGAATTTGTAAGCGGAGGTTCTTGACTTGTTGAAAATGTCTATAAAATTCAGTATTTAAAAAGGTACTACTTGCAACCACCATCTCAACAATGATCATCATCCATATAAGTCCACAAAGTGACACCAACACCAACATCAATCCATCAGAAAAGCCCTCTAGGCCTAAAATAACCATCAATAAGAATCTAAACAACATGATTATATAATTCGATGTGTTTTAGGCATGTAGTTAAAGATATGATGTTGTTTTAAAGGAGATAAACTAAGAGTATTTCAAAAAGAAAAGTGTTTGAATTTCCAAATATAGTAAGTACATTGGTTCAAATGTTAAACATCAGCCAGAAGCAAGTGACATTAGGCCTCAAATCATTAAAACGTAGTCAAAAATGCATTACAATAGTCAAAATTTGTAAGGATAGCAGTCACATTTCAAGTTGGTTTCCAGAAGTATTTTTGAAAGGACATTTAAATGTTCAAGATTGAAGTGTATCTAAAGGTAACTGTAAGTATAACTGTTTTCCTGTAACAGTTTAAAACTTTTTTCATTTATAATAAGACGTAGTTCAACTTGTCAGCCAGTTGATTTAGATGTTAATTATTTATACAAAAGAGAGACAGAGAAAGAGTACATTAAACACTTTGAGCCAACCTGACATGACCTTCATAATAACAAACTATATTCATCAGACAATTATAAAAAACAACATCAGTTTCACTACACTTGGAACACTTACTGCACTGCAATATGTGCAGAAAATGCCTGAATGTTCAAATTGTTACCAAATATATAAGGGTTCCATGAAAAGAGAAGTGGATAACAGTTTTCAATGATAGTGATGAGACCAAACCAAATACCACTTTAACCTTGTCAGATCATTTACGAAATAATAAGACATGCTAGTGTTCGTCGTCAGAAGGATCCATGACCAACAGTAATGAGATTTAAACGAATGAGAGTATCTTCTACCTGACTTTGAACAGGTTACCAACATATTGGCAACACACACACACACACACAAACAACTGTAATGAACTGCTTGACGATAAAATATGTTCTATGGACTTGGCACAAGAGTCAATGTAAAGCTTATTATTTGTTAGACGCAGTGTATTGAAAATGTGATTGCTGACATGAGCGTAACACTGTGCTTTTGCAGCAAATCGAAAAAGCACGTCAAATAAGTAAAGGGAGAGTTCTAATAACAAGCAACTTCAATTTGCAAAATACAGATTGTAAAAAAAAAAACTATACAGTAAATGACGGTGGAAGCAGACACAGCCATGGAGCTAAATAGATCATTTCAGTCAGTGTATGTAAGTAATGATGATAAGTATCTGTTATGGTTCAATGATTTTGATCATGTGGTCTTTGACAATGAAGCTCCCGATCCTTTCATCATTGTTGGCACAGTCTATAATGACATATTAGATAGTATTCATTTTACTCCTTTGGATGTCAGAGAAGTGCGGCTGGGCATAAACCCAATAGGACCAGGCGAAATCCATCCTATGGAGCTGAAAAAAACCTCTGGTATTTTATATCTTCCACATTTCCGAATATTCAGACTTTCACTAGATAAAGGAATTATACCAAACGTATGGAAACTCCCCCAATCTAACACCCATCTTTAAAGAGCTTTATAGAGGGATATTGAGCAGAAGCTGATAATTAAAGACCATCGAGTTTGACATATCGATTTTGCAAAATTTAATAAAAGTAATCAAACAAAGAATGGTGGAACATTTTGAAAGATACAGTATGCTATGTTATGACCAACATGGTTTAAGAAAAGCCAGGTCTCGTCTCACTAGTTTGCTATCCACCATAGGAGAATCAATTTAGTTATATGAAGTGGGTAAATCATTTGATATTCTGTATTTAGATTTTAGAAAAGCTTTTGATACTGTACCACATGCATGGTTGATTTACAAACTCCAGAAATATGGAGTTCGAAACAATTTATTAACATGAGTCAAGAATTTTTTTAGGGACAAAAAACAACAAGAAGTAGGTAATGGTGTTAAAACCAAATGGACAAAAGTGACCAGTGCGGCGGCCCAGGATCCGTCTATGGAACCGTTCTCTTTATTTTGTTTTCATTAACGCCACACAAGCTTCCATAAACACTAAATGTAAGATTTTCGCTGATGATACGAAACTGTACCGTCTGGTCCTCCACCTTTGGACCGTCATTTTGTTCAGGAAGATCTGACATTTTTTTTTTTTTTTTTTTTTTGTGGTCGGAAGAGTGGTTTTTGGGGTTAAACAAGGATAAATATAAGGTCATGCATAAGTAGTATATATACTTGGAGATACTGGACCAAGGGTGATTGGGACTACTGAAAGCCTCTAAAGCCTTGGAATGTCCTCCCTCCAGGTGCTGTAGGGATATTAAAGCATGGGACTGAAACCACTAGGGATACTGGAACATTACGCTAAGACCCACAGCACTTCCTCCAATCAGTTGTCATAGGGATACTGGAACATGGGACTGGAACCTTAAGCATGTCCTCCAGTCAGTTGTTGTAGGGATACTGAAACATGGGACTGAGACCCTAACCACGTCCTCCAATAAGTTGTCGTAGGGATACTGAAACATGGGACTGAGACCCGAAGCACGTCCTCCAATCAGTTGTCATAGGGATACTGGAACATAGGATTGAGACCCTAAGCACGTCGTCCAATCAGTTGTCATAGGGATACTGGAACATAGGATTGAGACCCAAAGCACGTCCTCCAATCAGTTGTCATAGGGATACTGGAACATAGGATTGAGACCCAAAGCACGTCCTCCAATCAGTTGTCATAGGGATACTGGAACATGGGACTGAGACCTTAAGCACGTCCTCCCATCAGTTGTCATCAGGATACTGAGAGATGCTACTGAGATCCTCAGCACTTCCTTCCATCAGTTACCGTGCAACTATGGATTACACGGGCGCAGATGCAGGTTGTCGAGAGCGTCGGTAACTCATCCCAGTTCATGCTTACAGATTTATATGGTAAAGTGGTAAATTTCATGGAACCCACAATAATATAAGGTCCCTTTACTGATGAATTTTTGAAAGTGTCACCGCCAGTTATAAGAGAATTACGCATGGCCTCCCTCGAGCGAACTCTTGAAGTGCTGCAGTCCGGAAGCAGTCCTGCTGATAACATCCGACATAAATTAGAAAACTACCTGTGTGTATCTGTGTATATATATATATATATATATATATATATATATATATCGAGAGAGAGAGAGACAGAGACAGAGAGAGAGAGACACATAGAGAGAGAGAGAGGATCCTCCAGTACTTTGTATCATGGAAATGAGTCATTTGTTTTTATCTGACAAGGTAAAAGGAGGAAAGGTTAATCGTTTCCATTTTAAACTACGACATATAGAATTATGACAAACCGATATACAGCGAGGGAAAGATCTTGTATGTAAGGTGTCATTGGGCATTTCAGTGTCGTCCGGTTTTCGTCGACTTGTGTAGCAAATATTGATTTGCTGTGTTTTGAAAAAGATGCTGCCGAGTGATTTTTATTGCAGCGGCCTCTAGTGGCCGTACACGAAGGGATTGAGACAGGGTGGATAACACTGTGACGTCCCCTAATTTGGAATCACAAAGGCGTGCGGCTCAATAAAGGTGCGACCGGATTGACAAGTGGCACTCTCCTTGTTGGGCGGTGGAACAGAACAGTGGAACTTTGGAGTATGGTCTAGCGGTCACAGCGGGCTTCGGATCTTTTAGCCAGCGTGTTGAAAAGGGTAAGTGTATCTTCTGACTTTCTATGGAAAAGTTACTCATGTTGAAATGAGTTAGGATATACTTACCTGATTCAACCATGGTTGGAGATCTGGAAAATCCAAATTTTCACTGTACGTGTTCACGTGGCATGTTTAGCTAGGCGTTAATAAATATTGGGTGATCCTGGTCATGGTCCCGAGCCAAAGGCCAATTTGATTAAATATGTAGGGTAAATATTAGGGAAGAGTTCAAGTAAAAATAAACAGAACTAAAACACGTTCGTGGTTTCTGGGTGAAATTTAGCAGCGGTTACAAATTTCATGTTATAAATACCTCGTGGCGGGCCGGTAAGTTGGCTTCCGTAGTACACGTGGTTTGGTCATTTTTCTGTAATAATGGGTCGTCAAAGATGAATAATTATTAAGGGCATATGGACGTCCTATTATGGAGCAAGGATAAGTGATTTTCGTGACAGTCGAAATAAATATAACAATGTCTGTTATGAAGACTGAATAACGGAGATTGTCTTTAGCTGGCTAGGATTATGGTCAAGTTTTGCGCTGGTTAGTGAGCCTTTGCAGACGTTTCGTAATTATTACCGGCCAGAATGAAGAGGTGTGAACCACGAGGGTAAACTTGTCTTGTTCTGGAGGTTCTTGTTGGAGTCTTGTAGACTAGGGATTTGAAACGTAATTGATTAGCGCAAAACATTGATTTAACATGAATTCACATTTTGAAACAAAGACGAGAGAAAATAATTGGGAGAAGATATTTCTTGGAATCGGTATATGCTGATTAAAAATGGATATCAGAACCATTTTCCATGAAAGAAAATTCTATTTTTTTCTGCTCGGGAACACTGTAAGCAGTTCTGTAATTTGATCTCGTTAAGTCCTAAAAATGGTGTTGTAAGAACGAGTTTCTGGTCATGGAACTGAAATATATATATTTATAGGAGAGTAAACTAAATACTGGTGAGCAAATTGGGAATATATTCCAAATTTCCATTCTGTAGGCATGGTTGAAAAAATTACAATACTAATCTTGGAGAAATATTTGGGTGGTGTGCCCTCTAGTGGCAAAACCAAGAAATACAGGTTATTCTGAATATGTATATGGTTATTATTGAAAGGTTAAAATGCATTGGTTAAAGTCGAGAAAGACATTAAAAGTAGTGAAACCAATAGGTTCCTCCCATTTTTGATGTGGAGTTATAGTCATACTGATAATAGAAGTCTTAGGGTTAAATAGAGAAATTTGAAACAAGATCAAGGGTTAAACCTGGTAGAACAGGTTTTCCTGTTCATTATATATGCAAATTCTTTATGCTCTACCTGAAGATTTAACCCCATTCCTATTTTCACTATAGTAAGAACTAGGCAGGGAAAACTGAACACATAAATTATGTTAATGAGGTAAAAATTTGTCTGAAAAGACTTCAGTTGAAGTTTCATTAATTTTATAGAATTATGTTACAAAGAATACTTGTGTCATGGAAATCATAATAAGTTATGATATTTCAAAAGCATTCCATAGAGATTATGTACTTTTATTTTATGTTGACCTTAAATATCACAATATTGAAGTTCATTTTTTTTTGAGTTGTTTTGAATGTTGACTCTTTTCACTTCCAGAATATATTTAATATGGATGGTCCTATTGGAAAAACAGATAGCTGGATTTCTGATAGTAGATTTTCCATTTTTATACCATGAATGGTCCTATTAGGAAGACAGGAGACTGAATTTCTGATAGTTGATTTTTCAGGAAATGGTATACATAAATTATTATAATTTACCGGAAGTTGACCTTCAAGGTCAAGGGTCATGGGAAGTGACATCAGAATTAAAGGTCAACTTTCATTCTTTTATTATTGGTCTTCATGAATTGATGATGTTGAAGCATTGGTCTTCATGAATTGATGATGTTGAAGCATTGGTCTTCATGAATTGATGATGTTGAAGCATTGGTCTTCATGAGTTGATTTTGTGTTACATTGGTCTTCATGAATGGATAATGTTGAAACATTTTTATCTTCTTTTACATTGGAGTTCTGATTGAAGTTTTTCTTTAAGGAACACACTTCCACAATGATTATAGCATGAAAATGTTCAGGCAATTTTTTACTCAGTATATACATATCAAATTTTCTCCAGGATTATCTTAGGGATAAGTAGGGTTTTTCTAAATTTGGGAAGATTTATTAAGTGGGTTGGACTTAAGAAATTAAATTGTGATTTAAGTTAAATACTTGATAGTTAACTCACCAGTTGAAGTTTTCGTATCACATAGTATTTAGTATCTTGCAAAATAAAACATTTTGCAATCCTGTAATATTTGACAAGGTAAATATGGTATAGCTTTCACTGCTGCATAAATTATCCAGTTACTTTACGGAGTATCTAATTATAATAATATTGAATATTTATGAAATGACAAATGAATAAATTATCTATTTGTACATGGATAGAAACAAGGAAATTTATATTTGAAAGATTATAAGAAGTCTGAGTGAAGAACTATCAAATCTTAGACGGAATTGATATATATTGATGTTATCAAAATTGTTTTGATGAACTCATAAATATTATAAACTGGGGCCATCTTGTTAAGGCTTAGGGTACTTTAAGAGGTATTTTTCTTTAAATATGGCCAGTTTTATTCCAAATTTGTTAACCCTTGTGGGTTTTTCCTCTTAAAGTTTTACCTAACCCTTTCAAGATAAATATTCTTTGACAATTGATCTATGAAATTAGATCAGCATTTATTTTTTATTCATTCCGACTTGGAATATACTTAGAGAAATTATTTATTAAATTATTATACAAGAAATAAATATTTTATTTTTATTATAATAGGGAAAGTCTCTGACTCTGGTTTTTGTTGAGTTGCAGTGCAAATACTTGAGCCACGGGGGTTAAGTCGGAAAGTCAAGGCCTCTACTTCACCTTTCCTGAGTGGCCGACCTTTCCTGAAAATTGAATGTTTACATGCGGTGGTGAGAACTTGAACAGATCCAGGTTGTGCCAACTTTACACATCAGTATGAACATTCTTATCTTTGGAATTTAATGGAGGTTGACACTTAGTTTTTTTCCCCTTTCGACATTTAAGTAACTCAGGCTCATTTACAAAAGAAATTTTACGTTTGAACATTTTTGGATCGGTGAGATTGGAAATTATTCTCAATACTTTGGGATTCAGAATTTCATACAGAATTCAGCATATCACTTCAGAACTGGGAAGCTTTAGTGAATAATAAATAGGTTAGAACTAATTTTATTCCAAATTAAATAATTAAATTTGGTTTTAATCTATTTAAAATACTTTGGCCGATTAAATTTTTAGTAAATTAGGATTGGATCGTCGTTGGACCTTGGTACTCTGTAATGGCTTCACTCTTTAACATTCTTCATTGTGAGGGCAATGCTCATTCGTCATTGTCACCTTCAAGACAACATTGTAATTGGAAATTTAATTGTTTTAGTTTGTAAACTTATAGGTCTCCAGTAATAAATTTTATTTTTGTATACAACTTAAATCTTCTTGATTGTTCTTCCACTACGGGTCACTGACATCTAAGTTTAAAATCCTAGAGCCGGCATAAGAATGTCCGCTTTAGGTTAATAGCCTCTTCAGTGAAATGTGATAAGTTAATATGGTGTCTCTGGAAAAAAAAATGAGGTTATTACAAATGGTGGCAGCGGTGGGATTTAACAGCCGGTTAATGGAATTTGTGTTAGCTGGTTTGCACTGGTCTACCTGTTTAATTTTTCTCGATGACGTCATTACTTTCGGTAAGACGTTTTCTGAGGCCAGAGATAGGTTAGATTTGGTGTTAGGAGCTTTACATAAAGCCGGTTTCAAACTAAAACCGTCTAAATGTGCATTTTTCCAGAAGGAAATCGAGTACCTTGGTTTTGTAGTATCTGGTAATGGAATAGCTACAGACCCAAAGAAGGTGGAAAAGGTAAAAAACTGGCCTACACCTAAGAATCTTAAGGAGGTCAGAGGTTTTACAGGGTTAACATCATATTACAGGAAATTTATACCTTCATATAGTGAAATTGCTGCTCCTTTACATAGACTTACCAGGAAAGGAGTTTCTTTTATATGGTCCCAAGAATGTCAGCAAGCTTTTGATAAGCTTAAATATGCTTTGTGTAATCCACCTCTGTTGGCTTTTCCTGATTTTTCCCTTCCTTTCATTCTGGACACGGACGCGGCGGGTAGGTCAATAGGAAGTGTTTTGTCTCAGATTCAAGGTGGAAAAGAGCGTGTTGTAGCTTATGCTAGCAGAACTTTAAGCCCAGCAGAATGTAATTATTCTGTGACCAGACGGGAGTTGCTAGCAGTAGTGTATTTTGTGCAATATTTCAAAACCTATTTGTTTGGTAAGCAATTTTTGCTTCGCACGGATCATGGCTCTTTAAGATGGCTATATAATTTTAAAGAACCTCAAGGTCAGATAGCCAGATGGCTAGAAATTTTAAGCCCGTACAGGTTTGAAATAGCCCATCGCCGTGGTATATCTCATGGAAATTCGGATGCCATGAGCAGGTATCCAGAACCAGAGATTGCTGAGGTTCAAAAGGTGAGTACAGTGTCCTTAGAACCTTCTATATACACTCCAGACAAACTTAAAGAAATGCAAAAAGCTGACTCTGACTTAGGTATCATATACACGTTAAAAGAGAAATCTAAAGTTAGACCGTCTGCAGAGCTCATTGCTACCAGTAGCAGACGAAGTAAACTATATTTTTCTCAGTGGGACCAAATTGTATTACAGGATGGGCTATTAAAACGAATTTGGACGGAAGAATCAGGGAGTAGGTATTTACTCATTGCTCCACATGCAATCCATAAGAAAATTCTATTTTTAGCTCATGATAGCAAATCTGGTGGCCATCTTGGTATAGATAAAACCGTAGAGAAAATTAGACAAAAATTTTGGTGGATAGGTCTCAGAAAAACGGTAAGTTCCTACTTATCCTGTTGTGAAAAATGTAATAGCAGGAAAGGTGGAAATCGTACATTTAGAGCTCCATTAGCTCGGAGACCAGTTGGTTATCCCATGGAACGAGTGGCCATAGACATAAAAGGACCACTACCCACAACCCAGGCAGGTAACAAGTACATTTTAGTGATTTCTGATTATTTCACTAAGTACAGTGAAGCCTTTCCTATGCCTAACCAAGAGGCTACAACCATAGCCGACATCTTTTGCAGGAAATGGGTTTGTAAGTATGGTTGCCCCAGGCAATTACATACGGACTGTGGAAGTAACCTGGAGGGCAAGGTCATGAAATATGTATGCCAGGTATTTGACATTGAGAAAACTCATACTGTTGCTTACAATCCTAAAAGTGATGGGTTAGTGGAAAGACTAAATAAGACTATAGGAGAAATGCTTTCAGCCTATGTAGCAGAGGACCAGATTGACTGGGATGTACATCTAGATTTTATCATGATGGCCTATAGGTCAAGTGTGCAGGCAAGTACAGGATTTACCCCTAACAGACTTCTCTTTGGCAGAGAAAATTGTTTGCCATTAAGTGTACTTAGAGAGCCACAAGATGGGGTACATTTCTTTTCAGTGGAAGATTATTTGACCCAGTTGGACGAGATATTGTCATTATGCTACAAACAGGTAAGAGAGCACCTAAAAACAGCTCAACATAGGCAAAAGACTTACTATGACCAGAAAGTGCATGGAAAACCATACAAAGTGGGGGATTTGGTATGGAGAAGTATCAAACGTACTAAAAAAGGTTTGACTTGGTCGTTATCACCTCATTTTGATGGTCCATACAAAGTTATAGAGATCCTCTCAGATGTAAACTATAGAATCCAAAAAGTTGGTAAGCGAAGTACAGTAGTGGAACATTTTGACCATTTAAAACCTTACACATGTGTGGAGGAGGCTGATGACTCCCATAGTGATGTGAGTGGGTCAGAATCGTCTAATGAGAAAGGAAGTTTATCTGAGAAGGACACTTCTTTACCTGAGGTAAGAGGTAGAGAAAAGAGAAGCAGGAAAATACCTGTAAAGTATGGCGACTATGTATTTTATTGATCAAATGTGGACATTGAAAATTATTGGAATTTTTTTTGACATTATATGGATAAATGTATTTTGAAATATGTAATTACTAACCCCGACGTCGGGTTGAATTTACTAACAAATGTATTGAATTTTTTGAGGAAAATCATATCCTTGAAAGAATTGTGAAATGTAAAGTTGATAGTGGTGAAATGAAAAGCCACTTGAATGTATTGAATTTTTTTTGAGGAAAATCATATCCTTGAAAGAATTGTGAAATGTAAAGTTGATAATGGTGAAATGAAAAGCCACTTGAATGTATTGAATTTTTGAGGAAAATCATATCCTTGAAAGAATTGTGAAATGTAAAGTTGATAATGGTGAAATGAAAAGCCACTTGAATATGTTGAATTTTTGAGGAAAACCATATCCTTGAAATTATGAAAAGTGAAAACATGAAGAAATTTTTATTGGGAAAAATTTTTGTGATTCTGATAAATCATCAAAAATTTTTCAGATAGGAGAAAGCTCTGTAGCAAATATTGATTTGCTGTGTTTTGAAAAAGATGCTGCCGAGTGATTTTTATTGCAGCGGCCTCTAGTGGCCGTACACGAAGGGATTGAGACAGGGTGGATAACACTGTGACGTCCCCTAATTTGGAATCACAAAGGCGTGCGGCTCAATAAAGGTGCGACCGGATTGACAAGTGGCACTCTCCTTGTTGGGCGGTGGAACAGAACAGTGGAACTTTGGAGTATGGTCTAGCGGTCACAGCGGGCTTCGGATCTTTTAGCCAGCGTGTTGAAAAGGGTAAGTGTATCTTCTGACTTTCTATGGAAAAGTTACTCATGTTGAAATGAGTTAGGATATACTTACCTGATTCAACCATGGTTGGAGATCTGGAAAATCCAAATTTTCACTGTACGTGTTCACGTGGCATGTTTAGCTAGGCGTTAATAAATATTGGGTGATCCTGGTCATGGTCCCGAGCCAAAGGCCAATTTGATTAAATATGTAGGGTAAATATTAGGGAAGAGTTCAAGTAAAAATAAACAGAACTAAAACACGTTCGTGGTTTCTGGGTGAAATTTAGCAGCGGTTACAAATTTCATGTTATAAATACCTCGTGGCGGGCCGGTAAGTTGGCTTCCGTAGTACACGTGGTTTGGTCATTTTTCTGTAATAATGGGTCGTCAAAGATGAATAATTATTAAGGGCATATGGACGTCCTATTATGGAGCAAGGATAAGTGATTTTCGTGACAGTCGAAATAAATATAACAATGTCTGTTATGAAGACTGAATAACGGAGATTGTCTTTAGCTGGCTAGGATTATGGTCAAGTTTTGCGCTGGTTAGTGAGCCTTTGCAGACGTTTCGTAATTATTACCGGCCAGAATGAAGAGGTGTGAACCACGAGGGTAAACTTGTCTTGTTCTGGAGGTTCTTGTTGGAGTCTTGTAGACTAGGGATTTGAAACGTAATTGATTAGCGCAAAACATTGATTTAACATGAATTCACATTTTGAAACAAAGACGAGAGAAAATAATTGGGAGAAGATATTTCTTGGAATCGGTATATGCTGATTAAAAATGGATATCAGAACCATTTTCCATGAAAGAAAATTCTATTTTTTTCTGCTCGGGAACACTGTAAGCAGTTCTGTAATTTGATCTCGTTAAGTCCTAAAAATGGTGTTGTAAGAACGAGTTTCTGGTCATGGAACTGAAATATATATATTTATAGGAGAGTAAACTAAATACTGGTGAGCAAATTGGGAATATATTCCAAATTTCCATTCTGTAGGCATGGTTGAAAAAATTACAATACTAATCTTGGAGAAATATTTGGGTGGTGTGCCCTCTAGTGGCAAAACCAAGAAATACAGGTTATTCTGAATATGTATATGGTTATTATTGAAAGGTTAAAATGCATTGGTTAAAGTCGAGAAAGACATTAAAAGTAGTGAAACCAATAGGTTCCTCCCATTTTTGATGTGGAGTTATAGTCATACTGATAATAGAAGTCTTAGGGTTAAATAGAGAAATTTGAAACAAGATCAAGGGTTAAACCTGGTAGAACAGGTTTTCCTGTTCATTATATATGCAAATTCTTTATGCTCTACCTGAAGATTTAACCCCATTCCTATTTTCACTATAGTAAGAACTAGGCAGGGAAAACTGAACACATAAATTATGTTAATGAGGTAAAAATTTGTCTGAAAAGACTTCAGTTGAAGTTTCATTAATTTTATAGAATTATGTTACAAAGAATACTTGTGTCATGGAAATCATAATAAGTTATGATATTTCAAAAGCATTCCATAGAGATTATGTACTTTTATTTTATGTTGACCTTAAATATCACAATATTGAAGTTCATTTTTTTTTGAGTTGTTTTGAATGTTGACTCTTTTCACTTCCAGAATATATTTAATATGGATGGTCCTATTGGAAAAACAGATAGCTGGATTTCTGATAGTAGATTTTCCATTTTTATACCATGAATGGTCCTATTAGGAAGACAGGAGACTGAATTTCTGATAGTTGATTTTTCAGGAAATGGTATACATAAATTATTATAATTTACCGGAAGTTGACCTTCAAGGTCAAGGGTCATGGGAAGTGACATCAGAATTAAAGGTCAACTTTCATTCTTTTATTATTGGTCTTCATGAATTGATGATGTTGAAGCATTGGTCTTCATGAATTGATGATGTTGAAGCATTGGTCTTCATGAATTGATGATGTTGAAGCATTGGTCTTCATGAGTTGATTTTGTGTTACATTGGTCTTCATGAATGGATAATGTTGAAACATTTTTATCTTCTTTTACATTGGAGTTCTGATTGAAGTTTTTCTTTAAGGAACACACTTCCACAATGATTATAGCATGAAAATGTTCAGGCAATTTTTTACTCAGTATATACATATCAAATTTTCTCCAGGATTATCTTAGGGATAAGTAGGGTTTTTCTAAATTTGGGAAGATTTATTAAGTGGGTTGGACTTAAGAAATTAAATTGTGATTTAAGTTAAATACTTGATAGTTAACTCACCAGTTGAAGTTTTCGTATCACATAGTATTTAGTATCTTGCAAAATAAAACATTTTGCAATCCTGTAATATTTGACAAGGTAAATATGGTATAGCTTTCACTGCTGCATAAATTATCCAGTTACTTTACGGAGTATCTAATTATAATAATATTGAATATTTATGAAATGACAAATGAATAAATTATCTATTTGTACATGGATAGAAACAAGGAAATTTATATTTGAAAGATTATAAGAAGTCTGAGTGAAGAACTATCAAATCTTAGACGGAATTGATATATATTGATGTTATCAAAATTGTTTTGATGAACTCATAAATATTATAAACTGGGGCCATCTTGTTAAGGCTTAGGGTACTTTAAGAGGTATTTTTCTTTAAATATGGCCAGTTTTATTCCAAATTTGTTAACCCTTGTGGGTTTTTCCTCTTAAAGTTTTACCTAACCCTTTCAAGATAAATATTCTTTGACAATTGATCTATGAAATTAGATCAGCATTTATTTTTTATTCATTCCGACTTGGAATATACTTAGAGAAATTATTTATTAAATTATTATACAAGAAATAAATATTTTATTTTTATTATAATAGGGAAAGTCTCTGACTCTGGTTTTTGTTGAGTTGCAGTGCAAATACTTGAGCCACGGGGGTTAAGTCGGAAAGTCAAGGCCTCTACTTCACCTTTCCTGAGTGGCCGACCTTTCCTGAAAATTGAATGTTTACATGCGGTGGTGAGAACTTGAACAGATCCAGGTTGTGCCAACTTTACACATCAGTATGAACATTCTTATCTTTGGAATTTAATGGAGGTTGACACTTAGTTTTTTTCCCCTTTCGACATTTAAGTAACTCAGGCTCATTTACAAAAGAAATTTTACGTTTGAACATTTTTGGATCGGTGAGATTGGAAATTATTCTCAATACTTTGGGATTCAGAATTTCATACAGAATTCAGCATATCACTTCAGAACTGGGAAGCTTTAGTGAATAATAAATAGGTTAGAACTAATTTTATTCCAAATTAAATAATTAAATTTGGTTTTAATCTATTTAAAATACTTTGGCCGATTAAATTTTTAGTAAATTAGGATTGGATCGTCGTTGGACCTTGGTACTCTGTAATGGCTTCACTCTTTAACATTCTTCATTGTGAGGGCAATGCTCATTCGTCATTGTCACCTTCAAGACAACATTGTAATTGGAAATTTAATTGTTTTAGTTTGTAAACTTATAGGTCTCCAGTAATAAATTTTATTTTTGTATACAACTTAAATCTTCTTGATTGTTCTTCCACTACGGGTCACTGACATCTAAGTTTAAAATCCTAGAGCCGGCATAAGAATGTCCGCTTTAGGTTAATAGCCTCTTCAGTGAAATGTGATAAGTTAATATGGTGTCTCTGGAAAAAAAAATGAGGTTATTACACTTGCTTGAGGGAAAGTTTCACACTCCAACCTGGAAATAGATGTCTTAAAAATTTATGAAGACAATGTTTGATGATGACGTTGATGATGATGATGACGACGACAAAAGGAATAACTGAATTTGTATATTCTAGGCATTCAAATTAGCTAAGCCGATTTTCATTCGGGCCGAGTAAATATTGTAAAATGTCCAATACAAATTGCCAGCAATAAATAAATCTCACGTGAAATGTATCTAGTAGAACTCAAGATCAATACACTTAAACTCACTTGGAAAATTCACAGTGAAACACAGGACATACACTCTGAAATAAGCGTCTTGAAGTGCAAGATCCATAATAATTAAAATACACGCAACAAGTACACGACCGGTTGTAAGATCAGTTTTAATTAAAACAAATGTAAGTTGCATATAGTTCCAGAAAGGGTAAAGAAAAAAACGAAGAGTCGATTAATGAATTGATCTGGATAAGAAAAAGTAAATAGATAGATAGATAGATAGACAGACAGACAGACAGACAGACAAATAAATAAACAAGTAAATAAATAAATAAATAAATATAATAAAAAATCCTAAATTTTGAAGTTGAATGCAATTCTTTACTTTTAACATGGGTTAAACACATGCTGACACAGAACATTTCAAAATGGTAAAAGTTTAAGCAGTAGCTTTTTCAATCAAATTAATCTGACAGATATATTCAAAACAAGGGCAAAGGAAAATGTACCACAATGTCTTATTGAATTGTTACGCGAATGGAACATGCTTAAAAGCTTATCCTCAACCAAGATTAAAAAAAAGATATTGAGAGACTCTCTCTGGTATAATGATTAAGTAAAGGTGAATGCGACGTTTGTATTTTACCAGGACTGGTATTATAAAGCCAATATGTTTTTGCAAGATTTAATCAATGATACAGAAAAAATACTGCCCCTTGATTGCCTTTAACAGTGGTTAAATGTTAACTTTCTTCTTTAGTATGGTCCTATTGATGTGCTGCTACATACCTGGAATCAAAAGATAAAAGACAAAAATATTAACCACGTTTCAACAGAGCAGTACAAAATACACTTTGATGGTAAATCGATACCAGTGAAATTTGTAACAAGTTAAATCTTATACTGGGAATTACAAGACAACTGTACTTCCAAATGCAGTACAGAAATGGAATACCAAATATAAAATAAATGATGAGAAATAGAATGAAATATTTCAGGTCCAATTGAAATGTTGATTGGAAATTAAATTAAAAAACGTTCAATTTAAGTTTGCACTGAGAATTATATTAACCAATTAAAGGCCATGTCTGATGAAAATTAAAGAATCAGATAAATGCAATAGATGTAATGTCATTGATATCATTGAACATAGATTTCATAAGTGTCAAATTCCTCAACAAGACTGGCATTCCTTGCCTGATTCGTAGCTTCATATATCAAATATTCAAATTAATGTAAGTGAAAAAATATACTTTTTAGGCACTTGTATTCACCTTTGCAATCAACCTAAAATGTCTGCATCTTATTGGCTAAGTATATCATCTATACTTAGTTACATAGAAAACATTTTAATTTAATTTCCGAAGTTTTCTTAGATGTGCTAAAAAGAAATATTCAAGTGTTGAAGTTTATTACGCATAACAATAATTAAATGCATACTTTAATAGAAATTTAGTAGATATAGTATTCAACTTCAAATTTCCGTATATTATTGGCAAAATAGATCATTTATAGTCAGATACATTGTAAACGTCACCATTTAATTTCCAGTTTTTTTATTTTATTTTATTATTATTATTTTTTTAATGTGCCAAAAACAAAGATTCAAGTATTGAAGTTAATCACGCAGAAGAATAATTACATGCATGCTTTAATAGAAATAAAGTAAATAAAGAAAACAGCCTGAAGATTAAGTCATATATTGTATTATTGTCCTATTATGTATCCTTGGGGATGTATAGGCATATGGACAACTAATAATTGTAAAACTGGCGTATGGAGATTTTTGTTTTAAAGTTATATACAGTAAAACGCTTCCTGCTATAAAACACGTTTGAAAAAATTCACTTGTGAATGCATAATTCATGCACGATGGATTTATGTAACATCATGAGCTGCTGGCCATAAATGTTAAATGACTCAACTCGTGTGATAAAACTAAGATTGTTGATGACAATTGCAAGAACAAAAACGTTTAGACTTCAATTTAAACGACTGAGGGTCATCAGCAAGACGCTACTATCATAGCTATTATTCTAAATAACTGTACCATAATATACGAATGACAGTTTGAAATTGTCAATTTAGCGTTTCGAAAAAAAAGGCCCGACAGCTTTTTTGATGGTGGGAATGTATTTTTTAAATACCCCCCCCCCCAAAAAAAAATTAATAAATAAGCATGAAAAGAAATTTTGATATATTAATGAAATGTGAAGATAACGAAATTATACTTCTTGTGAAAAGTTGAGAACTATACGGTTGTAATCAGATGTTGTGGTGAATAATTTCAACAACTCCATATGACTGTACCTTTTCATTATTACTATCACTGCATGTACATGTTTATGTAGTGTATGCGGCATACTGTATTATATCGGGCTGGTGCAGTTCAAGCAATAATCCTCCATATTTGTATCTGAGCTGCAGCAATAAAGATTCCTGCATTTGTAAATGTAGACTGCCAAGGAATAGAATTAGCGACAACAAACTCTTTATATCTAGGCTACCCCTAATTATATTTGAGTTTGGAACTGAAGCTTCTAAGACATTTGTTGCTGAAGAGTTTTACTTGAATTCACTTCACATAGATACAAAGGAAGATTTTGATGAAAGCATAGATCTCGAGCTAAATAATAATTGTATGCCCCAAGTCAAATAACCAACAGAAATGTCTAAGAGACGTGTCCGTGTAATTGATAATGAATTGTGCAAAACTACTGATCATTAAAAAAAAGATCAGATGCTGAACTTGCCATTCTAACTGACTTGTTCCTTACTTTAGTTATTTGAAACAAAAACTGGACTTTTCAAATCCTCTGTAAAGGATAAAGTGTGCCTAACCAACTTCTTTTCAAAGGTGCACAATACAAACTGTTTTGCATTATATGTATACAGAATTGCATGAGTGGCACCACTTCTGGAAAATATTGACAGCAAAACATTTTCCTTGATATGCGACGAACTCTTAACTTCAAGATATAGATTCCTCCTCTGGAAGCCGAATCACTTTGATATCGGCATGTTGTCGAAGCAGCGATAAAGTTTGGCGGATTAGTGAAAGGAGTTAATTATATTTGAGAAAATCTCAGTGTCAGCATATCAGCACATTGTCAGTTACACAGAGCAGCCGTCGCTTTTGTGGAATAGTGAAGGCTGCTAGGGACAGAAAAACCCAAGTGATGAGTTCATCATGTATCACAAAATCCGCATACAAATTATGAAAAAACCAAAGCATTTTGTGCAATGCTGAAGAGAAAATACTTGCCAATCAAAAATTAAGTTCAATAAATGCAGAAAAAAAGATCCTCTTGGAGTACAAATTGCTTCCTGTGCTCTCTAAAATAGATTGATGCCCTTGTGATATATCAAACTCATAGCTTTACCTTTAGACTCTGGATGAATTGGTTATTTTTGGAAAACGCACATAAAAACACTTGACAAAAGTATCAAGCAACAAAAGAGGATTTTCATCACATAAATTTGAAATTTTCAAAAATAATTTAAAGACTTCAGAAAAAGAGCGCTATGTTCTTCACCTCAAAAAGCAAATCCCATTCCCCCTCAGGCATCAAAATTGACAACATAACAATAAGAACAAAGAACAAAACAAAAATAAATTTTAAAAAAAACCCCACCCACCCCTCCAAAAAAAGGGAAAAAATAGCGGAACGCTCCGATCATTTGTTCACAATTACTGAATTAAAACTAGCCACTAAAATAAAGTCTGCAATGATTAAATTTTATATCAATCGCTAACTTATGTATGATGCTTAACAGCAAAGATTTTTATCTATTTATAAAAAAACAGTTTATCTAGAGAACAGTAGACCCATCTCTCTTTCTCCTGGGTCCTGCTAAAAGCTGTCACAGTACCACTGCGTTTGGATACTGTATGTCTGAACAGATATTCCATTCGCTGTCCTGTTTTTCAATATAATGAGAGTTTAAGATGAAACAAAATAGAAATTTCCCAATTACAAATTGTTTTTTTGGTGAATATATATACATTTTATCATTTATTCATATACTTATTTATGTTTGTATAGTTCGGTACGTGAACATCATTGCCCAGCAAATATAAAAATGAGACTGAGTTAATTTGAGCACATGCATTCAGCCACTTTGCCATTTCTGAGATGGAAATTTGGGTGTCAGCTAGTGAAACCTCTGTTCTCTCTCCAGATCTAAAGCAGGCAATGCCTGGCATGCAGAGAATGCTCGTTCACTTGGCAGAATAAGCCTTCTAAAAACTAAGAATTGATACCTGAACTACATTAATTAAGCCTAACTTTTAACTTACCGTTTGTTTCTGCAGTGGTCACAGCATCTTCAAGAAGTGTCTCATATATATATATATATATATTTGAACTAACATCTGAGAAATTCGTTTTTAAAGAAATCCTTTAACACCAAAAAAAAAAAAAAAAACAAAAGAAACGAAAATTGCTACTGACCATTTAAGTCCCAATGAACGTGATATGTAAATGTTTCTACTTTTTTAAATAAGTAGGGGCACAACAATTGCTCCATTTAACCGTGCATGGCAAAATAATTACTTGGCATCTCTTTTTGCACAATTGAAATACATTTTCACTGAAGAGCATTGGTACAGGCACTTTGACAAGCTCAAAGATGAAAATGAAAATGCATTGATATACAACATTTTTTGTGTTTGAGACATGCCATATTCTGAACTCACTGATACAGAAAGTGTTAATCTCCGGACATATTTTTTATAACTTCATTCAAAACACATTTTTCAATAGTACGTGTTTTCAGCTAAAACGTGTGTTAGTATAAATTTTACTTGAAATATTGGTTGAAAAACTAAATCGAAACTTTTGTTAGGCATGTCAAAAGCACTGTGCAAGTTTGAAACGTACAACTTTTGACACTGTATGATTAAATGGTTTAAAGTATTATATATTTGCGCTAAACCAAATAAACACTATTCCCCACAGACGAGTATGTGATTAGTACTTTAACACTCCAATTCATACACAAATACACACACACAAAAACAAAAACAAAAAACAAAAAACAAACAAACAAAACAAAAAACAAAAACAAACAATAAAAAAAGAGAAAAACACACAAAAAAAAAAGAAAGAAAAAAACAACAAATTCAAACACTGCACTTCATGCAAGCAATCATACCTGAATTTCATGACCGAATTTATCAAGACTGAAACGCCCGTGAGACACGCTTAGGAATTTATTTCCACTAAAATAAAGCATTTGACATATTCGATCCCGACATCTTTTGACATAATCCAAAATATAGGGTTGGAATAATCCGTGGTTGAAATGATTTCAAATCTATTACAAAAAACCTTTAAATGTACAGTCCCGTGAAGTTTTCCAATATTTTACCTCTGACAGCCTGGGTAGTCAGGTTTCGAGTCTTGGTTCCTTCTTTATATTATATGCTATCCACATTCATTTATTATGAACATGCAAATCGTTATAGCAACTATGAAAATATTATCAATGACCTTGTCATATTTCAAAATTGGCCAAAAGCTAACAGGTAACCTGAAAACATCAAAAAAAAAAAAAAAAAAAACAAAAAAAAAAAAAAAAACCCACCCCAAATTCAACTAATTTTTAATTAAATCGTATGGCCATCTATGTTCAAATTGAAAGCATTTAATTTTACTTCCTTGGGCGGATTAATCATGTTTCCCACACGCAAAGAAGATCGGGAAAAACTTGCCAATTTACTTACTGCTTGTTCACAATTTTCTCTTGTTGTAACATTGCTTTGACTCTCCAGTCTTAAAACATATCATTTGAAACTTATAAGCCACTTCACAATACGATGTATTCATATTTAAATGCGTTCCTACTCTAACACCTATTGAGCAAAAGAGGGAGCCACCTGTATCAGGGCAGATCCATGTATTTAGCATGGTCAAAAGTACTTTCTAAACAAAATGAACAACACAAAACACACAGTAATCTTAAGAAAATGTATTAACATAATATTGAAACATCAAGGATGCCTAAAATATTATAGAAATTGGCTCTCTTTTGGTTGAAAAGGTGTTAATTATGGAAGTTTATGTAGTATATAATACAAATCTGCCCTGATCATGGTGGATACATCAGTCTGTTGCCCCGGCAACACAGGAAATGAGCAGGATCGCAGTTAAATATGAATATCTCCAATTGGCAAATGAACATGCTTTCCCAAATTTTCCTTTACATTTCTCCTTGTCTGACGACCAAATTTATACATTTACTCTTTTTTCGGGTTGGTAACCTGCCTGACCTTCAGGTATCTTGTCTTGACTACATTCGAAAGCTAAATATGTATACTTCATATCTGTTAAAAACACATGCCATTTCTTATAGGGATTGTCCAAAATCGATTTAATTGGTATCAAATCAATAAGTGTTGTTGTTATTCTTGTAAATGGGTCAGCAAGTCTTCCCCAAATATATTGGAGCTGCCCTTCCCCGTAAGGGGGGGGGTTAGGGGACTTTATGTCTTTAGAGCATGCTACACGAGAGTCGACACTCAAGTGGTGCACATGTAGAAGCACCAGTTCTGCTGACCCCCCTCAACTGACAATTTGCAGCGGCACTGAGCTTTTTTGCATGGTCCTCGGCAACAGAAGGGAGGCCGTCTCCAGGTTTCAGAGGCTTTACATAGTCTCAATTCTCCTTGTGCCAGTATCCCCAAGTATCTATATTACTTGCATGTAGGTAAAAAATTCCTTTTCGGAATATACTATGGGTGACGAGGTGTTAAGTACAGTCAAAAAGGAAAAAAATAGGAATTTCAATATAAGGTATTTTAACTTTCTCTAGCCATATAGGTCAAATAGCATCAAATCCAAACAGTGTTTAGTCCAGAAGCACCTTTTCATATTTTTCAAACGAATCATTCTTAATACTGTATAAAGCGTATACAAAATCACAGTTAGAGTATTGTGGAGAGGCTTTGGCACCCTACCCAAAAAGAACAGGACCACTTTAGAAAAGATATAAAGGAGAACCAAGAAACTGGTCCTTGGAAATTGGAAACTTAACATACAACATGTGGTGAAGGAACTTACCATTACCACCTTGTAACAAAGACGCGATAGGGGAAATCTCATTGAAGTATACAAGATAAAGAACGGATTGGAAGCTATGGATTATAATGAGTTTCTTTGAACTCAAAACATTACTCAGGGTTAAAGGGACACGTAAATACTTTGGAGGTCAAAAGATGTAAAAATATCAGGTAGTACTTCATTAACAAAAGCAAAATATATGTATGGAATAGCTTACCTAGCTATACTGTATTAGCCTCAAATATAAACTCTTTCAAAAACTTGACATTTATTACTTTGGTATGTAAGCAGCTGGGAAAATATCATGCATCCTCTATATAGTCAGTTACGAACAGTTGCGTTATCTATTTGTCACCTTTGAGGTGTGCTTGTATGTACACAAAATGTACAATATAAATTATAAAAAAATAAATGAATTCTGAGGTATGAATTACTATAAACAAGCGGCATGGAAGCTAAATGGTTTAAGTTAAGGGGTTGGGTGAAGCCAGAAACGTTGGGTTATATATCTTTTTTTGGAAGCAAATTACGGAACTTGTGTTGAAAACAGTGGCCAAGTGGGGCTTTATAAATTGTCTTTGTAACTGAACCACAATACATATTTATGATTTATTTGGTCGGACACAATATAAAATTATTCCTTTACATAGGTGGTGAGCTTCTATAAGGTGGTGTAAATACCTAGCATACGATTTGACTGTGACACACTGGTCTGTTGCATTGATACGATCTAACCAGCATTTCTTGTGAGCGTTTGAACATGCACAGGGCACAAATCGTCAAAGTGCAGAGGTGATACAATATCTTGCTTTAAACTGTTAATCTGCACTACAATCATTGGCAAGTTATTGCCTTTAAAGTTTGTATCACGTCCAGACCATACTTGATTTTAACTACTTCCCAACATTCATATTTGAGCAGTCTTTTGCAAAACTGGTTTCACGATGTTTGAATGTTTAGTTGTAATTGATATTATTTATTTTATATTTATATTGAAATGATAGGACACAAAACCCATAACCCACTGTTCCGTGTGTGGATGCTTTTGTGTCTGTTTCATGAAACAATACAATCAAAACAGCACTTTTGTTTATACGTTGTACCAAACACAACATTTTTTTTTCAGTTTGCAGCGGTAATTTTTTCGGGCTTGGATGCAACACAGCTTGTAAATGCCAAGAAAAGTGTGATGATGAAAATGGAGCGTGTCCTGGTGGCAGATGTGAATCTGGATACACTGGGGTGAACTGTCAGCAAAGTAAGAAAATACGTTTTGTTCTATGTTTGCAGTGGGTTGTCAATTTGTACGGGGTAATAAGAATAATCCAAGATACTTCACATGTCATCTCGATACATCAATCTTTTCATTTCTCTCCTGAAATATTACTTTGCTAAATGATTGCACTCTTCCCGTTCTAGACTATGTGACAAAATCACCATATCCTACAGGAATTCATGAAGGTACACTTAGATCCCTAATTATGTGCATGCTAACAGTATTTTTATATCTACAATTTCATCGTCCATGCATCATTCAAAAGGATATCTTTGCTACTTTTTTTTTCTTATTCTGGTTAAACAAAAGTCTTACAGAGTTGTTTTGGTGTATGGTCAATGTTTGTTTTTTTTTGTTTGTTTGTTTTTTTTTTTTTTTTTTTTGTGGTTGGATTACTGCCGTCCACACTTTCACCTTCCCACTGTGTATGATTGGCCAATGCCTGTTGGGGAATCCGAGAATGCCCTGTTAAACACATCAGACAAAACCCATGGCCATTTATTATTTTCGACAAAATAACAGTTGATCATGGGAGAATTAAGATAACCCTACCCGGTCTGGACCATGTATTACAATAACATTATTTTAAAACAACCTCCCCCCCCCCTCAAAAAAAAAAAAAAGGAAAAAAAAAAACGAAAAAAACAAAAACAAAAAACAAAAAAACAAAAAACAATAAAACAAAAAAAAGGAAAAAAAAAACAAAACGAAACAAAAAAAAAAAAAAAAACAAAAAAAACAAAAAAAAAAAAAAAAAAACAAAAAAGAAAAAAAAAGAGAGAGAGAGGAATAAATTGTATCTATGGCATCCAGCAAAATCGTATTCCTCATGTTTGGGTCTCAAGTTGTTGAATTATAGGCAAAAGAGGTCATCTTACAAAAGCAGTTCCCGACACCAAATGATATACTAAAGTTTCCCACTCAGCACACTTTATCTAAAATGTAAATTTTCCCTGTGCCCTGTGTTTGTGGGGATGGTTTTCTAATAACGTAAGTCGTTATATTTCCTGTCCTGTACATTTATTGGAGGGTTCATACACCCATATTTATGCTCACTTCAAGCTCATTCGGTTCGTTGCCGAACAATTTTGAATATGACTATCTGCTTGTAAAAGTTACTTTTAAGAACTGGAACCAAAAGCAGGTGCTAACTGTACAGCCAGTAAATTTACCCATAGTACAAGGGACCATGCTGTGCTCAAAATAGCTCCTCGCTTTCCATTTGTGAACGAACGCCATTGGGTTAGTTTCTTAATGCTATAGGTTTTAGACCTGATTACTTCTTAGTCAGCTTAGCCTATATGTCAGACCATCTTATGTCCGTTCGCCTGTCCATCGTGTTTTTCGATTAAATATTTGATTTCTCTTCCCAATAGTACAGAAAAACTGTTGGCAAGATTTTCATCAAACTTCTTGATGGTTGAGTTTAGATAGTTTCTGCCAAATGTTTTCAAATGATTAGTTTTTTTTCTCCAAAACCGCCTCGTCCATCGAAAAAACAATCCTGGCCAATTATTACTTAATCGTATGGGTTCACTTCTAGAAACCCTTAATCCTGAATTCGTTCAATATGTGGTGTTGCGATTTGTATTTTTAATGAGTTTGTGCGTGTGCATTATTATTATTATTATTATTATTATTATTATTATTATTATTATTATTATTATTATTATTATTATTATTATTATTATCATTATTATTATTATTAAAACTACTACTACTACTACTACTACTACGACTAGTACTACTACTACTATTGCTATTGTTCTTGTTCTTGTTTTACTTTTTTAAATATCTGATACTTGTCGGTTCATTGCTATTGATTACGGTGAAAGCGTATTTATATGTTTATTTACATTTCCAATTTTCTTTCCTGGAAATCTGCCTCCTAGACACGTGGTGTGATTGAATCTTCTCTATTGTTTGTTCTAGTAAAATTTAGCATTTAACAAATATTTGGGTTCAATTGTTGGTAAAATCTTTTTTAAGAATATGTCTTCAAAACTCTCTCCTGGCAAATGCTTTAAAACGGCAAAAAAAAACTTTTGGAGACACCTAGACGTTAATGTTTGGCAAAAGTAATGAAATTTGTGTTTTGGATGGTTAGGCCTATACATTTTGGAAAAGAACTAGTGTCTGTAGTTAATGATGAATATTTCTAAGGTTGAGAGGACCGGTTTAAAACCACCAGTTGCCTTTTATGGGTGACTGACTGTCTCAAGTCAGGAGTGAAATTTGTTTCTTCACATTGGTGTTTGAAGAGAAATGTTGATGCTTTGGCAAGTCTGGAATCTCTTTGCTGTCATTGTTGGGTTTGAAATTAATGAATACGGATCATGTTTTTCTGTACTATTTGAAAATTACTTCATTGGCTATGTTGTGCTGTGGGCTTTGTTCTCCGACTCATAGTTATATTGGAGGTAGAGTGTGTTTATAATGTTCCAGATTCATAAATATCATAAAAACGATGTAGGCCTACTTTACTTATTTGCTGTAAACTTAGCTGACTGACAAGTCGGGAGAACTAAAAGGTGATACGCCTAACAGGTCTCTTTTCATTTTTGGCAGAAGTAATGAAATTTGTGTTTTGGGTGTTTAGGCCTATACATTTTGGAAAATAACTAGTGTCTGTAGTTAATGATGAATATTTGTAAGGTTGAGAGGACCGGTTTAAAACCACCAGTTGCCTTTTATGGGTGACTGCCTGTCTCAAGTCAGGAGTGAAATTTGTTTCTTAACATTGGTATTGGAAGAGAAATGTTGATGCTTTGGCAAGTCTGGAATATCTTTTGCTGTCATTGTTGGGTTTGGAATTAATGAATACGGATCATGTTTTTCTGTACTATTTGTGCAACAGGTAGCGCAACAAATCCAAAATTTAAGCTCTTTTTTTTTACTTCGTTTCTATAACCGTAGGTTCGATTTTCCTCAAACTTAGGAATGTTCCTAAACTTGATCTCTGTCACACTGTTTACAACAATGTTGTGTGTTAAAAATGATCATATTTAGGGAAAAATTTGATAATGGTATTTCGGCGTGTTAGCATTGTCACTTTGCAATAGGGGTAGAAGCGATTATGACGTTAGTTTATCTCTCACTAATGTTGGATATTATGTGCAAGGTTAATTCTAACTAATGGTATGAAAGTACCTTTTTGGTTCCTTTTGTTTTGTTAAATTGACCTGAAGTGACCCTTCAAGTTTTTAAACTGACATATTGGCATATATCCTGAACATGGATTTTGTGGGTGTTTATGTAAAATGACTTGTGAATTGTTTGAGTGAAGATTTTGCAAAGAATGATGTTGGACTTTGTTAAACTCAGCCTGTATATAATCATGAAGGGTCAAACGATCATTTCAGTCTGTGCGTGCAAGGCCAACCGAGCACATGGCTGTTAAAGGCCTTGTCTCTGAGCTGATGTGTGCAAAAAAGGATAGCTGGCATTAATTTGTATGTTCCAATTAGTTCCATGTAAGGAATTTGCGAAAAAGCAATCATGAGATCCATTTGTAAAAGGAAACGGTAATTAAATGTTTGAACAAAGTGTAATTCAGAAAAATGATAGGAAACCGAACCCATACTTACATGAGCAACGATAGAATGTAATCAATATTATTGATTGAGAAAGAAAAAACAAAAACAAAAACAAAAACAACACAAAAAAAACCCAAATTGATACTAATATGCTTAAGTTGAGAAATGGCTGCCCTTCTGTTATTTATTTTCGTTGTTTTTTTCTGTCTTTCTCCCTCTCTTTCTTTTTATCTGGGTTTAGTTTAAATTTTTTTCGCTTTCATTCTTTTCTTTCCTTATTTCTCGTTTTCTGTTTCTTTCTTTCCTTCTTTCTCTCTCTCTTTCTTTGTTCCTTCCTTCCTTTCTATCCCTTTTTCTTTCTTTCTTTTTTCTTTCCTTCTTTCTTTCTAGCTAACTTTCTTCTTTCCTGTCCTTCATCCCTTTCTTCTTTCTTTATTCTTATCGTTTCTATGTATAAAGCCACTCACAGTTTTATATCTCAGATGTATGACTTGCAAATTCCACAAAGCTACTGCCATACATTCCCGTAGTTCCATTATTTCTTTATCTCCTTCACGGCCCAATTGGTGCAAATACGCGATGTCCCATGCAGGTGCATTTAACAGGAACTCCCTGCTTAATAAAATGTGTTCATTTTTTTCCCAACACATAATGTTCTGAGTAGTTACATTTTAATAATTCTTTCACATTTCCACCCATATGACAAGGAGAGGAGGGGAATTATTTTGCTCCTTTTGTAAGATTTTAGCAAAAATAGATTAAACCACGTGCTTCTATTTCACGTTCGCTCATATGTATATATATGCATGCTAAATGTGTATTCAATGTCAAGCCAAAACATTATGAGGTACCTTACGGCATGACGAATTCTGGCTGTGGCAACCGACGGTGGCCTTGCCCATGGTTTAAGCAAAATTGAATTCTGAAGACATTTAAGCAAGCATCTTCTATGCTTGCCTCAAGTTAATACTCTCCAGAAGGACAAGACAGCATATTTTTATATTTTGATTATGACAATGCATAAGTATAATTGCGAAACAAAGATATGATAGCAACTTTGTGATCTGCTAAGACTTATGCTATGCTGCACATTTTGCGTTCCTTTTCTTTTCTTTTCCTTCTTTTATGTCACTCTTTCCCTCCTTTCAAAAAGTACTGAGGCCCCTTGTCATTGGGATTGATGAGAAAGGCAAACATAAACCTTTACTGCAATATTTGCGTGTATAGCGATATAATCACCATATCATTCGCTGTACATAGCAGAAAATTTAGGACCATAATCAACACATATCTAATAAATGACACCTGCTTGTCAGCCGCCAGTGAAGGTGGGGGCCGATTATAAAATTCTTGCTCGGCATATCTGTATCCCGAGACATTGAACTACCATAGAGTGCATGGTTGGCGGAGCTGCAATCCACTTACCCCTACGGCCCAGCTTCGACTCACGGCCTTGGATGCAATTGGAAAAAGCTTCTACCACTCTGACTATGCACGGTGTTTTTTTCTGAGGTCTTCAGTTTCCTTCACCGGAGGATTGGGTAGAAAAATAAATGCCAACACCTCTGCCATGGAGAGTGATTATCATGGGCGTGACCTTCTTCGCAATCCATGTAAAAGATATGGGTCCATACCTTTTTTTACCTCTTCTGAAAACTTTATGTACAATTTCACACACACACACACACACACACACACACACACACACACACACAATATAATTATATATATATATATTTGTGTCTTTTTGCACAGAACCACTTCCTAGTAGTCAATATCCTATTCCGCAGTTCGAACTCTTTACTCTCCATAAGCTAACCTGTCCCTGTCTAACCTGTATACATATAGAATTACTATTGTCTATATTGCACAGGTTCCTCTGTAAAATTTTGACATAGGTTGTATCAGCCCAAATAAATTAAAGTGTCTTCAGCGGGTAACTACTCAACATGTTTCGGAGAATTTTACCCGTACATGTCTCTCTGAGTAGCGGCTCCTTGTCTAAGCTGAATACTCAGCAAAGACAACCCACATAATAAAGAATAAATAAGAACGTGGCAAATGATGAATTAGCTAAATGCGTGAAGTTTTGCTTATAAATGCAGAGCTTCATTATGAAAGAAGAACACCTGTCAAACAAACCATAACTACTAAATGTGTATAGTACAGGTTCATATAAGAACAATTTGACTTACCCCTGAACCAATATGTACACTTTCTGGCTGGACAGCTTATCCTAGTTAAACCACCCGTCAGTGTAAAACTGAAGTGGAAACAAGCTGGGGCCTTATATTCAGTCCCAGTGATAGTAAAATAAACAGTTGCCAAAGACCACCTGTACAAACCAAGGGAAATCCCAACAAGGACTGCAACAATGGACATCCTGCACCAGAAATGTAAAACAAACTCTGTGATGACACCTACCCCTCAAACAATTAAGCTCTATTTAACTGCCTACTCTGAGTGAATGTATCAACTTAATGAGTCAGAAACAAAAAACTTTATCGAATTTGAAATTTCTTATATACACCACTTCATAATATGTGGCATTAATATATATATATATATATATATATATATATATATATATATATATATATATATATATATATATATATATATATATAAAAATATACATGTGTATGCACCATTATCCTCCTTTTTTACTAAAGTTATATGCTCAATCTATTATACTGATTATGGTTTCTGTCATGTCAATTATTTGTTTAACCACTTCATGCGCAGGGAGCCCATGCAATCATCCTGGAAAAGTTGAACATGCCACTGCCTCTGTCACATCCCATCTGGATACAGTCAAGGTGAAATATACCTGTGTACTTGGCTATCAAATAGAAAGTGGCGATGTAGAGCGCACGTGTCAACCTTCCAAATTATGGAATGGACGACAGCCAACATGTGGAAGTGGGTGAACATTCCAATAACTTTTAGATTTTTCTGTTGCCTTATTAGCTGTTGGAAAGAACAAAGATCGTCAAAATAAATGGCGGCAAGATCCATGATTAATCTTATGAAAATCAGCAATATGTAATGTTAGGAATAAGGAAGCTCCATAGAAAACTGTGACGTCCCTTTTGTTGCAATGTTTGGCATTTTTCCGTGTGTGTGTTTTGTGTTTTGGCTGATGACAATGGCCTGGTGCAGCGATTTAACCTGGTAATATATCGCTACTTTATTGAGCCCCCAGGAATGAAGAAATAAAAAAATATGCATCAAACAATCCATATCATAAAGCACTGTTATATGATGAAACAATAAACTTTATCGAATTTGCAATTTATTATATACACCACTTCATAATATGTGGCATTAGAATCAATAGTTCACAAAATGTAAATAATAAGTTTGAAATGAGTTTCATCAAAACAAACTGAAAGATTTTAAAGAATAATTTTAATAATGTGTGACTTTAGTGACAAAAGTTGAAACCAGTGAATGGGAGGGAATAAATGTCATTGACATTATGTCCCATTGCACAATGGAACAAGAAAACGTGCTCACACATGACTGTGGATGCGGCAAAAACATGCAGTTTTAGCGGTAGTTCAGTCATCTTGCATTGGCTGCTACTGGCACCTTAAAACATGCTCTCACAAACATACCAGACATTAACAATAAGTTATTGGCATGTAATGCCGATGTCAAATTGTTGACGTCTGGAATCACAGCCGACTTAGCAGTGGCAGTCTTTTGGACATGAGTTGCGAGCACCTATACAAGGCAAGATGTTCATGTTTTTGGCAGAGATCAAAGCAGAACTCGGTTCCTATGTCACGTCCCTTTGGTGATTTGATGGCACCCAGGCTTGGTCAAGATCATCTATTGCACGTCATATATTGTTGATTACGAGGGGCATTAGCATAGTTGTTGACACTGACAATATTACTATGACTGCTCTACCACATGGGTCAGCTGTGTATCTTAGTACAGGACCATTATCACTCTGAATTCTACCTGAGCAAGCTTATCGCAAGAAGGGGCAGGAAAATTCAGGGAGAAAGTAAAATGAACAGCTGCTGTGTTCCCTGAAACCAGCCTTCCACAGATGAAGTAAAGCAGACCAACTTGCCTGGTCAGATGGTTCTGCGAGTCTGGACACACTACCTATGCCTCTGTGGCCTCCATGGCATTCACCTTGGAGTTAATTTCCATTGCCAAAGGAGGCCATGCGAGTATTGTGCATTGCCATCAGACCACCCTGAATATAGGTCAGATCCTGCAGCAAGAAGCAAGTGAATATTGTGTCAGCCCTTTACCTGCATGCTTCTATAACGTTAGCAAGGGCAATATTGTGGATAAGAGACCATGATGCAGAGTAAGCCCTGATGTCATGTGCTTGCACCCCTTGGACCCCAAGAACGTACTCTGACCCAGAGGCCTCCTGGTAGGCATTGTAGACTGCCTACTTCAGCGATGTTGACTCGGTATTGGCAGCTATCAGGCCTGACTCGATTTTCCTCATTGGAAAAAAGGGGCTCTCAAACCCTGACAAATGTCTTTTGTTTAATCTAAATACTACTTTATGACCTTAAGAGGGGAACAGTGTCCTGTCGGGTTCTGATTGTGATAACGTTTCGGAACTTGCTTGGATTGTAAAGCCTGTAAAGGCAATGGTGGGGTCTGTAGCAACATAGTTTTTTAATCCTCTGACCACTGAATCTCATAAAATCCAGTACATGGTTTTCACTCCTTCTGGCTCAAAAGGCCAGCGCAAGCAAGAAAAACTGTCTTATAAGTAAGCCATTTTAATTCTACTGTCCTTGGATCCTTTTCTCTAAATGGTGGTGTCGTCATGGACAAAAGGATGAGGCTCAGATCCCAGGGGGCACTATATTTTGGCCCACTGGTCTATCAATATTGAAACCTTGGTCTAACGCTGACAAATGTGGATCTGCTCTGATTGATCAACACAGTATCTTGCTCAGGTAGGAAGAAATCGCTTTTCTATATCCTTGGTTCTGAGATGTCCCAGCCTGCTCAATTAGTCTGTCCCAGATGGATTTATGTAACACAGCTTCCCGACTCAACTCCATTAGGTAGAGAGACCAGTCCCATTTTGGCCACCTAAGGATCTCCCCTTTCTCCTCCCAGATATTATTCATAATCTGAGGGATCAGTGGGAGTGGGGTAAAGATTTAACCTCATGTTCAGTCCAAGCATACTGCCAGGGTGTCCACTGCATGAGCTAGAGGATCTTGGACTGGAGCCACAAACACTGGCAATTTGTGGTTCCATCTGGTGGAGAACAAGTCCAGATGGGTGCCCCTAATCTATTCCATATCACCTAAGGTGCTCGGGGGTGTAGAGACCATTCTGTTCCTATCAACAGGATCTTAAAAAGATTCTGTGATCCTCCAAAGGATGCCCGACAAGGGTGGTAGCTCCTTGAGCAGTAACTCAACACCATTTTCCAGGACATTTAACACAAATGAGTCATCTGTGAGGGAAAGCCAGTGACTGTAGAAGTAGGCTAGCCTACCACAGAGTCACTGCCACTTCATCCCTGACCTGTCAGTGACTGTAGAAGTAGGCTAGCCTATCACAGAGTCACTGCCACTTCATCCCTGACCTGTCAGTGACTGTAGAAGTAGGCTAGCCTACCACAGAGTCACTGCCACTTCATCCCTGACCTGTCATAAAAGTTCCTGATGGGTGTGGATGGCTGGCGTCCACCTTCAGCCCTGCTTCCCTTGGACCCAGTCCCCATGGCTGTCTGTCCACAAGCCCTGTTGGTAACTCTGGATAGGTGGAGGATGGCTTGGTTAGCCTCATCAGCCTGTTCCCATCTGGGCTACCCAACCCCTAGAACCCTGATGGGAGCAAGAGTACCTTCGAGCAAGTACTTCCAAATCAGAGGCTGAGCCCTGATTGCTCACTGTACACCTCCTGAAAGGTTAGTGACCTGCAAGCTGGAGTGCCACTTTGTGAAACTCAGGTTGGCTTCCATGTTGATTGCCCGCCTGAAAAGGTCCTGAATCGCCATACCCATGGATGCTTGAATCCAAGAGTTCAGGCTGGTCCAGTACCTGACTGATTCCGGGACCTGCTGCAACATGAAGAACTGCTGCATAATCTTGGCAAACACAGCCGAGGACATGTGTAAGAAGGTGGTGATGTTCACCAGCGCTCTTGAATCCTCCTTGAGTCTATTCAGTACCTCCTGGAGGACTAGGGGATGGGGGGTGCACCACAAAAGGTCTCCTATTCCATATCTACCTCCATCTCCGTGTTGTCGTAGGTCTCAATCGGCACACGGAATCTGGCTAAGTTAGCCCTAGGCTTCCTCAACAGCTTCCTGTACTTCAGTGCTGGCTGGGTCAAGTGCCAGAGGGGGATCTAGATCCCCTCAGCTCTTTTCCTAGGGTCTGGTACACTTCATGCATGTATGTGCAGAGAAAGGTACCTGGACCCCACTTTTTCTGACACAAACAGAGACCCCAGTGGGTACACTGACATTGCTCCTGTCTTCATGGTCAGTGGCAAAGGGGAAGTCTTCATGGTGTCTGCAAGGAGAGCCAAGATTGACTTCTTAGTTAAGTCAATAAGGACTGAGGGTTCACTAACCTCCGATGGGACTGAGCTGTACTCAAAGCAAAAATTTATGCTGAGCATAGTGGATCAGCTTAAGAGGGAGGGGCAGCCTTTGTTTGGCTGATCCAGTCTGGCTGATCACCAGAGCAGTCTAGTCCAGCCCTGGTCATAGCCAGTACAGATTCTGTAAACACTAGGTCAGATATACAGGACCGGTACGGACCTATCCAGGAAGTATCCTTCCTGGTATGCTACTCACAAGAATTTACCACCCACCTCCATGACCACTGGGGCATCTCCATTAGGAGAACTTGTGGCTATTTCCCCAGTGACATTCACACCAGGTCCAAGCAAGGCAGGCCCGGTGCCTCCCCGCTGTCCATGCTGGTTTCCTGTATTAAAGGACTAGTCACACTTGGACCTTGAATTTCTCACACGGAACCCGAGTCTGCTGCCTCACAGGTGTCACAGACACAGTTGTTGTATGAGAGGGTGTTCGTGCTTGTGCAGACTGCACAAAGGACTGCATGGTGGTGGCCATGGGCATCATTCTGTGTCTTCTACATAGCATGTAATATAACTTTGAGTCTAAGATCCAAGGTTGGTGCCCTCTTACCAAAAGGTTCCTCAGCTGTGTCCCGCTTCCTCTTGCAAGATGCCTTTTCTTCTTTGGGTTGCTCCCAGCAAATCAGATGTGCTATCAACAGTCTCAACTCTCCAAAGAGAGGAAGACGTGGTCACCAGCAGACTTGTTAGTGACACCAGAACAGATGAGGTTATCCAGTTTTACAGCTTACCTTGCTTTTGTTCAGGATCTCAAAGACATTTCACCACTCATCTGACCAACTTTTGCAGTGCAGCCACTCCTACTCCCACCTGCACTTTCTGCAGTGCCTATGTGTGTCCCTTTTGCCCATCAAGTGGCTGGCCACATCATGCTTCTGAGAAGGAGGGATGCCTACCACTGAACTGGCAGCGACAGCTGAAGCAGATTTAATGCTCATTGGGGATGAGAGGCTATGCCAGAGCTGTTGAATGAGGAGGCAGGATCATTCTTGACTTCTTTCATGCTCCTTGTGGTCCACATTCCTGTCAGTCATTTTGGCCTATGAGGGAAAACTCCAGGTGTCTGAAAGTAGACAAATAAGACGGGGAGGAATCAAGGCTGCTCCTTCAAAGAACGGCCCAATGGCTCACTATCCTCACACTTACTTGAATCTTACAGCAGTGGCAGTGGTGTCTGCTAAAACAAAGTGATCTAGGGCGACTCCTGTAATCATTAAAATAATGTGGGTAGAAGCCATGAGAGAAATTGGTGAGCATGCACAAACACCAGAAGTTGTCTTGCAAGCCCTTTGGGGGATTATGCATATAACCACAGAGCATAAAAAAGTTCCAGGTTTAAAAAACCTGGCTGGGATCTGGATAAACAGGGGTATATGCATGAGTTATTGAGTGGGTAGTATTATACCATAGATGTTTATATTACAACCAATCCTGATTTTTACCAAGGAGCCTATAGATGAGAAGGGAACACTTCATCAGCTGCAATATTATTTTCGGCTACGATTCATTTCCTTTGTGTTGGTCCATTTTATTGAAAATATTAACAAGTGTGCTGCCAGAACTGGTGCCTTGTCCGTTTTGCAGCATAGCAAAGTTTAATATGTCTTTTTCTCTGATCCACACACACACACACACACACACACACACATATATATATATATATATATATATATATATATATATATATATATATATATATATATATATATATATATATATATATATATATATGTATATATATATCTGAAAAACCCCTTAACAGTGCATATGAAAGGAAGGTTATGCTGCAACAGAACTGTAATATATAACCAATTAGAGGTCCGTTGAATGAAAAATGAACCTTTTGCAAACTCATTTTATAGCCTTTATACTTTGCTGTCCAAATTTTCTTACTGCCAATCGCACTTCAGTGTGATGATCCAAATGTTCCCAGACACTGTTTGCACATACTACATTTGGAAAATCTTACAGAAACAGGCAAAGGAAGTGTGTTTGTGTATCCACTTAAGATAAACATTAAATGTACAATATTCAAAATAAGTTTGTTTGAAAACAGACAAAGCACAAACTGGATAGACCTTGCACAGATTACAAGTTGTTCCACCTACTCTGTAGGCTCCTTGGACTTACACATAACAAAACAATTGCCTTATTTCAAATGCACAATCCTGCTCTATCTCAAGCCAGAGTCAGGTTTTCCTTTATAACCTTCAACATCTTTCTGATATCATCAGGGGTTGCATTAATGATTGTATTGGAGTGCCCTCATTCGTAAATTTATTTTCAACAAATCTGCTTATGTTCCACTATTAAAGCAAATGATTCTGGATGCGCGTGTTTCGTCTTTTTCCTAGCTTATAATTGCCATGTAGAGGGATTTTACCCAGAAAATTATTGCTGTGAAAAGCTTGTGTGTTTGTATGTATGTATATATATATATATATATATATATATATATATATATATATATATATATATATATATATATATATATAAATATGTAAATTCGCACCCTTATGTTGAGATGTTAAGAAAGTTTGTGAGGGATTGGGAGGTCGTAATATATCATAGACATTGTAATACTCTTGTTTTTGATGCCGATTAGTCACTTGTTTTGTCACGGTACAACGGTAGAATTGATTATAACAGTCTTGCCATCTGTAGCTAATTTTGTTTGCTAACATGCCAATTATTCCTTGCTAACCTCATATGCAGGGATCAAATGCGGTCATCCTGGAGACGTTCAGCATGCCACTGTCTCTGGCTCACATCGGTACAAAGACACGGTGACATATACGTGTGCACCTGGATATGAAATTCAAAGTGGCGATGCACAGCGCATTTGTCAATCTTCTAAACGGTGGAGTGGACAGCAACCGACGTGTGCAAGTGGGTTAATCTAATGACTTACAGATTTTTCAGTGGGTGAACTATATAAAATAGTCTCTTCTCAGTTGTCTTACTTCTTAGTCGCAATTCAACATGAAGGAGCAAAATGAATTTCAAAGAAAAAATGTATCTCCTCTAAAAAAAATGATTATTGGGAACCTTACGATTAAATTAATGTCAAAGAACACTTGCCTTCCCGAGCAATGGAGTTTTAAAATTGCAAGTCTGATACTGCCGTATACCTTCAATCACACAGATTCTTGCAAATGATATCAACACCTATTTGTAATTGTTATGTGACCAGTGATATTATTCACTGTGATCCGGCATGGGCTTGCTGTATATTGTGCACTCCATGACTGAGTTATGTCAGTTAGCAGATTTGTACGTTTAAAACCAAGAGATGCGCAGCTCTATCTAACAGGTACGGCCAAATTCCCACTTACGCTGACAACGTCAGGGAACAGTCAGAGAAATCATCGACAAAAAACGTTGATTTTTATTGATAAAATAATCTGGAATTCAAATTGTTCAATTCATATATAAACAGAAAAACATAAAATGACAAACCTGAATAACTGACAAAGTTTATCAGCATTAACAATTGGGAATGAGATAGGGGATATATTTAAAATAAAGATAAGCAAAAATTAAAAAAAAAAAATCACCCCCTCCCCCCCCAAAAAAAGAAGAAGAAGAAGAAGAAGAAGATTTTACTTTTCTGTTTGTACGTTGTCCTTGGAAAGCAATGAAAGGAAGGCACCCAAAAGTACACTATATGCAGAGATACAAATCTGCGCATAAAATTCAATAAATGGGTGAGGCAGTAATCAAAGTGGAAATGGAATTAATTCAATAAAGGGGACTGTGATATGGTTTTGATGATTACAAAACTGATTGCCGCCCCCTTTCAAAGAAAGCTGACGTGAACATTCTTTCCATGAGCAGATTACATTTCTTGGCTGCTGAAGCTTTTAAAATCATCAATGGGCAAGTACCTATTTATTGATATGCAAGATATGTCTAAAAAGCCCGTATCAAATAAGAGCCTGCAAAACATCAGGTATGTAACAGAGCCAAATGTCAATGATATTCATTTGGAAAAGAATTCTAGCGGGTATCTTGGTGTCAAAATCTGCAAAAGTTTGCCTAAAGACATGAAAAGTCCATTCACTGTTGTGTTCAAAAGATTAAAATATAATAATCAATATGGAACTTTGATGATAAATGCAATCGTGTGGTCTGTGGTAGTTAACCTTATTAGTGGACTGACGAGGGTGCCCCTATTGGGATATGTGCTTTCAGTCTCAGGCCAATTTAGACTGTAACATAAACATGCAATATTTTCATTGATCGGCTGTGTTCTAATTATGTCATATATTGGATTATATTTTATCCTGTAATTTTGGTACTTTTATGAGGCACCATGACAGAGTCAGTGACACATTATATCTGATACTTATCTGTTTACTTTAACTATATATATATATATATATATATATATATATATATATATATATATATATATATATATATATATATATATATGTATATATATATTACTTGTTTCTTGTTTCTTGTATTTACTAATTTCAATATTGAATGATATATTTTGTTTGATGGATTACTTTTAAATTCTGTTATAATTTTTAAACTTAGTCCGTTCATTAGCCCTGGGCTAATGTTTTTCTAAATTATGATGTGCTGATAATGAATAAAGGTTGTATTGTATTCTATTAACGGGGATAAGTGATTAATTAATTAAGATGTATCCCCGCCCAGAACTGCATATCGAATCACAATTTACAACTATTCTCGTAGTCGGATCATTTTATGTAAGTTTACTTTTAACGTTATGAGACGTACCGTTACCTGTACATGCATCACTAAATGATTTGGGGCAATAAAAATTCGTAATGCTTTAACATCACTTTTCAGAATACATATTTACAGAACCTCCCACCCCTTGAAGCTAGCCGGTGAATGCACCCAAATATATATATATATATAATACACGTGTTGCAAATATTTTTAAAGCACGAAAAAGTAACATCATCATGTTATACAGCTGTATCTTGTGTGGAACCGGCCACTCCCAGAGGAGCCATAAAAATTGGCACGAATTATTTCATCAACGGTAAACTACATTACATATGTGAGAAAGGCTTTGAGCGGATAGGCGGTGACGTCATACGTATTTGCCAGGCTACAAAAACATGGAGTGGCTCACCTATTGTCTGCAATCGTGAGTTCCCTTAAGTACCAATACCTCACGATACCTCAATTGTTAACTATTTGAAAATAATAAATTAGATGTACCATTGTAAAGGCAACTTTTATACAGTAATGTCTTATCTCAAGCGGCAAGTGACCACACCGAAAATTTTAGTTTTTGCCCCCACATAACATCGATTCCATTTTGGGACAATTTTACCATTTCAATGCACCATGGCACATTTGTCATGTGTGAAGCTAAACTGTCAACTTGCAATCTACGCTCTGTTGGGACGGATGCATTTTGGCTATCTTGAAACATACAGCTTCCCATAAAAACAACGACAGAGCCAAATTCCTTTACTACATATTCCATACCATAAAAAGTTCAATGGCAAAGCACTTATTAATTTGCCAAATGTACCAGAAACGTTACTCGCATCAACAAAAAAGTGTGGTATTGGACAACGTGAGGCCAAAATGTATAAAGGGCATGCTAACTATAGGCGGCACAATGAAGAAGACATATATATATATATATATATATATACATGTATATAATGATTTTTGTTAAATTGTCAGTTTTGATCAAGTAATAGGAAGAGCAAAATGAAATGGTCACCAGAGGTTTAGGAATCCGCCTTGTTTCCCTGACAGGAGCCGGTGTACAGCCTCAACTGACAGTTTCAAATTAATCTCTCTGCGTTTGTAAAATATATAAGCATCACTATATGTTCATTTTGAATTTGACAGGCGTGTCCTAGTAATTATACCGTTCAAATTGTCATAAAAAAAACAGAACCTGCGAATGAATGAAATTATTGCCTTAAAAACTTGAAAACGAGAGTAGTGCCACCGATGTGGATGGCCATTTCTGTTACTCATGGTTGCCACGCTTGCAGTTGAAAACGCGTAGAAGTCATGCAAATTCACTGAAATTGTTTCGTGCAAGTATTGAGGTCAAAGCAGCCGGCATATTATTTACACATGAAACAGTACAAATTTTAAGACTGCTTCCCCAAAGATAAATTATTCACAAGACCCCAAATTAAAGTCACTTTTTCTGTTTATTATTAATGAAATTACCCCCATGTTAATACCACTGTCACATTTAAACCGTATGTCCAGTTACATAAGTGCTTTCAAAAGGGAGTGCCCGTTGTATTTGTGTCGAATATTAAGCCTATAGTTTTCTTTTACAATCATCAAGTTATCATTATTTTGATCTTGGCAAAAAAACAATCAATTTGTGAATTAGTACTATGTTATATAAAATTGCAGCCCATAATTTAAACAACGTTAAAATGTCTACTCTATAATATTACAAAAGTTATGATACTGGCCAATTTGTCAGTTTATGCGGGACTTCCGTTCAGCTATGTATTTGAATAACTGAAATAATCCAATCTCCACTTAGAGGCACTTATGCAACCCATGATAACACATTATTTCAGATAGTCAAGGAGTTAGATCATTTCACGGAAATGAAGATATAAGGTGGCCTTTACTGATTACGCTCAAGGGAACAGGCTTCAATGACTTTTATTCTTGATTCTGTTTTAATATTTTAGTATATTCGTTTTCTAAAGCCAGTCGATGCATTGTTTCAGATTCCCTTGAACAGAGCAAGACATATTTCTGGTTCAATCTCAATCTCAGCTAAGGACGCGCTGTTCACACATCCCTTCATGCTCTCATTAAATGCAAATAATACCTGAAATAAATGTATATGCGTAGTATTGTGGATGGAGTGATGGAAATAGCATTAAAATGATCAATTTTAGATAAAGTGAATGTAAAGTTTACTTGTCCTGAAAAAATGATTAAACAGCACACATACTGAACCCCTCCTGGAACATTGCGAGCATGAAGGGATTTACTTCCTTGACACAGGTGTTAGTCTTCAAAGGTCTGCAGTGATTTAATTCGATCCTCTTACTTTGAAGTGGATTTATTACTACAGTAACAATTTCTACTGCAAATTGACAGATATACATAACTTGTGCGACAAAGTCTTCATGGAATTAAAGAAAAACGCCAAACTCATCAGCACCGCTGTTCTTCCTTTTGATACAATTACCGTATCCCATAGTAGTGTACATGTTTTACTTCCTCACTATGAGTATTTAACTGGGTAGACAAAGTATTTTTTTAACAAAGTGATGCAAACACCTTCCAACACCTATTGTGGAATACAGTTATGCCACTTTTTACTGCAACATTACACGTCACGCGCTCCTCGACAGTGTGAATATATATTTTCTTATATGAAAATTCGAACATCTATGAAACATTGCCATGTCACAAAAATATCAATTGCTTTTTGCAAATAGGTAAAAACCAAAAAGAAATTCTGATTTCTAGGTACGTCGCCATATTCACCAGGAGTCCATGCCAAGCATAGAAATACATACCCAGATTTGCTTTTATTGGAGCTAAAATTCACTTTTACAATTACTATCTCTTACCTAAATATATTAATTCTGTTAATTAATTTATATATTTACTTATTTGTTTGTTTATTTATTTATTCATTGGTTGTACAATTTGTATACACTTGATGTGTACAGTTTTCACTTAAATGTTTAGGTGATTTATGTGTAGGCTATTTTTAGAGGAGAGGTTCACTGAGGGACAATTCAGAATAAGCCTCATATATTGCTCTTTTGTTATGCCTAATCATACACAAAAAGTTACTTACTTTACTTTTTTGTTAACCAAGACATGAGGGACAGCCAAAAAGTCCATACCATTTATCTGTGATTGTTTCTTCAAAACGTTTTATCGATATATTTATGTGTTGCATATGTTGTATGTATATATATATATATATATATATATATACGTGTGTGTGTGGTGTGTGTGTGAAAATTATATGTTATGTATGCTATATTTATATTTGTATGAAAGTTTTAAAACTGTTGTTGCTCTTATTTTTAATTGCTTTACACTAAGCACCAATTATGCTAATCATCAATTAGCAAATGCATATTTTTTCTTTACAGCCCACATCCAGTACATTGGAATTGAGAGATACATTGGATCTGTCTTTGGCAGTTTCATTGCGGGATTTGCATTATGTTTTCTGGTCTTTCTTATAACATATCTGGTGAGGAGAAGGCAAAGAAGGCCCAAAGAACACTCAACCAAGTAAGAATTCTCTATTTAACATATTTTGCATATTCTACCATATACAACTTGAACTATTGTAGTTCCAAGAGAATTGGAAACTGGCATTTTGGTATACACAGAATAACAAAGTATGCCTTCGTGCTGGCAAACAGGCTCCCTGAAGAAGTATATTTTTCATGCCATAATCTGGAATTTTCAAAAAGAAAGTAAATATCTATTGCAAATTAACACTGATGTCAAACCTTACTTCTACATTTAGCATACATCTAATGTTTACGATTGTAAGCATGATATGAGGGTGAAACATTACCAACCATACATGTCGATATGACAGCTCGACTATACGAAGTTACTGGAGGGTAAAAATTAACAACACCAACAGTAAGCCTGAAGTGCCCTCCTACTGGTAGGATATACCATTATCGAAATATAAGTTTATATATATATATATATATATATATATATATATATATATGTATATATACATACATATATATATACATATAAATAAATAAATAAATATATATATATATATATATATATATATATATATATATATATATATATATATATATATATATATATATACATACATATACGCCGATAAGGCAGAATCTAGTCTCGTGGGCCCAAAACTTAATAGAAAATTATATGACTGCTGAATTCATGTTTAGGGTAGTTAATAATCCCATGCCTACTGCTTTTCACAGGAAGTTCCTCCATATATTTAGTCTCCATTCTTATATTACCATACAATCAAACAGTTTATGTATTCCATGGTATCAAACAATATGCGGTAAATTTACCATTAAATGTCATGGACCCATTGTATGTAATAATAAACTTACCTACCTGCAAAAATGTTTTCATTAAAAGGAAACGGAAAAGTTACTAAATTGGAAATGTATTATGTGTTTTTGTATTAACTTTTCATTTAACTAACATTGTTTAATACACATAGGAGATACTAAAATATGCCACCTGGCTTGTATATTTTGCTGTGTAACTTTAAAGCTTTCATGGGGGACATATAAGCTCCTAAGAGTTTCAGTCCCCCACATGTATATATGGTAACTTAACTGCCTGAACTTTTGTGATTAATAAACATTCAATAAAATTCAAAACTTTGGTCCCTCAAAATCTAGTAAACTTTATGCTTTTAGGTAATTATAAAGTCCATCATAATGTAAAATATATTTTCCAAAATAGAATCTGTGAAATTGATAGGTACTGCCCACGCCATATGAAAAGCATTGCAGCTTCGAATCAATAATGTCCCCAAATGCATCAAGTACCACTGTATATTTTTAGCAACATCTGCAGGTAATTGACAGCCTGTGGTAATTGTTTGGTAACCTTCGGCAAGATAACCATTAATTTGAATGCTGAGATCAAACACAACGGTAATTTGCCCACTTTTGCATCAAGTAAAGCAGCAAAAAGAATTTGGAATTCCCATTCGCGTTGTCTGAGTGAGGAAAAGACAATATGGAGGACATGACATAATTTGTTTTCATTTCATTGAAAATGACTAGAGGTTCAAGGTTTGATAATGTTGTTCTAATACTGGATACAAAGGTTTGCTGGCTAGCAGTAGCAATCACCAACCTGTTAATAGTGTACCTGTCTGAATGGGTGTCATATGTTTTTTTTTATTTAGAAGACTTATGCTTTGTTCTCAGAACTTGTACAATTTCAGAGTGACTTTTCCTGAGTTGTATCAGGCCCTGTTTTAACAAATTTAATTGTTTGAGGTAGACAATCCACACAAAAAGCTAAGAACAGATCCCACAGCTGGTATGATACTGCATCTGGGACGTTTAATGGATTTTCCTTTTGGCAAAGTCAATAAGTGGCATAATCCTGCCCAAAATGGTGTACCTCCACATGGACCAACTGATTGGTCTGATTGGCCAATTGCTTATATTGTTGTACCTCCACATTGACCAACTGATTGGTCTGATTGGCCAATTGCTTATATTGTTGTACCTCCACATTGACCAACTGATTGGTCTGATTGGCCAATTGCTTATATTGTTGTACCTCCACATGGACCAACTGATTGGTCTGATTGGCCAATTGCTTATATTGTTGTACCTCCACATTGACCAACTGATTGGTCTGATTGGCCAATAGCTTATATTGTTGTACCTCCGCATTGACCAACTGATTGGTCTGATTGGCCAATTGCTTATATTGTTGTACCTCCACATTGACCAACTGATTGGTCTGATTGGCCAATAGCTTATATTGCTCTTTCTGGCAAGGTGTCAGACTTGAGTCCAGTCTATTGGTCAATATTCCTGGAAATTGGTTTTGTAGGGCAGTTATTTCAGTTTTTATGTGCTGTAGTTGTCGTGGGTAAGGGTTTAGCCTGATGGTAAATGTCAGTAGCCAAGTTGAGCAGGCACCATAACTTCTTTCATTTCATTGCAAGAGATGCTCATGCCCTGATGTGTGGGAGTCAGGTGTGAATACAGGCTAAACACAAGTAAGAGGATAAGTCTAAAATTAAGAGGGGGAATAATAAAAAATTCACAATTTTATTCATGGCCTCAATTGTAACATGCACTGACCTTTGTCAGCTAGCTGTCAGGTTCACACATTAATTGTGACAGGTCAATCCTGTCGAACCTTTCTGCCCAAATTAGCAAAGACATGACCTGAAATGCAACCCTCCTTGACATTTGCCAGCCAGATGACAGGTAAACAGAAGTGTCATAACAGCTTATGTTATGATGCTTCTGTTTATATGTTTACCACATCTCATATGTTTTAATCCCATTGGACCCTAACCTAAAAGTCAATGTTTCATATCATAGGCCAGGTCACTGCAAACCCACATTCTTTCCATTGTTGACCAGTATCCCTAATAGCACATGCATGCCTGTGCTTATACCCTACTTTATTGCAAGGGTTTTTGTCACGACTCATTGTTCTGTGTCCAATCTCTGCTTTAGGCAGCAGAGTATTGTGATTAGTGGAAAATAAATCTGTGATACCAATGTGGACTTATATAACCTTAAATAACCTGACAGTAATAAGCATGTTTGCCATGCCTGTTAGCCTGCCAAACACAAGTTTGTTTCTTTCAGGTGAGCTAGTTATGTTTGAGAGACCATTTAGGAAGTCAGTATTCATTGGTAAACTGCAGTCAAAGTGTGGTCTATTGGCACATGCTCATCTCCAAGAGCTGTGTAGCAGCATGATCCACTTCATTTAAGTCATTACCATGAAATGGCTTTGCTATTTTGGGACCGTCTGTGTGAATCATATCTATGCTAATTGTCAAGTTTGCCCTTCGTACTTTGGTGACTGAGTATATCGGCCCTGATGTTTTTCACACCTTGCCAATATGCTAATTCACAGTTATATTGATTGAGTTATATGACCGAACTTTGAAGTATAGCATTTGATATTTCAATTCTAAACAAAGATTTCAAAGGACAATGATCTGTGTAGACTGCGAAGTATGATATGTGTAGACTGTAAATTCAGCTCCATACAGATAATGTCTCATCTTTCTGATTTGCCTACACCCATGATGCCACATGCCTTGCATTCGATACCAAGCCTGTTTTGTTAAGCTTTACTGAACTGATGCAACAAGTATTAAATGACTTCTTTAAATTCCTGTGTCAGAATTGATCAAATGTAAAAGAGGCTTGCATTAGCTGGACTCTAATTGCAATCCAGCCTGCTTAAGTATTTCAACACTTCCGGTATGTGATTAATATGGTAATTAAAGTTTTTTGAATATATATTCATGTCTTCTTCATACACTTCTGCAAATGGACCAGTAGAGCCCTGTAATGCCTCATTCCTAGCAGCCATGTACACAGAACGACTGGAGGAAGAAATATTAAACCAAAAAGCAGAACACTCCATTCGAATAAGCCTCTGTTGGGAACTAGAACGCTCTTTCATGTCTGTCATATTTCTTAAATTGCAGTTAGAGGAAGCCAGATTTCATGTTTAAGACTCTCTAATAATTAGAGTTACCAAACTGTGAAATTATGACCTCTGTGTTATGTAAGGGACAAGCATTCTAACCAACAGTTCCATTCATTTTGTCTATAATCTATCACTAATCTAGAGCCACCATCTTTCTTTGGAACCAATATTATGGAGGCTGTATGTGCATTACTGCAGTGTCTAATGAGGTTAGCTTGCAACAAATCATCAATTTGTATGTCAAGTTCTGGTCATAATACAAGTGGGGTGCTATAGGCATTTTGTTTAACATGAGGTTTGTTACTTTTGTCAATGCCTAAGGTTGGCAGGTTTGTTTGGCCAAGTTCAGTATCCTTTGAGGCAAATGTGTACAGATATTCTTCTAACACAGTTTCCAATCTTTTTTCTCTGATCAGGTGTTACATGATCCAATTTGAAAGTCACTGTTTTTGATTTGTGGGGGTTTAACTTTTATGTTCCACATCCTCACAGTTTAAATCATTACTCTGCACACTAAATTCAGAAATTTCACCAAATTGATTTTTGTCAAGCTTTTAAGCTGTCACTAAAACAGTAGCAAGTGGAAAGACTACCAAAGTATCAATCTGGTTTAAGATAGGTAATTTCATTTTATTGCTAGCAATGCCTGAAATTAAGCACTCCCTTATCATTACACTGTGAAATTCTGACAACCCCAGAGCATTACTCAACTATGAAATGTAATAACTGCCCGATCTCTCAAGCGTTGGAATTTCAATTGCACCAATAACCTGAGATTTTGCTGAAACACAATTTTTTCCACTAATTGCATGCAGTAGGAACTTTGTTTGATGTTTGATTTTCGATGTAAAAGTGTAACTGTTTCCAACTCTAATAATTCTGTTTTTTCTGATCTTACGTTGCCTTGTTCGTGGCCAAAATCTCACTCCCCAGCAAAACTTGCCTGGCGACCCTTTTACCTATTTCAAAGGGGTAAAAAAATTTCAATTGGTTAATTTCAAAGTCAACTTGTGTAGAGCCCAAAGGAATCGATTCATGTCCAGTAATGCTTGAGAGCTGTTGGAGTCTCTAAGGTCTTAATGTGCCTTTGTATTTCTTTGGAAGGACATTAAAACACCCCTCTGACATAATCAAAGTGTTTGCACTTTTATCTAATATCATCCAAAGACCCTTTTCCCTTTGGTGTTCAGATTATCTTGGTCTGTTCCAGTAAATCTGATAAACATGTCTATCTGATAAACTTTGTAACAATGGCCACAGACTGGTTTCTGATATGGTTTCCACGTTAATGTCTTTCCCTTGTAGGTCGGAGGGGCCTTGGTTTGGGTGTCATTAGTGTTTTTGGATCTGCTTAATGCCAAACCTTCTGTCAGCATTAATTTCAAATCAGCAGTTTCATTTGCTGATGGTAAGGTCCCAATTGCCTCACCTATCTCTATAGGTTCCTCCTTTCTATTGTATTTTTGTGTGTTCGTCCAGAACCACTTCCTTTTAGTCATTATCCTATTAGTAAATAAGTACGTAAAAGCTTAATTTTTCATAAAGACAGGTGGGCCTTACAACACGAAGTTAATTTTCAAAGGGCCTTCCATGTAAAAAAGGTACAAATAAATAGTGAAATGATATACTTAATAACATCATACAGATTCACACCTATAACTTACCATAAAATATAATTTATACACAAAATTATACAGAAAAACTCAGTCGCACACATCCCTCATGGTTTACATCTTAGTTGGAAATCATATTACGTATCCAACCAAAAATGGGGGTTAAGATAACCCATATAATGATGAATAGATATGAAAGTGGCAAATGATGAATTAGCTTACTACGTGAAGTTTTGCTTGCAAATGCACAGCTTCATTGTGAAAGAAGAATACCTGTCAAACAACCCAAAACTACTAAATTCGTACAGTGCAGGTTCATATAAGAACAATTTGACTACCCCTAAACCACTATTTACCCTTTCTAGCTGAAGTGGAAACAAACTGGGGCATTATATTCAGTCGCAGTGATTGGTAAGTAAACAGTTGCAGCTAGACCACCTGTACACACTCAGGGGAATCCTAACAAGGACTTCAACATTGGAAATCCTGCACAAGAAATGTAAAACAAACTCCATTATGACATTTACTCCTCATTTTAATAAGTCCACAAACAATTAAGCTCTCTTTCATTGCCAACCCTGAGTAAATGTCTCAATGTTATATGTCAGGGTTGTGACGTTTTTGAGAAAATGCTGTCAACTTTAAATAACTTTTTAATATTGAGTCAATGTGCACTAGGCATGTCAAAAAGATTGAAAGGTATCAGCATTGGTGCCAAAACTATGTAATCAAAACAATTTTTAACATGATTATAAGTACAATTAGGCAAACATGTAACTGTCATAACCTGCTGCATGCTTCCAATAGCCCAAGGGGGGTTTAACCTGACAGACAGCAGTGTAATTCGGAAAGTGAATTTTTGACTTCATCTATGGGTAGATTTGTGTACAGTGTAATTCTGAAAGTGATCTTTTGACTTCATTTATGGGTAGATGTCTGTGCAGTATGATTCTGAAAGTGAAATTTTGGTTTCATCTATGGGTATATTGGTGTACATTGTAATTCTGAAAGTGAATTTTTGACTTCATCCATGGGTAGATTTGTGTACAGCATAATTCTGAAAGTGAAATTTTGACTCCATCTGTGCGTAGATTTGTGTACATTGTAATTCTGAGAGTGGACCATGACTTCATCTATGGGTAGATGTGTATACAGTGAAATTCTAAAAGTTAAGTTTTGACTTCCTCGGGGGGGGGGGGGGGGGGGGCTAAATGTGTGTACAGTGTAATTCAATTCAACTACAGATAATTTCAGGACATTAAAATTTCTTAAATTATCTGACCACGCTTCCAACGCAGATCCAAAGTTTCTTTTGGCAGTTGTATCTGTACTTACCCAGGCAAAGGCAATGGCAGTATCCACACTTTGTAAATAACCATGGATTAAGTGGCTTTTTTGTTATTCTCTGTGAGAGTTTCAATTTTGTGTTTGTATTCATGCAGGTAAGATTTAATCCCATAGGAGGCCATTCAAGGTACCCTCCTCTCTTTGATTCTTCTTAACAAATGTCGCAATAGAGTTCTTTTAAAGAGATATCCTGTACACAAGAAAAAGAACAAGCAATTTTGTTTTACACTGCAACAAAGGCAATTTGTTTGTCCACTGAATAATTACAAAAAATGACATTTAAAACGAGCAGCCTGTCAAGAAATTTTGAGATAGTTAACTTTGGAAATCCTTCAAACTCTTGCTCCATTAAACATGCCACTGGACATTACTTAATGACAAACTCAAGGTACGTGCAGAAACACTAAATTTGGAAAAAATTCTAATAACCCCTTAAGATTTGCACGAAACAAAGGTGCATTTGATTTAAGTCCTGACACAGAATGATCAACAGTGGCGTCATATTGAAATGTCACTAAGCCATGTATAAACGTAAATATTCATAGAGCGCCATCATTTCAGCAACATACATTTATAACATATTTGAGCAGAGTGCAGAATACTTGTGGTTATTCTTAGTTCTATTTACAGGACTTCTGGAAACAATGGAAAAAGAAGGAAAAACAGCAAGTCTCAAGCAGAAGAAGGGACGGATTTGGGCCAAGAATGCAATCTGCAGGCTATAAACTCTTCAAATGCAGGTCATGTTGCAGAAGAGCAGCATGTCAAGGAGGCCGGAAGACATATTTATGAAAAGCTTGACGCAGAAGCCTTGTCCCTTGCAATGTACCAAAATGTCAGTAATGAAAGTAGCCAAACGCCAATGTATGAAATTGTGTCTGAATAAAAAAGGGCATATTGTTTTGATTGAATGTACAACTCTTGTAGAGGGAGATGTGATGAAATCAGTGTACATTACTTGGTAAAACTAAAAAATATTATGTTTCTTTCTACAATTTAAGTAATATCTGATGGCTTGACGCCTTTAGAATTGAATATTGTTATATTGAATAACATATCTAATGTAATCGAAGGATTTATGTCATTCTTTCTTTCTCAGAATGTACATGCTCAAATGAATAATGGGAATGATGGTAAATATATACACATTTTAATGGTGGAAATTCTACAGCGAGTAAGATGTGCTTTTGTATATTGTGGTGTTTACAATGCGGCAAAAATACATGAGGCTTGTCCTTATATCCCTGAACGCAATTTAGTGTCCAAAACAAAAATCTTTATACTATAATGGTGTTAGTATGTTCTTTTCAATATTTTAATTGTGCGATATACCTTTGAATATCTAATATTGCTTTATGCCTAATATCTGTATTCTATTGTAACCCTAGAGTCCCGGTTGCCTTTTGTTAAACACCATATGTCCAAGTTATCTTAGTAGCATCTCAGTAACATGTAAGAGGGTAGTGAAGGGTATCAATCTGTTTCCATGCATAATAATTTTCCGGGTGTTTTATATTTAATAATACTATATTGCATGATACCGAAAAACATGAACGGCAGTCTCCCACATTTCCCAAGGCTGCCAGAGTCAGTGTTCCACCTGGTAAACCAGAAGCTTTGTGAACATATGACCAGTACATGCTAAGACAAGTTCCAGGTCTTTTTTTTTTTCATAGTTCTTGAACTTAGGAATCGCTTTTTGTGATTTACCTTGCTGGTTTACAAAGATAACAGTTTAACCCTTTAAGTGCTAATCACTGCTATAGTCGGTTTCTCATTACTCTTAAACATAGAATGGTTAAAAGATTCGAATTCTTCATGAAGATACCTTTTATTCATATACCAGGAAGCCTAGTCTAAAGCAAAAACTAGTCTGAGTCAATAGCTTTCCTGGGGGCCCTTTGCACACAATGTGTGCAAAGTGCCGCCAGGAAAGCTGTTGACTCAGCCTTAAATAAGCGTTTTAAGGGTTAAATGAGTGGATGTCAATAAACCAAGATACTTATAACATGTTAATGATTGTTTGTCTCTTTTTAATTTCCCGTTCAGATCAAATCATTCATGTTCCTTAAATGTCATCAATTCCTCCATATCCTGACTTTTGTTTTCTTAGTATCTACATTTATCACTTATTGATGACGAATGTTATCTGGACATTACCAACTGCTCAAAACCCAGAACCATGTCTGCAATATGAGGATATCCACTGTATCTGAGCAATCATATCAGGCTTTATGATCCCTGATCTGTATAATGAGTATCGCCCTTTATTTTTGTTTCTGTTTGCCTAATTTTTCGAGTTACTGTGCATTATATGTCCACTGGATGGCACCGTCACTCTTTTTGCGAGATCAGCATGTTCTTTTTGTTTTAAAAGTGGCTTAACATGATACAAGTTCATGTCCGAAACTGGTGCATATTTTGATTGGGATCGAATCAGAACAGGTTGAAAGCGAATCCCTTGCAGTTGCAAGTATTCATCTCATCCATCATAAGTTTTTTTTTTTTTTTTTTTTTTTAAGCGACTCTTTGTTTGCAATATTAAAATATCAAGGCCGTTGCAATGTCACAAAACCATGGGTCTGTAATTCCTGGCTTTTCAAAAGCACGGAGCCAACGATTTTACATATTTCTAATCAAACTAACCTCCAAGTTAAGATTTGTAGCTTAAAAAATCCAAAATCTGCACTATGAGGGGACATAATAAAAAACCAATGTTAAATTCGGATTTTGTGAAATAACCTTTGATTTCCCGAAATATATACTGTACACATATATTTGGGGTTTTGAGCACACTGAAAGTGTTGCAAAATATGAGAATGTAATGGGTTTTTTTTTTTATTTAATGATTGATGGCATAATTTGAAGACAAAAGATTTGCTCTCCTTTTCTAGGAAAATTCGCAAAAATATCGTGTTTTGTTCAAATTGTCACTGTGTTTGTTCCACAAAACAGTGATTATTATTACTGTTTTAGTTTCGTCAATGAATCCCAGTGATTTCCTTTGCAATATATGTTCTCTCTCTCCCTTTAAAAAAAGAAATAACATCTGCAACACCTTGTCTGCAAATAGCAATATACTGCCACATTTAGTCAGCAAAACCAGGGCTGCATCTGACAAAACATACCGATACCAAGTGTTGATGAAAATTCATGAAATGACACTCAATTGTGCCCGAAAGATATAGCAGGCTATATGAATGGCGCAAACACGCTCAGCTATGTGAATGTTCCCATGAAATTACAAACTATTGTTACAAAGAAGGTGGGCAAAGTGTGGACGTGATGGTTCCTTTGTATTTTCAAACAATTCAACAATCACACTTTTGCATTAGGTATTACCACGGACATCGCAAACTATAACCAGGATTGCAACCTCTTTAAAAGAAAAACAGCAACAAAAATACCAGCAGCAGCAACAACAATAAAAACAACAAAATAATACTACATTACTTGCTAATGCTTAAGAAAATTCTGAATGATCGTGTTTTATTATATAGAAGACACAATAAAGCCGCTGCAAGTGTTGCACATCATTTTATGTACGTTAATCTCCCCAGGAGTGAGAATTGATAATGATTATTATTATTATTATTATTATTATTATTATTATTATTATTATTATTATTATTATTATTATTATTATTATTATTTTTATTATTATTATTATTATTATTATTATTATTATTATTATTATTATTATTATTATTATTATTATTTCTTTTATTATTAGTAGTATTATTATCATTATTATCATTATTATTATCATTATTATTATTATTATCATTATCAATTCTCACTCCGACACACTTATGACACACTAAATCTATGTTGTGAGGAAAATTATACCACACTGCACCTCCAGATTACATATCCAATCCAGTGTCAAGTGTCCTTTGAAGCTGTCACTGTTGCATGAGGAGCGCAGTGACAAGATTCCAAGTGTGGATGCTTTTATGTCATTCAGGTAAATTACTGCTTGTTCAGCCAATAAACATTATTGTATGTTGGAAACTGTACATTAAAAATGTTGACCGGCATATGTTATGGGGTGTTGAACCCACAACTGACTTTGATCAGAGAGTAGTATTGTCATCATGGCCAACAATATGGGGAAAAGGTTCTGTCTCAATGATTATTTCTCAGAATGAAAATTTCTGCCCATCAATAAATTTGGTGGCCAGCTCCAATTTGAAGCTAAATAATTTATTTCCTTTAAATAAACGTAACTGAAAGATAGATATATTGCCTAGGAACAGTAATTTTTGTTTTTTTACCCAAAGCCTCTTTGTGAAACGTTTAAGAAGTCTTGCAGAATGTGCAATCTGATATCCTCCGCCTTACAAGCCGCCTTATAAAATCCTTGAAAACTATCATATTGATACGAAACTTGAGCCCTTGTTTGGAATAAATCGTGATAATTGTACAATAAATCAAATTAGTGGTTTTCTGGGTCCAATGTGACGCACGGGTCTTCTACTTCAAAGTTGTGGTAACGTTGCCAGCGGCTCAATGCCTTTCGCTACTTTAAGCTTATATGGACTAGCTTTGCATTTACCTGTGTAGTGGGTCTCGATATGTGACAGGTAGGCATTTGACTAATCATATTAAGCACAGGGATGCTCTACCAGAGACTGGAACACTGACAAGAGACTAGCTTCATTGCTTGATGCAATTACCGCTTTAAAACATCTTTGCTGGTCAACATCACATAACACTCAAATAATGAGACGAGCTGTGCAAATAAGATATTTATATGAAAATCGATCATAAATAATGTGTGGTTTTTTTATATATATATATATTGAAAACCATTTGGATTTGATTTGAACACCTGTATTTATCTCCCATTTCACACTGCCCTGCCACTGCTGGTATCTACTTTTATTCAATTGTACTGCGCTCTCGAGAAAAGTACACTTTTGTCACATAAAGATATTAATAAGAGTATTGCCTCTCCCAGAGTTTGGGACGATTTTTTCAAACGGATTATAAAACAATTTAAATGGCACAGTATTTTTTATAGGAGAGGCGGTTACAATTACCATGTGTCATGAAAACTGTTGGTGAATTAACATGTCTCAATTGTCAGTAAATCCTATGCGTAACGGTTTTCCGACGTGTTAAAAGGTACTTGTAAGAGTGATTGTAACCTTATGTGCAGAGAAATTACCATTCTAGTTTGGGGGGTGTGAACTATATAATAGAGGCAAAACCATCATTGATTTCCTCACCCAGACAATATTGTGCATTGGGGAAGGTGTGCATTGTAACTGCTCTAGATCATGAAACTCAAAGAAATTTTAAGCCTGCTTACCCATGATAAACTTAAAAGTCTGGCTCTTTGTGTGCTTTGTATAACGTAAAGGTATAACTGGACAGCCATCTAAGTGTGGCCATAATATCCCCTACTGACGTGTTGTCTAACGTGTCCCAGGATGCTGAGAACACCCTAGTCACGTGAGAGTGGAGATGAAGACGTACAAGCTCCTCACCCTTCATTGCCAACCAGTTATCCAAGGAAGTCATCTTCCTCATCCATTCTGAGATGGAAGTAGGCGACAAGAGTCCAAGACTCTGTGTTCCAGATCCCAGCAAAACAGTCTATTGCATTCCACCAGATAATCAGTGTAGAAGCTGTTAACAATTCTGCAGAGAAAAGGGTCCATCCCTGAACTCTGACCCCTGATCCTTAGCGTTGCCGCAATGGCCGACTTGTATCTCTGTATGGTGCACACCTTCAAGTGTGGCCAAAATACCCTCTACTGATGTGTTGCCTAAAGTACAGAACCATTTCTTTTACATGGATTGCGAAACAGGCCAAGCCTATATTAATCACTCTCCATGGCACAGATCGTGGCGTATACTTCCTACCTACATGTTTGGTGGAGGAAACAGAATGACTCGGAGAAAACCACCGTGCACAGTCAGAGTGGTAGGAACTCTTTCCACATGCTTCCCCGGCCGTGAATCGAACCGGGGCCACAGAGGTGAAAGGCGAGCGTGTTGCACCTCGGCCAACCGTGGCACCACCTAGTGGATTATATAGTACAGAGCCAAAAGAGAGAGAGAGAGAAAAAATACATTGGAAAATGCGCTGTTTTGTTTGATTTTCAAGGGATCCTTATAGAATTTGGTGAAAATATCCCGGAGTTGATTATAAAATGGACACAATATTAATGATGCAGCTGTAGGTGAAGGGTATTTGAAACTTATTTTGTGAAATGTTTGATATTTATTATCTTGAGGAATTACGAGACTAATTGTCCCAAATATGCAACAAATTTATACAGTGTGGAAGTTGACCATACATACAGGTAATAGGGCTGATCTTGACATACTTTCTCAAGGTAGCACTGAGGGACTACATTTCAGGAAACGATTTTCTTGTGATGGTCAATACATCTTAATTTGTGCACGCACATCCATAACAGAAATATTACACAGATAATTTAAGTCTGTAAGATGCAGTGTTGTGGTAGCACCACTGGTGGTACTTATTGGAACCAAAATCATTGATATAAAAACATCTAATTCCATATTTCGGCAACTTTTATGAAATTGTGGATGACCTTGACCCATTTTCAAGGTCGTTAAAGACTTGGCAAGGGATACTAAAGTCAGTATTTTGAGAAAGAATGAGGCTAATGATACCAAATATAACACAAATTTGTATCATCCATGGAAGGTTGATACTGCATAATTTGGATAACCTTGACGTCCTTTTTCGAGGTCACAGAGAAAATATATTTAAAAAAAAAAAGAATTTTTTGAGGTGGTCATTACATTTGAATTGTGAACACGTATTTATGTACCACTGTAGCAGCATATTATAGGCAATATTTTTATTCCGTATAAAGTGGTGGTGGCGCCACTGATGGCATCAATTGCAGGGATGAATGTCTTCAGTTCTTTTCAGGAAATCAGTTTTATTTTCTCAAAAGTCGAAGAAAAGGGTAATGTCCTTTTAACGCAGAAAGCCGGAATCTGGTTAAAAAAATGAAACAGTGGGTATGATGTATGGTTTCATTTTTTTCAACACAGTCACTTTCATCTTTTTTATTGAAATAACATCAAAGGCATCGAAAAGACATTAAATACGTTTTTGTGATAATAAATTCAGATGGAAATACAAGATTTACACCAATTTTGTGATGGTCAGTTGTCAAATAATAATATTAATCTAGTTTTCAAGGTCTTGAAGGATTGTACAAAAGGACAGTGAATTCGACATGTTAGAATAAATAAAGCAAACACAACGTAATATGTTGCAGATGTTTACCATACTATATGGAAATTTGATATTGCATAATCTACATGACATTCAAATCATGTCCAATGCAAAGATCAATGACTTTGACTTCTTTTTGTTCGGTCACCAGTCCTGTAAAATTGAATGTGATTTTGTAATGGCATGGTGTGGCGTGGAAATCAGTGGCAAAGAAAATTGAGCCTCTATATCACAATTGTACTCCTACATAAAACTCTTCTTAGTGACCATCTTTTGGGTCACCATGATCCAAATCTGGAGTTTTGCACTTTTCCAAATTTATGGTTATTCTTCAATATCTCAATAAGTTTTGTACCCGATTTGAACAAACTGACCCTGAATGGAAAGCTTGAAGTGGAGGGCACATTTTGAAAATGAGCATTTTTTAAATCCGAGTTGAAGGTCAAGGTCAAATGGCCTGTTGAAATATAAGGGTCATCTTGTGAATGCTCTGCACACACACCTGCCCTACATTTTTTGAGTTAGGCCTATAACTTTAGAATGTATAAAGTGTATAAAAATCGGTATGGACTTAAAAGTTGGTGGCGCTACCTACCTTATGAATTATGTTGGTCAAAATGTGAAAATCTTGTGACCAGTTCAGCATCCTTATTTTTGTATGGATCTTCGTGAAATTTAGTGACATTGTGGAGGAAGTAAGAAAGTATGTTCGCATATGGTACCAGTGGGGCCACCCATTCTTTGCTAGTAATTATGTGCTAAAAGGTGTTAAGAGATATAAAATGCTGTATCTTGAAAAACAATTTTATTAGACATGCCAAATTAAGGGGATATATATATTTTCAGTGAAAATAATTATGTAATATTAGTGACCCTGACCTACTTTTCCAAGGTCACTGGGCCTGTAAATTTGACAGAGGTGATTCATGATAGCATAATATAGCTTGGACATCAATGGCAAATACAATTTTTTGATGATGATCATAAGATTACATATGTGTCAGCAGAGTATTAGGCTCACCGTCCTCTTGTTTCACTGTCTACTGGATCAGGCAAGACCCTCGTTGATTCACGGTGCCCAGTTGGTCTCTTGCTTCACTGTCTACTGGATCAGGCAAGACCCTCGTTGATTCGTGGTGCCCAGTTGGTCTCTTGCTTCACTGTCTACTGGATCAGGCAAGCCCCTCGTTGATTCGTGGTGCCGAGTTGGTTAGTGTATGTTGGCCTAAATATTATTGGCAATATCGGGGAGCCGCTGCAGAATTATCACAAGCCTTTGAATTGAGATGTTGTTTGTTTCTCCATTATGTCCACAAGTCGGGTAACAATTATTACCAAATCGTCAGTGCTGGCTCTGTATATGGGTGACTTTGACCTCATTGAAAAGGTGACAGGGCACTTTGTCAGTTTTATTGTGTTACTTGACATTGAGAACTATTTGAGCCAGGGTTTTGATGTTGGTAGTCCACTATGTGGCCCAGATTAAGACAGTACACAAATTATTTCCAAGGCTACAACATCACTTTCTTGACTTCTCCTTTTTACTTGATAACGTAACTCTATTTTAGCTAAGACTGGCACAACTGAGTCAATTACTCTTATATTTGTGCCTGACAACCTTCCATAAAAGTGACTTTGACCAAATTCTAAAGATCACAGGACCACGTCATTTTCTCCATGCAGGGTCAGCATAGCGAAGTACTGTTACAGTCCTCTTGTTCTTCTATTTGGATACACATCAGCCATCACTTATCTTCAGTGGTTGGTGATGGGCTTACATGGTAAACAAAGTTCGATAATTCTGTGGCTGGCATTACACTATCTATGGTGACTGCTATTGCAATATGAGTGCTATTGTGCATTTAAAATAGCTTTAATACTCTTACACACACACACACACACACACACACATATATATATATATATATATATATATATATATATATATATATATATATATATATATATATATATATATATATATATATATATATATATACACACATATATGTGAAGACTGAAAGAGTAAACAGTCCTGGCATTGGTTTAGTATAAGATGAAATGAACATTGGCTTCTGTACATAGCAGATGTGATGCACAATAAGTTTTGTAACAGTCAAGTTTCTTGTCCAGTGCAGAGTAGGCATATTTCCTACAAAAGGAATTCAGCCTGACTGGTACAACAGGTCATTTGAACAATGACCGGGCCTTGTGGTAAAGAAATCAAACATGTGAAAAATACAATATGCTTAATAGTTTCAGCTGTTAATTTTTTTCTAGGTGTCATTTTGTAGAGGGCAGCCAAGGGTATGTGCCTGAGATGTTCTTCTATATTTTCTTGGTGTATACTGTGAATATATGTTTGCTGTATTGTGATCTGTAATTACAAAGTGGTCTGTACAACATTTTCCCCAAACAAACTGTAAATAAGTTTAGTAGATTGTTATCTGTAATTACAAAATGGTGTACATTTTCTCAGAACAAACTGTAAATATCTGTTTTAGTATATATGTATTGTAATCTGTAATTACAGAGTGTTCTGCACTACATTTTCCCTGAACAAACTGTAATTATCTGTTTCAGGATATTGTGATCTGTAATTGCAAAATTGTCTACATTTCTGGAACAAGTTGTGAATAATTGTTTTAGTACATGCATATTGTGATTGTAATTATAAATGGTCTATACAACGTTTTCCCTGATCAAACTGTGAAAATGTGTTTTAGTATATTGTGATCTGTAATTGCAATGTGATTCATGCAACATGGAAGACAGAAATTATGTGAAAAATACCCATTAGAAAGTATATTTCACTGAGAAAAGCAATTCCTAAAATCAACTCAACAAATCTTGCTGCTCTATCTGTGTTGTGTTGCATGATATAATAGAATGGTACCCTGCCTAAGTGTGTGTATGTGTGTGTGTGGGGGGGGGGGGAGGGTATTTAAGGCGTCTCCTTTTCTGAACAGTTTATGAGTCAATTTCAGGTCGCCATGTGTACACTGGTGGCAGGAATTATATATGCTGGGTGACGTTTTATCAGTTCTTTTAATGGTTCAACTGGTACAGAAAAACATGATCCATATTCATTAATTCCAAACCCAACAATGACAGCAAAGAGATTCCAAACGTACAAAAGCATCAACATTTTTCTCTCAATACCAATGTGAAGAAACAAATTTCACTCCTGACTTGAGACAGGCAGTCACCCATGAAAGGCAACTGGTGGTTTTAAACTGGTCCTCTCAACCTTAGAAATATTCACCATTAACTGCAAAGACAAGTACCTTTCCAAAATGTATAGGCCTAACCACCCAAAACACAAATTTCATTACTTCTGCCATAAATAAAAAGAGACCTGTTAGGCCTATCACCTTTTAGCTCTCCTGACTTGTCAGTCAGCTAAGTTTACAGCAAAAAGCATTATCATCATTTTTGAATTAGTACCTATGGTACTTAATTTCATGACCCCCCCTCCCTCCCTCCAAATTAGTATTTTATAAATGATAATCTTCCCAAAAAATCATACAAAAATTGCACAAAATGGGCGAAAAATTTACAATCATTTTCCACATGTTGTGATAGTGTACAGACCCATTTAACCCCTCCCGCTTGCGTACTGTATTAAAGTCCTAAGGAAAAAATGATGTAAATGTTGAACCATCCCTTAAAAATATCTCATTTGGGTATTTTTAAGGGTCCACCCCATGGGGAAGGGGGGGGGGCTTTCTCTTTTTCGGAGTGCCTGTCTGGATGTGCACATTCTCATTACTTCTATCTCTAAAGAATGCATCCATGTATTTAGCTCAAATATGGCAATATGCTTATCTTACCTGGCAAGGTACACTGATCAGATTTTGGTATCACCAACACCCAATTTTTAGCAAATGACAGCCTAATTACATGTTCAGTAGGGAGGACCTTTCAGTCAACACTTTGCGTATAAGCTATGTCTAATTTGTCATATTACATGCAGTATATGTATCCTTCAGTAGGAATTGACCCAGTCACCCCACCCCCACCCCTTCAGTCAAAATCATGCAGTTTAGCTGTGTGGAGGCCCACTCTCCTGGATTCAAATGTAGCTGTACAGAAACATGTTCTGTGTTGGTTTATACAATGTCAAATCAGTGTACATTTTCAATATCATTTTCTTCACTTTTAAAGCACAAAATATGAATAAAGTGAGGCCATCAAAAATGGCTGTGTCAGCTTTATGCCAGCTGAGTTTGCTGATGATACGGCAATATAATTTACTACATGTATTTCTGTTTTTTTAATTGCTCATATACTCTGTGCTATTTACAGTTTTGATAAGGATCCTTAATGTAGTCATATTTGCTACATACAATTCATTTTGCATTGAGTTTATAATCAGGACGGTATTAATGGTTGTGATGCTGAAGACAGTATTATTACAAATATCTGGTGACGGACAGACATGGTGGATAAGATTAAATTTGCCTTGATACATACTTGTCAGGTTGTGTTTTGGTGTGGTGCTTTATAGATCTGCTCAAATAATTATGTATACCAGATCTTCTGTCCAGTCACTGGAAGACTCTGGGCAAAAGTTGTATTGTACTTACCAGGTTTTATGGCCATCCAGGGTAAGCATAGCCGTCCTTTGTGCTTCCTTTACTCTTGGTGCAGTTATCCAAGAGTATTTACTGCAGGTGTTTGTACATATGTATGATAAATGTTATAGAATGCAAATTTATATCAAAAGGGGACGTTTAAAAAAGTGGCTTTTAGGGGATATATTTTTTATTGTAGGTATTACAGTACACACAATACAATGTATATTGCTTCTTGGTTTTGTTTCATATGAATAACCAGTTTCTTGACTGTGAAATGCCATGCCAATGTGATTCAATAAGGTTTATCTTGTTTGCATATTAATCTGAATAAATTTATATCTGAGCATTGATCTCTGGTTGTGTGTTTGGCTTTCATTTAACATTAAACCCTGCATTATCGAACACCCACAGGATCTAATGAAAGTTTTTTTTTTTAGCTCTGCTGACCAAAGTTCACAGGGCATATGGGAGCACTCATCTGTCAGTAAACTTTTGCGCGATACCACCACAGTTTTAAAGTTTCCCCATTATAACTTTCAGCACTTCTGATCTAGGATGTACGAGAATTTAGGCCCCTTTCAATATTGGCGGCACCACCTACATATGTAATATGGGAGCCAAAATGTTAAAACCTTGTGAACAGTCTAGCACCTTTAATTTTTGGCAGATCTTCACCAAAATAGGATATAAGGACCATTGCTTAAGGTAGAATGTTATGCAAGATCACTGGCCTTGACGTATTTTTGTGACGTAACCATGCCTGAAAAATTAAAAAAAGTGATTTTGTACTGGCAGGATGTACCTTGGACATCAGTGGCAAAGATGATTGAACCTGCAGAACAAAATTGCAATGATTACATAATATATCAAACTATCCTTGGTGACCTACTTTGGAGGTTTTTCTAGCGATTGGGGAGTTTGGGGCTCATCCAAATTTATCGTTTTTCGTCAAAAACTCGAAAAGTTATTACTTGCTTTGGACAAGTAGACTATATATGGGAAGCTGAATGTGGGACACAAATTATGAGCAAAAGAATTTTTAATCCGAGTTGAAGGTCAAGGTCAAATGCCCAGTTAAAAATAGGAGTTCTCTAAAATTTCCCTGCATCCTACAATTTTTGAGCTAGCCCTGCATAACGTTTAAGAGGTATAAAGTGTATTCAAATTTTTGTTGACATGAATGCTGGTGGCGCCACCTATAATATTATGTATTGTACAGGTGAAAATCTTGCAACTGCCATACCGTCCACAGTTTTCAAGTTGCCTCAATATAACTTTCAGGACTTGTAGTGTGTATAAAAAGGTCTAGGTTCATTTTGATAATGGTGGCACCAGTTACAATATTATGCAATATAGGGATCAAAATATAAAAATCTAGTGAACACTCTATCATCTTTAATTTTTGGCAGATTTTCACAAAATTCGGTGGGATAGTGGGGGAGTTCAAAGTCTAAGTTGCTCATGAGAATAGTGGGGCCACCTAAAATTTGAGAGATATTATGAGCCAAAATGTATTTTAAGATATAAAATTTCATGGCTTGAAAAGTAAATGGAGTAGACTTGCCAAATCATAGGCTATATAGTCAATATCAAAAGCTACAACGTTGTGTAACAGCAGTAACCATGACATTTTTTTGTGAGGTCATTATCCTGGTTAAGTTGAAAAAGGTGATTTTGTAATGGAAGAGTGCAGCTTGGACATCAATGGCAATTTCAGCACAGCACCAGACCCATGGGCTTCTTGTATTACATAATTTAGGTGACCTTTATCCTCTGTCCCAAGGTCACTGAGGACACAAAGTTAAGGATGCCCTCAGTGTCTTGGCACATGCAACAATATCCATCACAGGAATTGCACAAATAAGCTATTATTTCATGTGGAGCCCAGCGACATCTGCTGGACATTTTATACACTAAATTTAGGTAAGCTATGTATGTTCATAAACAACTTAAGGACTCCTAGCTTTAAAATGAACAGGACCAATATAACCATTGTGCCAGCGGAGCATTAAGCCCATAGGCCTTTTGTTAGAGATGTTCACTGGTTGGAAGGTTGCTTATTTGATCCAGGAGCCACGACTTGAAGGGTATTTTGTACATGTGTATAGTTATATAAGCAAAACTAGAGTACTGTGATGGCGCTTAATCACTGGAATGCCTCCCCATCGCCCCTATTCATCCCTCTTTTAAACTGCCAAAACATTACTCTTAGAGCACAAAAAGTTTTCAAAATTCAGAAGATCCTTCCTTTAAGATAATCTATGCAACTTTATTTTTAGCATGTCAAGGAAATGTGAAATCTGCCATTATGGCAGCCTGACCACCTATGGATATGGTACATTACGTCTAAATAGCAGATTTGTCTTCAGAATAAAATTTCACTAAATGCTGCATGTCATTTCCAGACAGCCAGCATTTGGGTTCCATACCTGAGCATAATTTATTATAATTTGGCAAAAAACTGATGCTACATTGATTTGTGAGGCAAAATAAATTGTCAACAACTGGTTTCTCGACAGGTTCAGCTAAGATCCAAGTGTCCATACACCTCACAATCTAAATTCGTTGCTCATATCACACCAGCTTGCTAATATCCTGCTCAGTTACACCGAACTAGCAAACCTACACTTTCCGTGATGGAGATATATGCAGCATTTGGCTTATTTGTCCAGGACACAAAAAAAAAATATGTGCTTACCTTGAATGTAACATACAAATGGAACACAGAGCCAACATACCATAGGATTGCAGAATTGGTAATAATCTGTGAATCTGGTTTTCCAAGAAGTCTTGGCCACTAACATTGTAAAACAAGTATTTCTGGGGCGTGAGAAACTCAATCCATGAATCTTTTATTTGACCAGCTTAACAGTACAATACAATGACATGAGTATTAATAGTCTGAGACCATTAAGGCCACATTGGCCGCTATCATGACGACCACCTTCATACTTATAACAGTATACTTGGTAACATGTGTAAAATGAAGAGTGGCCTAAAAGTGCTTTACATATAAATTAGAAATAAATTAAATAGAGAAGTATTAACCTATTGGGTCTGGCTGGGAAGCTGACGGAGGGGAGGGGGGCATTGCAAACAGTATGACATTTATTTACATTGCGATCTTGGGTTGTGTGTACTATATGCATGATTTCATGTCTTAGCCAGTTTCCGTTTCTTACAAATTTGTTTTCGTCTATAAATATAATATTGTGATTATGAATTTCAAAATTGGGTCTTATTTTAAAGGTTTGAAATATTTAGGCAGGCATTAGTGATAAACTTGAAATAAAGTCTCCGTTATTCGTGGATAAATCAATGCACTATAGTAAATTAACAGATTTGAAAACTGGCTTACTGTGTGCCTTAAACTTACTGTGACTTGTAATTCTCGTACAATTTTTCTGAAGTAATTCAATTCTCGTACTTTTATGACCCCGAATTAGACAAACATAATTAAGGTGAGGGAGTACAAGTCATTCATATATTATTAGTAAAATATTCTGTGATCAAAAGCCTTTAAGTTATTTAAGATGACAATAGTTTAGTTATTTTATATAAGATTTTATGAAGGTGACTGTTCCAATATAGGTGTTTATTAATTTGTATTCCTTAGAAATGAAAGTCATTAACACACATTTAATTTTTGGTTGTTTATTTCTATTTCAGGAATTGATACCACTCTTTGTGGGCTATGACATATCATGAATTTTGCCTTCTTTTCATTAAGGAACACTGCATTTAATTTCAACCTTCTGCTACTCCAGCAGTAATATTTGGGAGTGTTGATATGTCATCATTCATTCCAACACATTGCTAGTGGTAAGTTTTAAATGCCATGACATTAAAATCATACAAAATGCAGTCTTCTATAAGAATTATGTGGTCTAAAGTGTCCAACGCTTTGGGAAGGTCCATGTATATACTAGAAGAATATTATAATTATCCATGCTATTGGATATCCTATAAATTAGTTCAATAGCCGCAGGCTCTGTGAAAGGCGAGTCACGAAATTCATATTGGTCGTTGTAATATAGAAGATGTCCTTTTAAAGTATCCATTTAATTCATTAAACATTATCTTTCGATTTTTTAACTTGGCAATAGGGATAGCGATCTGTAACTATCAACAAGGAAATTTACAAACATGAAAAGTACCCATTGATTGACTGGGCTACTTTGCATAGACTTCCTCACAAAAAAGACAAACAGTGAAAGAAAAAGTTGAATAACATATTTTAGGCAGACAACAGACTCAAAGCCTAGTAAATTTTACTGAACATGTTATAAACATAAAAATCCTGTGTGCAAGTGTAAGGTGCCAGGCTGGTATACCTATTATACCGACTCAAAGCCTGTGTGCATTTGTAAGGTGCCAGGCTGTTATACCTGTTATACCGACTCAAGACCTGTGTGCAAGTGTAAGGTGCCAGGCTGTTATACCTGTTATACCGACACAAGGCCTGTGTGCAATTGTAAGGTGCCAGGCTGATATACCTGTTATACCAACTCAAGACCTGTGTGCAAGTGTAAGGTGCCAGGCTGGTATACCTGTTATACCGACACAAGGCCTGTGTGCAAGTGTAAGGTGCCGGGCTGTTATACCTGTTAATTCGACACATGGACATTTGCAAACTTGGAAAAGTACCCATGGATAGAAAGGGCTACTTTGCATAGTTTTCCTCAAAAGGAAGGCAAACAGCGAAGGAAAGAGTTGAATAACATGTTCAGACGACCAAAAGGCTCAGAGCCTAGTACATCTGACTGAATTTGCTCCAGGCATTTCATTGGAGGCAGAGGACCAACACAACAATTTCCCGTTCCAACCTTGTTCCTGTAAAATAATTGGAAAATACCGTCAGTGCAATGGACAAGAAACTTGCAGCAGAGTTATAGGGACAGTTAGCGTGAGCACTTAATATTATGGAGTATATCGCGCCACGGGCACCTATCCGGCGACTTTGACGTTGCAAAGATGAACTGTGTTTCACATTTTACCCACAAAACCATACACTGTATTTTATGTACATCTATCTAGATTTATAAGAAACATACGCCATATCAAAACATAAAATGTTCAAAGATTGTTTTCCCCAGTTTACACGAGGATATGAGACTGCACATTCTGTCAGCATTTCTTAACAAATAGTCAATGGAAAAGTGTATTATATATGTAAAATTAAGATTAAAATGCGGAAACCTTATTTCGGGTTCACAAATAAATACATAATTGCATATATATATATTTCCGCCTTATTACCGAGTATGCCAGCCTTGTGTTGAGTGGCTCTACTGACTCAGGGGCAAAAAGGCTCGGAGACGTTGAAACTAATGCTGCTCATATCCTGACAGGAACAATGTATGGAGTCAGCAAAAACAGTTCGAGGAAGTTTGTACCCGATACACCCATCTCCGCTTGGGAGCAAATCTTTTAATTTTGCATTGATTCAAAATCTGGGTGAAACAAGTGCCTGCCTGTTGCTTTGGAGGACCTTACCAGACATTTCTATATATGTTGTATTATCCCAAATATAACCAAGTTTCCTTAGTACTACATTCTACAGGTGTCCATCTTCCTCCCGTTACCCTGCCTGTTGCTGTGGAGGACCTTACCAGACATTTCAATATTTCTTGTATTATCCCAAATATAACCAACTTCTCTTAGTACTACATTCTAAAGGTGCCCATCTTCCTCCCGTTACCCTCCAAACTATTATATGGTTCACCCGACTGTTCTTTCCTGGTAAACATGGACAGTTTCTTCAGCTGCCCATGAATTTATATCCACTATGAACGTTTTAATTTTGTTGGCATTGGTTAGGTATGCAGAGTCCCAAACATGTATCTAAGCAGGTCTTTAATACCTTTCATTTGTTGTACTCTTGATACCGATTACACGCATCGTGGAACATGCATCCCTTGCTGCTTGAAAAGCCATTCCTAAATACACACTAACAGCTAGATGATACTACCCAAATCTATGCCCAACTCTCCGTCTTGTTTATAGCCTTGTCTTCATTGTGTTTTATTGTGTGTCTTGTCTGTCATGTGCACGCCGTCATTTTTCTTTACAACAGGGATTTGAATAAGCCAATGCCCTTTTACCCAATCGGGAACCAACATTGATCGTACATATATACTTTGTTATTGTATTTGTGTCTTTTTCCCAGAGGCACTTCCTAGTAGTCATTACCCTATTCCGCAGTCCAAACTCTTTACTCTCCTTAAGCTAACTTGCCCCTGTCTAACCTATAAAACATATGGAGGTACTATGGCCCATATTGCACACGTTCCTCTGTAAAATTTTGACATAGGCTGCATCAGCCCAAATAATTAAAGGGTCTTCAGCGGGTAACTACATGTGAGTACTTCAAGAAAATCTGCTTAAATGAAAATACATAATTACACATTAATGAAATTCTTGTGTCATCATTTCAAACAACAACTGTTAATTTCGCCTGACATATGTTGTTGGTCCATTAGTTTCAACGTTGTGTCGGTGATAAGACTGCGCATTGTTACATGTGAATGACCTACTGTGTTGGTTTCCTACAGTAGTCTTTCGTCAGGCAAGGAAGTTTCACTCAAAACTGAAAAGAAATAGGGATGGGGCAAAAGAGTGGAGTTCATTCTTTGTGGCTTTTGCTTGGGTTCGCGGGTGTAATGTTGTCCGGAGCTTTATTTATATGCCATGGCTACTTCAGTAGTTCTTCCGCAGATTTGGGCCTTTCTTATGGTAAAGGTGCCTGCGAAGCAGACTCTATTTTTATGTTCTCATGTTTATGTACTTTGCTGCAGGTAGTAAGCCAGCTTTGCAAAAAAGTGGTAAAGGGAACCATACACATTGTCATGCTTTTCCCATGTTTTGTAATTCATATAATAGAGCCTAATATGTAATATTATTCTGTGGAGTTGTAACCCCTGTAGGCTTACACAGAAAGTTTTGCAGCACAAAACCGAAATTCATGTCATGGGGTCAGGAGGTAATGGGCAAGAACTTGCTCACTTACATATTTTGCATGACTGATCCACCAGTACAAAGCAATTTTTTCATAGCCATGTTGAAGCCATATACAAAAACAAGAGGACTGTGTGAACAGCCGATGCTCAGCTGATCTTGACATTCATCGCACTTGCAGCTCTATGAACTTGGGAAAGGATCAAGGTCACCCATGTTCTGAGTACGTCTGACCTTTATAGAAGAACACTAACATGTGCAACATTAAGGTTCAAATGGTTCTAAAGTTATAATGAAGAGTAAAATTCATTTATGTTGCACTGTGACCCCAGAAACAAGGTCAAGGTCATTAATGTACTGTCTAAGCACGACCTTCATACAGAAACATTAACATGTGCAGCATCACGGTACTAACTCAAAACAGATCTCAAGTTATCAAGTAAACAGTAAATTTCGTGTCAGTTGTCCTGTGAGATAGCATTAGAATGCCCATTGACTTACATAGTAATCAATAAGAAAGCTGCATTGACTGATGAGTACCCGAATTGAAAATCCAAAGCAGTGCCACCTAATAAACAACTTTGTTTGACCCTTCCATAAGAACATATCCATCACATTTCAGCTTAATCTGAGTGACGGTTCTGAGAACAAGTGAAAAATAGCAAAACCATACTAAAAATTCATTAAAAAATTTTTTAAAATGCAGCGCCACCTGGTGAACAAAAGGGAAACTGGGTGTCCCTGGGAGTGACTATGTACGATATCAAAGCAATTGGGTGAGCAGTTTCAGGAAAGAAGAGTTTTTAAGGTTTGCCCCCCCAAAAAAACAAAAAATTCATAAACAATCCAAAAATCAATAGAGCATGAGCATTTGAACAAACTTGGTAGAGATCTACCCCAGGAACATCCCCAAGTTTGAAGTAAATCTGGCTAAAATTATATAAGTTATACCCTTTATAAAAAATTCCCTTGTGAAACTTTCTGATTAAAACTTTTGTGAAGATTTTTGAAAAAAAATCATTAAAAAATCCAAAATTCATTGGAACATGACCATTTGAACAAACCTAGTAGACACCCACCAAAGGTACATCCCCACCAAGCTTGAGGTAAATCGGGATGACGGTTTTGGACAAGAAGTCGAAAATGTAAATTAGCATTAGAATGCCCATTGACTTACATGGTAATCAATAGGAAATGTGCATTTACCGAAAAGTAGCCGAATTGAAAAAATCGTTTAACATCACGATTCCCCAGCATTCCCACGTAGTGAACCACATTGTTTGACTCTTCCACAAAGAACATATCCACCACGTTTAAGCTTAATCTGGGTGACGGTTCTGGCGAAGAAGTCAAGAATAGCTATTATACAAAAAAAAAATAATCATAAAAAATTAGAAAAATTTGCAGGGCCACCTGGTGAACAAATTAAGAACAAGGAGTCCCTAGGTGTCTTCCTGTATGATATCAAAGCAATTGAGTCAGCAGTTTCAGAGAAGAAGATTTGTGTAAGATTTGCCCCCCAGAGAACAAAAAAATTCATTAAAAATCCAAAACTCCTTGGACCGTAACCATTCGAACAAACTTGGTAGTCACCTACCCAAGGCACATCCCCACTAAGTTTGAAGTGGATCTGGCTGACGGTTTCGGAGAAGTCGAAAATGTGAATTGTTTGCGGACAACGGGCGGAGGACCATAAGATAAGTTCAGTTGACTGACAAGTCAGCTGAGCTAACAACAGCATCCTCCTAATGGTTAAAGCTTGAAATCCCTGTCACTCTCGAAACAGATCATATTGATTCAGTATACTTTGATCATTCCTGGTGAGAGGTGGCCAGTGCTTATATCTGAAGTTGCAGCCCTACCAATTGCAGTAGGGTGCATGCGTAGAATCATAGAAATTTACTACAAGGTTTATCTATTAGTGCTGCTTTTCAACACATTATCCATTTTCTGAAGACGGTACACATAGGTCACTTCTCCATTCTCCCAAGTCTGTCAAGGCAATCACACCAGCAGCACATTGTCTAACAAAACTAGAAAAAAAAAAAAACGTTATGAACTTGAAGGTTCACACAATTATTCACCCTGAGACAAATATTTATCTTTATAGTTGGAATTGTTTTTATCTGTAGACAGATAACGATAGGCCTTGTAGTGGGGATTTCTCGATCGTTGTGCTTGTTTTACCAGCCTACTTTTTAATGTTTACAATGCTATGATTCTGAATGAAGATCAATACATAGCTTGAAACCATGCAAGGAATTTTTTTTTCTATTGAAACCTCCTTGATTCACTCCGTTAGTTCCAGCTTCTTTGCAGGGTGCCATTTTAACAATCAGCGCCTATTATCATCCCCGTCATTATCTTCTGGCGATTTGGTGACAACAGTAAACCAATTACGGGGTGGTGCTGATTTTGTCAAGCAGTTTACACAAGAATTAATACTAGCGCACCTGAAAGGTTACAGTTGGTTGCCTGCCGGTCCTGTGGCACTTGGTTGTGGAATGGTCATAGGCGCAGTAACTGACAGATGAATTTATATAGCAGGACACGGACACTTTGCCATTACTTTGCACATTAACTTCCCCATTTTTAAATTACACAGTATTCATATCAATGCATAGGCTTACCTACTAAAGAAATAAAATTTTCTCACAAAATATACGATTAAATATACGTAAAAAAACTATAGTTAAATTTATAACAAAAGCAAATAAAAAAATCTTTCTCAACATATACCTGTTTAAGACCGAATGAATTTATTCAAGTTCCAATCATATTGTGTGCAATCATGTAGCATTTACCGTGTCCTATATGAATAAGTAAGTCGTCATATTCTGCTGAATCGGCATAAAAAGCACTCCTTCGATGAAGAGGCATAAGACAAAAAAATGGCAATGACTGCCCCAAATAATATAAAAGCAAACCCAACGTGATTCATGGGATTCACAAGTAGGTTCGACTACTTCCCTCTTTGTATATATTGGTTACAAAATAGTGCAAAGGTAGTATGCTGCATTGTATAATTGAATCATTATTGTTTTGTTGATTTTGAGGTTATAAACAAAGCAACTAAATAGATGGTGTATATGTAAAAAGAATCACGTTTGACTCAAAGTTACACGCATGATGTGAAATTATAGGGAAATGTAATTTTACATATATAGGCATGCTCACACTGACTTTCTGGATGTTTTGTAAAAACAAGGATTTACTATGCTAATAAAAGGTAACATATATGTTGCAAATATTTGTAGAATAGCTGTAGTAGCATAGATTCCATTTGAAACATTGCATAGATAAGAAATGTGGTTAGAGTTGCTTGTAGAGTCACTCATCTAGGATATATGAAAAAACTCGAAAGTGCCGTTGGTACTTGCCCTTCGACCACATCTGCTGGCACTTAAATGGGGTATTTTGGGATGCACCACACAAGGAGTCCAACAAATGTTACAATAAGTAAAGTCAAAATGAAAAAGAGGAAGAGATGAATAGAAGTGTGCATATTATCAATTTCGGCAATAGAAATGATATAATCATCAATGGGAAATTCTTAATGAGTTCGTGCAGGAAATATAAGACCTGGGACTGCAAGCAGACGGAAGTATATAGCAAGGCCAAAACTTGCAATAATCAATGCTATTACTTTCCAGTTAGCCTGTTCTTGTATCAAAGTCGTCACCATCTTGTATGTCTTTACGAAGCAAATGTCGCAAATACAAACCCATCAGTCCATGCACCAGGCCTGACTAATTTTGAACAGAGTACTGGAATCTGTAAAGCATTTTATACTGAATATTAATTGTAAAAGCTTTGTTCAATTCAAGACCTTAGGATGAATTTTAGATAACCCGTTTGCTGACGTATTTAAAAAGACATATCGAAAGCACTGTCATATATCTGTAATAGCCCTGCAGAAGACATATCATGCCTCATAGCATACAATTTAAATAAAGGCAAGCACTTGTGAGATATTGATAGGATTGCCTCAGACCGTTAAAGCAGGTACATGACTCAGTCTAAACAAAGCAGTACTCTGCAAAAATTCAATATAGTTAAACTCAAGTACAAGTTCCCTAAGATAATGTAGACAGGAAAAAGAGTTTCTACCAATATGTCTTATCTTGTTGCAAGAAATAACCAATAAAGACTGGATGTGCAATCTACATGTGTCGATTTCAAAATAAGTATATTTCTGCCATAAAACACAGTTACTTTGACCACAAAAACCACCACCAGAGGTCCCTGTAGTGTGTACCATTAACACTCCATTCAATGACCAGGATATGATCATTTATCTTCACAACTAATTAAGTCGTAAAGAGATTCGTCATCCTCTATATGTATGCTTTTTTTTATTCATTGTCGCATATCTGGACAGATGAACACATTCACTTACATAACTAAATTTCACATGGAATCGGAAGATGTAATGTATGCAACGCAGCTGGACACCCACCCCTACCCGCGTTGCCGTCCCAGTAGTGATTACAAAGCAAGTAAATTGGCATACCAAAACCCACTTAGCAATTGTATCTGCCTGGCCTCTGAAGGCTGCCACATTGCTGTAAGTGTTTCCCTTTGCTGCAATACCGTAATTCTGGTTTTTCATCTGAGCCAAGCATGTATGTCAAAACTCCGTGATAGCTGGTCGAAGTGTGATGAAGATTATTTTGAGTCTTATTTCCCGGATTGCAAGGGAACCAGGCATTAACATTACAAAAAGACATATTTTCATTCTTCTTCTTTGAAACATTATTTGTGTCAACAGTAGCATCTGTAATCCAGCGATTTCATTAATTTATATCTGAATCATATTCATATTCATCTGATTTGTGAAGACAATCGTCTTTTTCATCACAATACGTCGACATTGGAATACAGCCTATTTTAGTACATTGATAATACAGAGGATGACAGATACAGTTAGGACACTAACACGACATGGTGCTAGGATACAGTGTCGTCAATCGTTAGGCAGGCGCTGTTGCGCATGTGGGACAGTGACATTCATCAGTTCTATCTGAGCAATGAACTTTGCCATCACATCTGAAATGCACACATTCCATATTTTTGCACGTGAACATAAGATTGCATGCATGGGATGAATTCAATGGATTTATTGCACAAGAATGTGCTATTTATATTTGGCTTGTATAATTTCCATTATTTATCATCAGTGCCAGAAGAAAGGATTTTAGCATACTACCACTTTCATATTTTGATTTAATTGATGGACAGGTTATTGTTGATGTTAGAAAGATCAACTGTGTGGTGTCAAAACAACCTTCTAAGTACATTTACACTGTCACGCATATGTGCTCATCCTACTGAAAAGTACCATTATCCTGGAGAAAAAAAACTTTTGCATGTTTTCGGTACCAAAGCCCCATGATGAAAGAATGTATATTTCACTTTAAGAAATCATAAAAGCACAAAAGTAGTATGATTCTACTGTGTGTCAGTATCCCTGTCAAAATAGTCTCACTTAGACACCCTCCAAATGTTGATAAACCCAACAACATGAACATCACCACACATAACATCAAGACTTGAATTTCTATTTAGAAATACATTATCACTCAATACCTGAAGAAGATCAAATGTCATATTGACAACATTGAGATAATGGCTGTCATGAAAACCAGCAGCAGAACCTGCACACAAAATCCAAACAAACAAAACCTATACATGATCAAACCCCTTTTGTCATCAAACAAACATGGTCCATGAGCTGAGGGCCCAATTTCGACCAATTGGTACCATCCGAGGGCACCAAAACTTAACAATGCTTCTTTGATTGGTGTATGTCTCAGGAACTCAAAACAGCGTGGTGGAGTATACGCAATTTAATTGATGTATGCTATTTTGCATGAAAGGTGAAAACATTTATGCATAGTGATTCGTTTAATGAGTATACATGTAACAAGGCAAAAGGTAGCAAGATTTGCATCACAGCTTGTTAAGTAAAATGGAAACTTGAGGAAATGGAAGTGCTAATCAATTTTAATAAATGTTCAAGACTGCTTATCGTTGCTAATCAAAATAGATTTATAATAGTGAATGTGCTAAATATTGTAGAATAAGGTAACTTGAACAGGTCAATATACCACGGTATATATCATCCAAAAAAACTGCTAATCAACTTTGAGGAACTTTCAAACCTGCTAAACAATGCTAATTAATATTTATTCATCGTAAGGAAGGTGCCAATCAATAAGACAGTCTTCCTGTTTGGGGAGGTTGGAACCCATAGACAAGCTATGGTTATCCATTTGCCAGAAAATGGGTACTGCGACATACATATATTGCTTTTTACTATCACAATATATCCTATTTACATAACACATTTTCATATCAGCATAGATACCACCTTTTTGCCAAATTGAATTGTAAAATCAATTAGATGCAGGTTGTTGAAATGAATTTAGATTACTACTGATTGTCAATATTACAAATCCAAAATATTATTGTATTTGTGTCTTTTTGCCCAGAACCACTTCCTAGTAGTCAAAAGCCTATTCCGCAGTTCGAACTCTTTACTCTCCATAAGCTAACCTGTCCCTGTCTAACCTGTATATATATGGAATTACTATTGTCTATATTGCACACGTTCCTCTGTAAAATTTTGACATAGGCTGTATCAGCCCAAATAAATTAAAGGGTCTTCAGGGGGTAACTACTCAACATGTTTCGGAGCCTTTTACCCTTACATGTCTCTCTGAGTAGCGGCTCCTAGCCTCAGCTAAATATTCAGCAAAGACAACCCACATAATAATGAATAAATATGAACATGGCAATTGATGAATTAGCTAAATACGTGAAGAGTTGCTTGTAAATGCAGAGCTTCATATCAAAGAACAATACCTGTCAAACAAACCATAATTACCAAATTTTCATAGTACAGGTTCAGATAAGAACAATTTGACTTACCCCTGAACCAAAATGTACCCTTTCTAGCTGGACAGCTTTTTCTAGTTGAACCATCCGCCAATGTTTAACTGAAGTGGAAAAAAGCTGGGGCATTATATTTAGTCCCAGTGATTGTAAAATAAAGAGTTGCAGCTAGACCACCTGCACAAACCAAGGAAAATCCTAAAAAGGACTGCAACAATGTACATCCTGTACCAGAGATGTACAACAAACTCCATGATGACACCTACTCCTCAAACAATTAAGCTCTATTTAACTGCCAACCCTGAGTCAATGTGTCAACTTAATGTGTCAGGTTTGTGACACTTGAGAAAATACTGTCAATTTTGAGTAATTTTCTAATAGTGAGTAAATGTGCATTTAGGCATATCAGAAAAGAATGGAAGTCATTAGCATTTATGCCAAAAACATGCTATCAAAACAATTTTTCTTAACAGGATTTTAAGTACAATTAGGCAAACATGCAATTGTCGTAGGCCGCTTCTTGCTACCTGTAGCACCTGGGGGTTTACCTAACAGAAAACATGTTAGCCTAAAATGTCTGATAGTGAATATTAAAAGAGAAAGATGCCAAAAGATAAAGTTAAGTAGCAAAACAGACAAGTCTAAAAACTGTAGATTATTGCGGCCAAACTTTCTAATAATATTTGGATGTTAACAGTACAATTATAGGGCAAGTCAGAAAAGAATGGAAGTCTTTTGTATTTATGTCAAGAGAATGCAATGACAATATTAATCAGATATCAAGTACCATTAGGCAAACTTGTAACTGTGGTAGGCCTCTTCTTGCTACCTGTAGCCCCTGGGGCTTTACCTGACAGAAACCAAGCTAGCCTAAAATGTCCGAAAGGTGAAAGTTTAAACATAATGGTGTCAAAAGATGAAATTAAGTAGCAAAACAGGCAAGTCTAAAATCTCTAAAATTATTGAAGCCAAACTTTCTTACCATCTCGGGATATTTACAGCAAAATTTGTAGAAATATTTGATCAAAAGTACACCTTTGAATCCTCTTGACTCAAGTTTATTGTAAATAAATTTGGTTCTTGATGCAAAGTCCTGTATTTAGAACAAATACGACAAACAAATCTCAAAATTTGTGACAAAAATGTATTATATCCAATAGTATCCAAAATATTACTGTCCGGGAAAGGATAATTAACTACTTCAAAGTTAAACTCATCTATTTTGTGATAGACTTTAATACAAAACCTGTCATTAGTGACCTGAATATCCAAGTCCAAAAATACATCTCTGAAACCATCTGAATTGTTACCCTCCAAAGGGATATCTTTTGAGTAAATTTCTTTAGCAATTTCACTGAAATTTTGTACATTTACACAAGCAATGTCATCAATATATCTTGCGTTGTTTGATAATTTTGTAGCCATTTGAAAGTCCTTTTTCATCAATTTATTTGTATACTTAAATTCAAGCCAGGTTAAATATAAATCTGCCAGTAAAGGGGAGCAGTTGCTACCCATTGGAATGCCTTTTATTTGTTGAAAAACCAGTGGTCCGCATTGAGCAAAAGTATTATCAAAGAGAAATTTTATAGCATCTATCAAAGTTTCAACAGTGTAAGATTTAACGGTACTTTTTGAATATTTATTGTGTGACCAATATGCTTTCTTTGTATATGAATTTATATTTATGTATGGTTAACCATTATGTTTAAACATTTTGCTTATTAATTCTGAAAGTGAACTTTTGACTTCATCTATGGGTAGATTTGTGTACAGTGTAGAAAAATCAAAACATTTCATATTTTTTGCCTTTACATCTTTCATTTTAGATACAAACTCGGAAGAATTGTTAATACTCCAAAAACAATTTATTTCACAGTTTCTAGAAATTGCATTACAGTATTTACGAAAATGATTCCTAATTGCAGTCAAACACAATGTTACTTCTTTTGATAATTGCTTTGTAGTACATTTTGAAGCACCAGCTATGAATCTAGATTTAAAAGGGTTTTTATGTAATTTGGGTATCTAGAACAAAAGTGGAATAGAGGAGTCCTCGTCAGAAATTTTGATATTAAAATTCCTTTTCATCTCATCTTTATGTGCATCTATCAAATTATCAATGGATTGTTTGTGTAATTTATATAACGTCATGTCCTCTTATGTCTGAAATATAGTTTATACCAAGTTCCTTTTTCAAAACATCCAGATAATATTTTTTGCAGATGATCCCAAAATTGTTACCTGCCTTATCTATGTTAGTGACTACAAATCTATCTTTTAGTTCTTAAACTGCTTTAGAAACTTTAGACTGTTTTAGATTAACCGTATTGAAATTCTTAATGTGGGATTTGTAACGATAAATTCTATTTCTAAAGACTCTTTTCAAGTTTGATAACCATCCTTCAAATTCCTGAAATTCCATTTTTTCCTTCTTTGCCCATTTCATACAGTAGGAGTCGAGTGCATCACATGTATCCTGAAAAATACTGTAAATATTCAACTTGGGACATATCCGAAATTTTGTACCTTTTTTCATTATTTCTTTTAAACCTGAATTTTGTATTATATCCAAGTTACCTGTAAATACATGTTTGTGGTGTGCATCAACAAAATTAGAATATTTACTATTAGACATACAGTCACAATTTTGATTTGCTGCGATATCCTCAAGAGTAATTGAAGCCAGAAATTTTTGTAATTCATGATACTTTGTCCAATATTGTTGCCATATTTATAGGAAATGATGGGGGGATCTTTTATTTTGCATTCCTTGGGAATCATGTTACAAACAAATTTCAATTTGAAAAGGGACTGAATGTTTAGTAGGTCAATGATTTTGTGTTTGAAAGGAATGCTGCAAAACATTTGATCTGTTTTTTTCTTATTACAATCTGGTTTCCGAATGGTTGTTGTGTAAGCATACAAAATTTCACAAAAAATTTGCGGAAATGTGTGTTCTGAATCAGTGAGACCCAAATATTCATTAATTCTTGTTATGTCTCGAAATGGTAGTGCTTTAAGAGCTGTATGTAATTGATCAATACCATTGGAGAAAGCCTGTAGTAAATTTTGGACAAGGTTTTTTGTATCCATGTTCCTGCATTTCCTGTTTTTCCATGATTTTCTTTGTCCATGACTTCTTCTTCTTCTTTGAATACCAGCCTGATTATTATGAAAAGGTGTGTGACTTCTGTCAAGAAATAAATGATATTGGTACATTCACAACATAATACCAAATTTTCCAATCGGGGATTCCTTAATTTGAATTTTTTTGTTAGTAACATTACTGTGAAACTGTTTGTTCTTTGTGAAATTTGACTTGCAAAAAAACAGTTAAAATTTCCATCAAAACATATTCCAAAATCAGCGCTCGAGGCTAACGCTGAACCGTTTTCACTGTTTATCTCACTGTTCATGATTGTATTAGATTTTAAACATAATTTTGAAAGCCCATCATGCCATTTATCTGTAGTCATGTCCCTAAGCCTTATCCTGGTTCGTCGTTGTTAAGTCCACCGAGTAACAAAATTAACAATAACAATAACAATAACTAAAACAAGTCCAAATGGGTGCTAGACTAAATACGTTACCTGGAATTCCAGTATGCATTGAAAATCATAGACCGGGGACCAGCCTGTACAGACCTATCCACCGAGCATCAATGGTTCAAAGCAAACAGAATTGTATTTGTATCTTTTTGCCCAGAACCACTTCCTAGTAGTCAATATTGTATTCCGCAGTTCAAACTCTTTACTCTCCATAAGCTAACCTGTCCCTGTCTAACCTGTATATATATGGAATTACTATTGTCTATATTGCACACGTTCCTCTGTAGAATTTTGACATATGCTGTATCAGCCCAAATAAATTAAAGGGTCTTCAGTGGGTAACTACTCAACATGTTTCGGAGCCTTTTACCCATATGTGTCTCTCTGAGTAGCGGCTCCTTGCCTCAGCTAAATATTCAGCAAAGACAACCCACATAATAATGAATAAATATGAACATGGCAATTGATGAATTAGCTAAATATGTGAAATTTTGCTTGTAAATGCAGAGCTTCATATCAAAGAAGAATACCTGTAAAACAAACCATAATTACCAAATTTTCATAGTACAGGCTCAGATAAGAACAATTTGACTTACCCCTGAACCAAAATGTACCCTTTCTAGCTGGACACCTTTTCCGAGTTAAACCATCCGCCAATTTTTAACTGAAGTGCAAACAAGCTGGGGCATTATTTTCAGTCCCAGTGATTGTAAAATAAACAGTTGTAGATCGACCACCTGTACAAACCAAGGAAAATCCTAAAAAGGACTGCAACAATGTACATCCTGTACCAGAGATGTAAAACAAACATCTTCTGTACAATAGCTGTAGGTTCATCGTATGAACACGACATCAGAATTAAAGGACAAATAACATTTGTCCTTTAAATAGTTTAAATTGTCAAGGTAATATGATGTTATCATCAATTGTTTCTAAACTTTTGAAAATAACGATGTACTGTACAATAGTGTGAGCTCTTGAACAAAAGAATTTGAATCTTTTGAATTTGATCCTAGGATGTTCTTGTTTTTTTATCGCAGAAACGAAGATAAACTGGTAGATGGTTCTCTGCACGATTTTCTTATTTCAACCTTTGAGGTAGATTGCTCTTCTTTTTAGAGTTTTCTTATGAGTATATAAGGCACGACATTTTCTATGGTAGAATAATTTGTTTTGATTTCTTCTTCTTCAAGCTTTAAGATAGGGTCAAATTTTTGTATGGCTGCAGTTTAAGAAATGTTTCCAGGGATTGTCAATCCCTTTGTTTGGTAAGTGCAGTTATAGGGGGCATCTTTGAGCAAATAATGCATACCTGCTCCTCTGTATGGGCTCTTTTCCTTGATGCCTCCATGTTTCACGACAAATAGTCAATCAAGGAACTTAAGAAAACTTGGATATCTCTCATTATTATTTGAGCTACAGGAGATCTACTAAGACAAATTACACAGACCTGGTCCACTAAATGCCCATCTATGCGGTTCTATACTACAGACTACGTTAGTAAGCAAGCTTGCAACGTGTATGGATGGTTATGTCTGAAATTGGACAGATCTTGCTGCAATTGTGCACACTTCATTGCTCAGCCTCTGGTGCTGAGGTCTTTATAACCAGTCATGATGACCATGCTCCCTGCAATGGTATAACAAGCACACATCAAAATCTAAAATGGCACACCAGTGGACCACTAATTATATCTATATATGTATATATATATATATATATATATATATATATATATATATATATATATACATATATATATATATATGTATATATATATGTGTGTGTATATATATATATATATATATATATATATATGTATATATATTTTTTATTTATATATAAATTATCCATAGATAACCATACATAATAGAGGACTGGTAAGAATAGAAATAAATGCCGTGGGTAACAGTTCTTAAAACGGATCTTGTCTCCTTACAGACAATTTAATATAACAAAAATCCGAAATGTACATACCCACAAGAGTGTGCCTTCAGAGTAATGTCAAGGTCACCAAAATTTATTCATCATGATACAGTATATAATCACCTCAAAATAATAAAATAAAGCAATTATACATGCAATGAATGTGAAATTTCACCAGGATGTATATGTGCCTTACAATGGAGGAACCATCTCAGCAGGCCTACCGGTTATATCCTCCACAAAGATGTGACCTTTAAAATAGGGTCAAGGATAAAAAAATCCAGGGATCAAAGGATGACCCAGAGGCATGTTTGCACCAGTCGTCAAGGGATCTGACCATATGTTAATGAGGGATTGAGACTGCAAAACTGTAATTCTGGATCTACAAGCTGAGCGCAGCAATTCCCCCCCCCCCCTTAAAAAAATCCAATCAATGTGGGTGTAATAATAGTTTTTTTTCCTACTGGTGTCGATTCATTTAGTATTTATAGGTCGCATGAAGTTCATTTTGCTAGCTGTTAACTGGATAGAAACATAACATCTATATTTCAAGTATAATTATAATGTAGTGGCCAACTATAACAAAATAGGATTCATCATATACAGCATTTTTGGGCCGTCTGGGTATAAAATTTTAAATTTGCAATTACAGGCTCCAGCTGGGATTCTGGAAAGTCCATCATGAATTTTTGTTGTACCCTAAGGTGTACCAACGCAGGTATAAAGGTTTCGTTTGGTGCCCTCAGATGGTACCAATTTTCAGTCTGGCTCATGGACTAGCAAGGCCGAAATGTAGAAGTTCAAGGGAGACCTGCCAACAGCTCTCTGTTATTTTACACATCAGTCAACGAATATGAAATGCAGTATGGAGGAAGACATCTCTTTCCTGGCTTTAGTCAGGTAATGAGAATAGTGAAATGTAGTTTATATTGCCATCATTATGTTAAATGGTCACCTTTAAGATATTTTAGGCTAGCTAGTTTTCTGTTAGGTTAAACCCCAAGGGGCTATTAGTAGCAAGTAGCGGCCCACGAGAGTTACGAGGGTGCCTAATTGTACTTGCTATCTGTTGAAAAACGTTATATTTTCACTGCATTCTCTTAAAGTAAATACAAATGCCCAATTAATTTTGCTGTTAATATTCAAAGATTATTAGAAAGTTTGGCTACATTATTTTATAGTTTTTAAACTTGTTTGTGTTGCCACTTAATCTTATCTTTTGGCATCATTCTGTTAAATATTCACTTTCAGGCCTTTTAGGCTTACATTTTTCTGTCAGGTTAACCCCCCCGGGGGGGGGGGGGGGGGGGGGCTATCCATAGCAGCAGTGGCCTACGGCAGTTACAAGTTTGCCTTATTGTACCCAAAATCGTGTTAAGAAAATAGTTTTGATAACATGTTTTTGGCATAAATCATAACGACTCTCATTCTTTTCTAACGTGCCAAAATGCATATTTACTCAATATCAAACAATTACTCAAAATTGACAGTATCCTCTCACTTGTCACAAACCTGACACACTGCGTTGAAAATTGACTTAAGGTTGGTAGTGGAATACAGCTTAATTGTTTGGAGACTTTCAAAGTGAGGAGTAGGTGTCATCATGGAGTTGTTTTACATTCCTGGTGTAGCATGTCCATTGTTGCAGTCCTTTTTTTCAATATTTTTTTTTATTGAACATCTCACACATATATAGGTCCATGCATACAATTGTCAGTCGCATCAATATCAATGTATAAGATTATAGGAATCCTGATACAATGTTTGACCATCTTTTTTTAAACAAATGATGTTTACCTTGGTAATTAAATATGTGTTGTTCCATTGTTATTTTCTATTTCAAATAATTCAAAAAACCGACAAATGAAATTTGTTCTTTTTTACATAATTCTTTGTGGATGTAATATTTTGCAACCAGCAGGCAATAATTTGAAGTATACCATGATGGTTTCTGATAACAGCCAAAAATAACATCTGTAAGTGATAAAGTCATGGTTTTCTTTGGACTATATTTGTTGTACCAATCCTCATATATGACCAAAATACATTGACATATTTGCACTCCCAATATCTATGTATAATACTGTCTTTTTCTGCACACAAGTTACATAACTCAGAGTCTACAAGCCCATTTTTGAAGTCGAGAATTATGAACAACAAATCTATGTAAAATTGAAAACTGAAATGATTGCAATTTACTTTCCATAGTACATTTAAAAGAGAGACCAAATATCTTTTCCCATTCTTTGTTTTCAAATTCCAACAGTTCACACCATTTATCTAAACAAGTAGGTACTTCTTTCATAGTATTTTCAATAATGCACCAGTAAAATCTTTACAAGTTACATATTTAATATTTTTAATACACCATCTATCTTAAAATGTAAAGTAGAAGGGCCTTCTCTATAATGTATGACGCTTGAATGCAGTTTTTGTTTCCATTCTCTAGGAATAGCAGATCTCAGTGAATAATACTCTAAAAATTTTATTTGAACGTCGAACTTAATTTGCAAAATTTCAGTATTAAAAAATTCTCCATCATTATCCAGTAAATCTCCAATGAACCTAATAACCTTACTATACTAATGTTTGTAAAATATTGTATTCCTGTCTACTGTAATAAAAGGATTAAACCATAAACATTCAAAACATAAGTCCCTGGCAGAATTAGGGTGAAAAAAAGTTTCGAAATTGTTTCCATGCTGAGATTAGGTCATGATAAAATAAAGGCAAATTAAACTGTGATACATCAAAATGACACCTACTCAAGAACACATATTTAATATCTATGTCACGAATAAAAGACTGATATACCTTTATCCATTTTGCATCATTATTATTGAAAATACGATTTACCCAATTAAGCTGCAAAGCAGTGACTTGTGTACTAAAGTGTATAATTGTAAGGCCTCCATTTACAATTCTCTGATGCATTACTGCACTTTTAACCTTATGAGTTGAATCATCCCAAACAAACTGGTAAATATAAGATTGCACAATTCTGACTAAATTTACATCAGTATGCATTGCAGATATAGGGTACAGAACCTTGGAGATGGCGATACTTTTTAAAACTATATTTTTCCCAATAAGTGATAGTATTCTTACTTTCCAGACTTTCAAAATTTCTTGAAATGACTGCAATTTTGCAGTGTAATTAAGCTGACTCATTTGATTTTCATCTTCATGAAAAGTGATACCCAGGGTAGAAAATTCGCCCTCACTCCAAAACACAGGTAAATCCCAGGCTTCATCAAACGTTTGTACCCCAAACCAACAAACATCTGTTTTTTTCTATATTACAACTCAATCCAGAAAAAAGTCCAAAATTATCTAACACTTTGAATAACAAATTTGCTGACTTTTGATCAGAAATGTAACAGGTTGTATCATCTGCTAGTTGTCTAGTTCATATCTCTTGGTCACCAAATTTTAACCCTTGAATATTTTTGTTAGACCTAATAATAATGGCTAAGGGTTCGACTGCTAAGACAAACAGAAACGGTGCAAGGGGACAACCCTGTCTTACACCTCGTGATATGGAGAAGAATTCAGAGAAATAACCGTTATTAATTACACAGCTTGAAGCTCTTTTATAAAGTACTTGTACCCATTGTCTTAAAATAGGCCCAAAATTAAACGCATGAAGCACTTTATCTATTTATCTCCATTCAATAGTGTCAAAGGCCTTTTCAAAATCAATGAGGAGCAACAAACTAGATAGATTGTTGTTCTTATAATATTGTATAATATCTAAAAGATTCTTATATTCTCACCAATAAATCTCCCTTTAATGTAGCCAACCTGGTCTTCATGGACGAGATATGACAAACATTTTTGAAGTCTCAAAGCTAAAACTTTTGCTAAAATCTTATAGTCATAATTCAATAACGAAAGAGGTCTCCAGTTTTTTAATTCAGTAGGAGATTTATCTTTTTTGGGTATAAATGAAATGATTCCTCTACATTGATCAACGGATAGTTTTTGTTTTTCAAATCCGTAATTTAAACTATTAACAACCATTTCATGAATATCACTCCAAAAAAAATTATAGAACTCGGCTGTCAAACCATCAGAACCAGGGCTTCTTCCATTCTTAAATAATTTCAAGGCACTTAAACATTCTTGGTCACTTATAATATTATCCATAATTATTTTATCTATATCTTTAAGTTAAGGCATCTCTGAGTTTTCTAATAATTCTTTTGCCATATTATCCTGCATAAGTTGAACCCAATCCAGTTCTTTGGATGAATACAATTTCTTATAAAAAAAATACTTCTTCACATAATATCTCTTTACTACCGGTAATTTCAAGATTATTCTTAGTTACTTTAGTAAGACATTTGTTTTTATGATTTCTCTTCTCTAATCCTAGAAAATATTGAGTGTTTTTTTCACCAAGCTCTGTCCATCGCGCACGAAAACGAACCACCACGCCTTTTGTTTGTCGATCATTTATTTCGGTTAACTTGTTCTTAATTTCTGATGCCCTTACATGGTCGTCTTCTTGCAGTGTATCTTTAGAGAGTATATTATCTAATTTTTGTTGCAGTTCTTTTTCTTCTGCACGCAGCTGAAAGATTTTATGTTTTGCATATTTAATTGTCATACCTCTAATTTCTCACTTCGCAGAATCCCAAAATAGTCCCTTGTCTTCGAAATCAATATATTTTAATTTACAATTTTGTATTAAATCTTTAACTTTCTGAACATACTCTATATCATTTAACAAATTTGCATTGAATTTCCAAAACCCTGGTCCTCTGGTTTTAAAAAAAAACTGCCTTGGAGATGTAGTGATATAAGACTATGATCAGTTTTAATTGAAGGTTTAATTTTGTCATTCTGAACATCAGAAGATAAAAAGGAAGAAATCAGCAAAAAGGCTAATCTACATTCAACAAGGGGGATTTTCTGTTGCCAAGTGTATATCTTAGAATCAGGATTTCTGAGGCGCCAAATATCTACCAATTCTAACTCTTCTATCAGAAAGTCCGTTATTCCTTGTCCATATTTAGACACTGGTGTATAAGTTCCTCCCCTTTTATCAAGGTTTGGATCTAGAACTGTATTAAAATCACCACCAATAATGATGTTTTCACCATCGTAATCTGACAATAATTCAAATAAATTTTCTAGGAAGACAATCTGTTCTTTTTCTTAATTTTTTGTGGGAGCGTATACATTAACCAAAATAAATCTTACTTCATCAATTAATATGTCTAGTATTTAGTATCTATCTTCAGAATCACTAATTTATTTTTGAAAATTATAGTCCAATTTAACTGGCATTAGAATACACACTCCCCTGCTATTGTTTGTACCATGTGAAAAGTAAATGTTTGTTCCCCATTGTTCAAATGTACTGTGAGATTCTTGGAGGAAACAAATACATTGATGAAATGTTCTGATCCAGTGGAAGACTGATCTACGTTTAAAAGCATCTGCCAAACCTCTTATATTTAAAGAAAAGAGTTTAAAGTTAAATGCCATTTAAGTCCTGGTTTTGTATGTTTCATTGTCCCCAGGGAGACGGAGCCCTCCCCCGGATCCCCCACTGCATCTAAGTGCAGGGGGGGGGGGGGCACGGGAGGGTCAGCCCGACCGGGGGACAACTTGAACAGTATAACTGAGTTTCATTTAGTAACCAAAGCCTACTGAAACACAACATGGGCAACGAAGAATTACCCATGCTGTGTCCAAGCAGACTTACCCAATTACATTTTCCCAAAGTTTTACTAGAAATACAATTATAATTTTTTAAGATATCACTCCATGGTATGATGGTGTGAGAAACACTTACTAAATTGAATGTTACATGGACCCTTTCCTTGATATAGGTGCAGCAAGCAATGTATGTGCTGAAAAGACAAGAACCACAAATGTCAGCTGAATTGACACATGTTAGTTCAGCAGTTAAATACATGGTGGAGATGTCAATTTTTTAAAAATACAAAACAGAGAGAAAAGATAAAGAAAAAACAAAAAAGGGAAAAAACAACATGAGGTTATGTGGGTATTTCAGCTTCAGCTGTCACATGGCCAAGCAAAATGGTGCTTAAATAAAAATAAAATTGTCCACTTTGTTGCAGTCCTTGTAAGGACTTCCCTTGGTTTGTACAGGTGTTCTAGCTGCATCTATTTATTTTACAATCACTAAGACTGAATATAATGCCCCAGTTTGTTTCTACTTCAGAAATACACTGGCAGGAGGTTTAACTAGGATAAGCTATCCAGCTGGACATGGACATACTAGTTCAGGGGCAAGTCAAAGTGTTCCTATCTGAACCTGTACTATATAAATTCAGTAATAATGGTTTCTTTGACAGGTATTCTTCTTTCATAATGAAGCTCTGCATTTATAATCAAAACTTCACGTATTCAGCTAATTCATAATTTGCCACGTTCATATTAATTCATTATTATGTGGGTTGTGTTTGCTGAATATTTAGCTTAGACATGGAGGCGCTACGCAAAGAGACATGTACGGGTATAGGCTCCGAAACATGTTCTGAGTAGTTTCCCGCTGAAGACCCTTTAATTTATTTGGGCTTATACAGCCTGTGTAAAACGTTGTTCAGATGAACGTGTGGAATATGGACAATAGTACTTCCATATGCGTATAGGTTAGACAGGGACAGGTTAGCTTATGGAGAGTAAAGAGTTCAGACTGTGGAATAGGGTAATGACTACTAGGTAGTGGTTCAGGACAAAAGGACAAAGATATAATTGGTTTGATGCCAGCAACTGCCAACTTTTAGAAATAGCTTGCCTCATACACACATTGCATAAAATGTTGGTTGCAACTGCTCGTTCTGCAAATTTACTAGATCATTTATATAACATCATAAATGAACCTTCAACAATGATTACTTTAAATTCGTTTACGAATATACCAGTTCCCGAAGGATTATTAAGGCAGTAAATGAGGCGAGATAAAGTTGTCAAATTCAGCGCAAACTTACAGCAAAGGCACTTAATGTTCACACGTACACACCATTAGCTGGCCCGAGGGGAATATTACTATCGATATCAGGGCCATTTTACTATGTGACATTCAATATCATCACGCTTGTCAAATAGTTTAAACTATAAATCACCATTCTCCTCATACATGATCATTTCTAAAAGTGAACATTGCATGCCATTTTCTGTCGTTTCTTTCAATTTAAAATCATGGAGGTATACTTGTGAAATATATCCTTGAAAGTGTTATTGATGCTTGGTATGTCAACCACATATCTAAAGGTCAACGTGAAGCGTTCATCATTCAATTGCCTTTCTTTTGACAGCGTTACAAGAAACGTATATTCACAGTAAAATGTACATTATTTGGCCTAAAGATGTGTACAATCCCTACCTATTGAATACCAACTGTCTGTCTAAAGATGGAATATACAAAATTGACATATTTATTATTATTCAGAGAGTTCAACGGCCCAGCAAATTGATTATATTCAAACGCAGACTGGCCATCGTTCATATTATTACCTAGATATTCATCTTTACAAGATATATTTATTCGTTGAAAATTAATTTTATCTAATTTTGTTTATTACATGATATGCCTGATATTTTCTATCAATGTGGGATGAGGAATAATTGCGTATAATGTGGAGAAGCCCTAAGCAGAAATCTGTTAAAAAGGTAAATGATTATCAGTACCATTCAACTCTTCCAACAAGATCTTTGAATGAGACAAAACACCAAGCTTGTTAATACCAGCGGATACTTGTGTCAGACCACCTTATTAGATCAAACTTCTTGTACTTTAGTCTAACGTTAAGAGAATGAAAATAACAATTCTTTAGCACACCAAATATTTAGAACCAGCTTTGAATCGTACCTTATTAGGATTTTACGCAATTAGAAATCGTTAAATGTTGGGTAAATTTCCAGGCATATGAGAAAATTTCAGGCCAAAGGATGATAAAAAAAATTGATGTTAAAAATAATATCCAATGACTCATGTACTTTTACATATGTAAAATGCACATACCAACCTTTGTTTTCTTCAAGATTTTCAGGAAAGTGGAAATGCCAAACACAAAACGAAACTGCAACTAATGACCCTCTTTATTACCGACAAGCTCATTTGCACATCTATGCTTGATAATAGGTCACATGAAACCACTATGTGTCCAACACAATAATATGTCAAACAAACTGGCATTTTGAGGAAGAGTAACCATGGCACCATTTAAATATTCATAATGCATCACATAGTCATATTAATATACCGTTATAGACAGTTGGTAATTTTTGATTGACATGATCAGCGGTTTGGAGATACACACACATGCACGCACACACACACACACACACACACACACACAGACACACACATCATGACCACCCCTGAGAAAGTCATATAGCTCTTGTACATTGCTATATCCACACACAGTTTTGTGAACTGTAGATAAAAAAGTATTTCCAGCTACACATGCGTTTCTGTGTTTCTCTGTAGTTTTGGAACCTCACTCACACAGTCATGGGATTTTGATGTCGTTCTTACCAGTACATTTTGTCAATGCAAGTCTAGCGATTTGGTATTTTCTTTTCTCACTTTCTATATGGGCAAGATGTATGCATATAAGGCATTGTCTTGTTTCCCCCATTGATTTTTTTAGAGGTAAAATTATATTCAAACCAACGGTTTCTAAACATTCCTTAGGTTTGTTATGTTGTGATGCTGTTATAATACTGATCATTGCATAATACATCAATTACATTAAACACATAAAAGCCAATGTTTGATATCAGACGTACAGTAGTCCTGCCTTTGAAAAGACATGATAGATGGTATACAGCCCAAGCAAATCCAGCTAAGAAGAACACAAAGCTATCTATTTTTATCAAAAATATTCAACTTTTAGATAATGAATATATTTGTTACAGGGTTTTGATTCCATATATGCAGAATTTGTTCCTCTTTTATAATTTCAACATACCTAAATGCTATGGTAAAATTTGCAAATCAGATATGACCCATAATGTGCACTTTAGTCAGAGGGGTACGATGGTAAAAGCAATTATGACTAAATTACATCTTTACCCTGGACATACTGAGGCGTCCCTGTCTACTTGTTGTAGTTGGTGATGATTCGGATCCGCATTTGTTACAAACTGTGCAAAATTCGGTACTTGTTCGTGAAACTAAACTTCACTACTGGTAAAAATGCAAGTCAGTTGGGATTGTAATGATAATTCGCATTCAATTTCTTCTTGAAAACCGTCAGCCAGCATAACTTCGAACTTCGTCAGGATGTTTGTTGGGTGGGAGTTTCTTTAAATGTCAGCAATGAAGTAGCTAGGCCAACTGCTTCAAAATCGAATAGAAATATTCCTTGAGTATTATTATTACATTGAGGTCTATCTTTTTTGTAGGTTGAATTTAATGGTCAGTTTTGGGGCTGCTATCCACACAGCCATCATGTTGAATTTTTGATAAAAAAAATTAACAAAAAGTTCAAAAACAATAGACCGCATTGGTTTCAATAAACATTGCAGACACCCTTCCAGGGTAAGTCCCAACAAGATTGAGGACAGTCTGACCAACAGTTATTATTTCACCAGAGGTCCAAAATGTAAATTGTTGAGGAACGAAGGCCACAGGCCCATGTTATAACTCCAGCTTACTGACAAGTGGTCGGCTTAAGAATGTTGAAACCCAATTCTAGACTGGTGGTAACAGTGGGCAATAATCCTCTTATGATATGACTCATTCGATCACTGATATGTACATATAAAGTGTCGGATGGGGACAGTCCTGTGTGTTGCTGAAAAAAAAATCAAAACGTTTGTGGGTTGTAATGCAGAAGTACTACCTTATCTTCAAGTAGATCATATTACCAGCTACGCCTCACTCTCTGTGTGTTTCAGAGTTGCCTTCGCTTCTTTCCTTTTCTTCTTAGATAAAAAAAAAATGTGCTTCCTTGTCATTCTCTGTTTTCCGTGAAAGGGTTGACATAGGTTTTTTCCTGTTCACCTATTGCAATTTTTTATATTACATGAATAAGAATTTGTTTAACCAATATATTACTTTTATATTCCAAGATCAAGGCTACTTTCCTATTAATGTTTAATAAAAACCATGTGCTTAAGATCTCACCTTAGTGAGATATAAGCCAACATGATGGTTTGACTTTTCACGGTCACTGGAAATCCAGTTCAATAACACAAAAAGAAGCACCATACATACTTCCTTATTGCTGTTTAATTTTATTCATAGGCATAGAATCTACCATTACCCAAATACAAGTCAACATGATGCTTTGTCCTTTCCAGGTGGCTCAATGATAAAATTTCACAACACTAAAAACACGAAATAGGTACTTTCCTCTTAGTGCATAGAAGTTACCATGGGCCAAGAATTCACCACGGCCAAGAGATAAGCCGGCGTGTGAGACTTGTCACCCTCGCAACCGTAACTATGTCAATATGCAAATAAAACCTTATCGATGTTTTAGAATGGCGATAATTCATTACAAACCAGAACAAAATACAGCAGCACCACAAAATGCAACGGTTGTAATGAACATTGATGTGAGATTGTCCACGATAGCTTTGCAGATTTTCCAACATACAGTTTGAGAGACAAAATCAAAAGGAAAAACAGCAACAACAACAACAACAACAACAACAACTACAAGAAAAGCATTCAAAACATCGTGAAAAACAGGAAACAAATCCTAGCACACCTGGTGAGCAAATTCAGCTCTAGCGGTAACCAGATGCGTGCTTACAAAAATTTCAAAGCAATAAGATGTGTGGTGTCAGAGATAATTAATATTTCACCAAAACACACACACACACACACACACACACACACACACACACACACACACACAAATTGAATTCCCAACAGCATTTTCTTTATCTAAAAGTCACTGTAGTGTGACCACACACACACACACACACACACACATAAATTGAATTCCCAACAGCATTTTCTTTTATCTAAAAGTCACAGTAGTGTGACCATTAGCCCATATACATGTGGCTAACGGTTTTAGGAAATTGAATAATGTGAAGTGTATAATTTAAATGCAATCGTCCTTGACGTACATAGTATTACATACATTGAGGGTGTACGGTTGGCTTAGCGGTAAGACGCTCGCTTTTCACCTCTGCGACCCGAATTTGATTCTCGTCCTGGAAAGCATGTGGAACAAGTGCCTACCACTTTAACCGTGCACGGTGGTTTTCTCCGAGTTCTTCGGTTTCCTCCACCACAGACAAGGTAGGAAGTATACGCTGACATCTGTGACATTTAGAGTGACTCGATAAGTCATTGCTCGACTTCCTTCACAATCCATATAAAACAAATGTGCCTATATACATTAACCAACAAACCTAAGTCCATAGCTTAAAAACCCGCAAAGATTCCCCTATATTAAAATGTCTGCTGATATATATCCCCTTCCGCCTGGCCCAAGTACACAAACTTTCAAGGTCTTTTCCCCATACAAGCAATACTTGATGAGATCACCTTTCTGGTGCATTCAGGAAAAATATCCTGTGTTTGAATCTCCAGCTAATCTTAATGATATTAATGGAAGCATATCCGAAATGAACTGTACTATGGTCAGGGATATTTTGTGGCCCCTCCTGACTAGCGTCAAATATACAGAACAAAACGAGGGTGACTTATTTGTGTCAAGCAGTGTATATATATATATATATATATATATATATATATATATATATATATATATATATATATATATATATATATATATATATATATATATATATATCATTGTGCTCATGACAAAATAGTCAGCATTGGGGACTTTTAAGAGCCTGTGTCAAGCTCACATGGATCTGCATGAGGCTGGCCCCTAAAATAATATCATCCGTCAATTTGTCGCAGGGTTTTTACCATGGTAGGAGTTAATATAGGTAAACAATTGCTGTTCCCAGACGTAAATTGATTAGGGAAAATCCTGGCCAAAGCATCGAAAAACATCCTCGTATTGCTTGTGTGTTTACTATCAGACAAACTCATACTGTAGAGCACTTTAATTGGCTTTATTTCAGGATAAAAATCAGGGGTAGCATATCGATTTACTAATAGTTATAATGCTCCGCGACACCAGTCTTATACTCCCATAGTTTGATCGAAGAGAAAGGTAGACACTGACCAGTGCTCTGGGCCAATTTATTTTACAAAGGTGAAAGAAGAACGAACATTTTTACACAGGAATATTTTAAAATCATCCCTCACGGCCTTAAAACATAAGGGCTTGCCAGGCGTGGCAGTCTATTTATTCGCGGTAGCAGTGGTCTCTATTCAATTATAAAACATATGACCTTCGTACTTTTACAGCTATATAGAATACAATAATATGCCAGTAGTTCATGGCATTAGTACCATATCCATATTATCAACGCCACGCAAGAATTCATTACTTCACAGCACCTTTCCTTGACACGTTGCATAGTGACACCCGGCCAGTCTGTGTGAGTTTGTCATTTGACATTCTATATACAGACAAAATTCAGAGGGTTCCACATAGACCATTCAGCTTAATTGTCCTGCTTCAATATCATCTTTATACCCCCATATAGTGAAAGTATGCCTAATTCAGTGTATTTGGTGAGCATTCTATAAGTAAGTGGGACTACATACTCAAAGTAATCGGCGTGTCCTTGCATTTTGTAATGTCAAACAGTCGCAAGGTGCTAACTAGGTGTGTCAAAATGTGAGGTCATATCAGCCTCAGTCTCAGTGGACCACAATCAGAAAAAATGCTTTTACTATGAGTGCTCGTGGAGATACTTTGAATGTTCCACGGCTATTAGCCAATCAGATTACTTCTTTCTTTCTTCATGTGTAAGAATCCATTTTGCGTCTGACCTGAACGAGACAGCTTATATTACGTGTTATGAACATATCCAGTAGAAACCTTGAGTTCAATCAGCAAATGTTCGTTTTCAGCTATTGCATGATAGTACTGGGCAAGCAATTTATTTGAGCCACAAATCTGCTATCAGAGCTCATATCGAACTCACAGGTATTAGTCCCAGAGCAAGCTTTAGTTATTTCCATAATTTCGGCAATCAGCAAAGTAGTCTTTGCATCTTTGGAACGTTTTGCCGAAGGCAATTCATACTCACTGTCGTAGCCCCGACATTTGTGTGGCAATCAAACCCGTCCATGAAGGCATTTCAGAATATAGCAATCTTTTGTCTAATTTTAATATCACATTAATTGAAAGACATCCAAGTTATGTAAATCATATTCACAAAAATTCAAATACTTTTAGTTCAAGAATAATTTAAGCTACTTTTTAACCATCCCACTCAGGGCTTCTGAGGAAAATGTTAATTGACAAAAGCATACTAATATTCATAAAACATCAGACGAAATTGCAGTGGCACCCCATGAATGCACATAAAATAAACTAGTGGTCCAAGTAGCGTTCCTATGCAATTAACGAGGCGGTTTCCCTGCAAAAAAAATTTCTATGATTTTGCCACTCACACACACCGCCTCCTGCTTCCAACAAAAATCATAAAAGGTACATCGTTGGAGTGTGATCAATTGAACAAACATGCCCCACCATATTTCAAGTGGACCTGGCTGATGATTTGCAGAAGTAGATTTGCAGACTATGCACGAACGGACACACAGGCCCACTGCCTATGTCTATTCATGACATAAGCTCAGATGACAGACATGTCAGTCGCACCTAAATTCCCCCAAATTAAAGGGCCATTGCCATTTAAACAGCTTTACTGGACACCCACCCAAGAGAGATCTCAACCAAGTTTAAAGGTGATCTGACTAGCGATTTTTACAATACTGTAATACTTGTACTGTACTGCTGCTTTATACCTTTTCAGTAGTGCACATACTGACACATGGTGCTAAAGTCTGTTATCCCATATTTTTTTTAAAACATCGTAACTCCATCATTTTTGCAAACTTTCGTTACCTTCATTGATATGATTCTGATAAAATTCCATGCACCCATCTTCCACCTTTCTGGAGAGGAATTCGACAATAAACTGTCTGGAACAGCCCATCTCCGCTAACAACAATGGAAACTGAACTGGACAAGTTGGCTGCTTTTCATGGTAATTTGCCAGACAATGTTTTACATCTTGAGCATACATCTCAAATAAGCATTTCATACCTGGAGGATCGAAATAGGGAATGGTTAAGTGCCTCATCGAGTCAGTATCAGACTTTCTTCTGGTGTGTGAGCTAGACGCATAGTAAGGCCCACGAAGAAAATCCCACTTGAAGTTAAAGGGTTCACTGAGGCCATGGTGATAATTGTTTTAATCCTGGCTATTTACCACCATGAAGCACTTCTCATCACCCAGCCGTGCATTCCTAGATCAATGTGGTGGTGGTCCTTCATATTCTAGCACTTTTCCACTGCCAAACACTCACTTGTTAGAAGAAAAAAAGTGTTCTGCTATATGTACTTACTCCTTGTAGTTGTCATAATTCACTGTGACTGTTACATCAGGCATCAGCTATGAAGACGATTCTACGGTTACTGTACAGGCACATAATTTGAAAATAGTTCAACATATTATAAGCCAGTACTGATACAAGGAATTATAGGTTTTGCATGTGAGTGCGCTCAATCATTTGGGGATTATATAGTCTGTAGAACAGTGAATTATATGATCTGGCAGATGCCAATGGACCAAGTGATCAGCTTTACTTGGCATTACAACAAAAGGACAATACAACATAACGCAACATTGTGTGGATTCCAGACTGTAAATGTGCCTCTATATGCATTCAATGGATACTTTCAACCCTCAATTGGGGATCAACATACAGTTTTTCTATATTACTTGGGAATCACGGGGTCCATCTGTACCAAGGAAACACATCTACAATATACAAAAACACCACAGATTTACCAAGGGATTCACAATATGTCTATTGAACAAGCAGTTACAGATGCCACGTTTTATCAAATATGAATACGACCGAATGACAGTGGTATCGATGTACTGATTCTCATGAGTCCCATTTGAATTATACATGGCCTGATGCAGAAGTCATGATTCCAGGTTATACCATAGGTCAGGACCACTAAACGAGGTGGCCTTTTTTCTGTGAATAGCAGATATACATGTGTTAGAAAAATATTTTGGAGAGACAGGATATTGAAGGAATAATAGCAGAAATTAATATCCCTGGATCCAGCCTGCTCTGATTGGTTGCATATACATGCCTCCTTGCTCACGAGTAACACGGTTAAACAGATTCAAAAGTATCACAAATTCAGTGACTACTGAAAATATTGAAACCATTATAGCAGGTGACTTCATTTTTGATCTTCTGACAGATTATAAGCATTTACATTCATGTGCCGACAAGACAGACCATGACCACTGAAATGTTGTTCACCCAAATATACACATCTAAATTTTCTAAAGAGTCTGGAGTTGCCACCGAAGGTATCAGTGACCATTAGGAGCTGGTCTGGAGTTGTCACCTCATGTATTAGTGACCATCTTTCGGTGCTTATGAGCAGGACGCATATACTCCCTGCAAGGCTTCATAACATGTTGAAATAAAATATAGAAATTACAAATCATTTTACTCAGTGAATTTTCAAAATGACATAGTACAGGTTCCCTGGTCTGTGTGTGCAACTTTTGATGCTCTAAATGACGCATGCTAAGTGTGGAAATCCTTAGTCCTACCTTTTTTAAATGAATATGCACCTTTCCACACCAAACAAACCAAAGTGGACTGGGCTCTCTGGCTACAGATGAAGTTCTGACAGCCTTGCAAGCTAGAGACGATGTTCACGAGGAATTACTGCACTTCAGGACGCCTTTACTGTAGAATACTTATAGAAATTCAGGAAACCATGCGAGCAGTCTTAATTGACAGGCCAAGAGAGAATAACGTATGGTACTATCAGTCAAAGAATCAAGAGAACCTATACGATACGAAAAATATTGAAAACAGTATCCGACCAGTGTCTACTGTTTCCAGCTTGAGCAACATAATTGAGCTTCACATACAGGCTTCCCTTTTTGGACAGTAACTTTTATGGGACCATCAGTCAGGTTTTTGAGCTCGTCGCTCTTGTGAGACTGCAGTATCATTCATGGTTGCAAGCTATATTGAAACTATGGTATCTAAAAAATTGAGTGGCTTGTTATATATTGACTTTGGAAAGGCCTTTGACACCGTTGACCATAGCAATCTCTTACACAAGCTAAAGGCTTATGGAGTCAACACTGTCGAATAGACTTTGTTTCAAAATTATCTTTCTAATAGACTGCAGGCTACTTGTTGGCAAGGGTGTTTTGTCTGAGTTTGGCTACGTGATTGTGGGTGTTCCGCAGTGTTCAAAATTGCACCGCTGATGTTCATACATTTTTAGTAACGGCTGTCCCTCATGTCTTGAACACTCTAGACTGTATATGTACGCACACGACAGCACTGCAGAAGTACCTGAATATTCAGCTAAAGATATAAAAGTTAAGTTCACGGCACATTTTATGAATGTAAAGACTGGATGTACTTTAACCAACTTACATTTAATGTGGATAAAACGTCGCCACTGATTGCACTATGAACAAAGTTACTGCCGCCACCAAATTGAACAGAAAAGTTCGGACCAAAGAAAGTGAACAGGTGCATACAGCGAAATTGCGTGTTGTGACAACTGACTCCAACCCCGACATTTGATTTCCAAAGGTGCTGCACTTCAACTTTGTAATGCGCCAGTCCTTCCACGTTTGGTCTTGTGTTGCACTGTTTGGGCTGTTTTTCCAATTCAGTTTATACAAAGCGCATTTCGAAATTGCAGAAGTGGGCAGCACGTACAATTCTCTAGAGAAGCATTTAAGATTTTTTGAACCAGGGGCTTTGTGAAGGTCAAAATGGTTGATTTCTATGAGGTGATGAGTTTTAAAAGAAGCGTACAAATGTACAAGTGCCTCAATGGCTTGGTACTGACATATTTGTGTAACTTTAAATCATTCTCACAGCAACACACTTCTGGTACTAGTAGTGCTCCTCGCAATAATTGAATTACCATCGAAGCAAGGCTCACAAACTACACACGCCGTTTTGGGTATGACAGTGAAAAGCTTTGAAATGCGCTTCCCACAGATGTTCACTCAGCAAAATTTGTCACGATATTCCAATTTTATTTTTAAGATGTATTTTCATATTCTTTGAAACAAAATGTGGTCAGATGCATTTTGTCATTCGTATAATGGAGCAGATAATTGCTGGATGCTGAGTGGACACTTTTTGTACATTTTTTTTACATTTGTATATATATGGGTGTGTTTTTTTTTCTTTTACTATCCTATGTAAATATTAATAATCTTTGAAACATATTCTTTTAAGGCTGGACCATGATGAGAACTAATGGGTATCTACTATTCATTTATTACCCAGGGTAAATTAAGGAGTATACTTACTTACTTATCACTCAAAATGTACTGCAAAAATAGGAGACATTTGTAGCGCTACTGAAAGGCCAAACTTAAAATTACGTGGTCCAAAGTAACCCTGCATGTAATTATGAAAGTAAAGGGTCAAGCAGCTCATGAGAAGACGAAGTTTTGATTTTTCTTTTCGAAAAAATTGCAATACAGACGTTGCATTGCTACATGTGTATAGAATAGTAGCTCACGCATACATGGTCCCAAAACCAGATTTCCCGTGACTTCCTCAAAAATTACATATGCACATCATTTTTATATTCCTGCGTTGACTTGTAGTGCAAGCGTTTCAAAAAAATAGTATTATGTTTGAGGACTGTTAGATTATATCTGAAAGGTGATTCCCTTAACCGCCATCACGAATTATTTGGTTTAAAAAATATTAGACAAACACCCACAGACACTCACCCCCCCCCCCACACACACACATATATACACACACATACACACCTCCCAAAGAAAATAAAGTAGCTGGTTGGAATACAGTTACCTTATTCGTGCTGTGGAAAATGTTTTTTGTGCTCCACCATTCATTTCGAGTAAAATTAAATGCACAGCCGGCTGCATACCTACACCTAGTCCTTCCTCATCATCCGTTTATCTGAAAATACTAGTGGTTTGTACGTGTTTTCTTTTTAATTGTTTTTATGACCACATGGATATCTATTCACTCCCCACGTATACCTACAGCATCTTGTAATGTAGAATTGAACAGCTAATGCATGTGACAGGCCTTGGTTTACATGATACTATTTATATAAATAGTTCCTCAATCACAGTGTATGCACAGCTCAAAGTATGTTTGCATCTGAAATATAATTCCCCACGTCCTCTACTAGTAATGCAAACGTGTTTTTTGTACTGCGAGTGGTTTCATATGCATCAAATACTTAATTCTGATTTTTCTAATGGCATGATAATATTATTGCAGGGAAATGTGTACACACGCTGTTTTCTTGTCTTGTTAATGTTGGTATGTTGGAGTTCTCTCGCAAGATGCCACGGAATTTGTAGTTCGAAATGTCCATGTGTTGATTCCATCCTGCTTGGCTCCAATTGTGCATCACGTAAGTAGAGCAGCTGGATGGAGACAACACGAGGCCTTGTAATGCACAAATTATATCCTTTCTATTCGTAGGACGCAAAGTGGCTCTATCCGTTCTTTGAGGAAGAAAACATGTTTACACAAATGCGGACTGATGCAAGTGATGTATTTAAATTGATTGTTTGCCTTATCGTGCCTGCCTATTACAAGCAATATTGCTGCACTGTGAAACTGGTTTATTTGATCTACACAATTAATGTATTCAGGTGGATAACAATAGGCTAATCTTCAAGTGTTGTCACCAATTAAGTTATGAATTGAGGCACGTGAAAATGATATGTAGCTTTATGCTTTAAAAAAAACCTATATGGAGTAATTTGTAATATAATCTGTTATGATCATCACTTTGGTGTTTAATGCCAATGTAAACTAACGGTTTTGTACATTTGAATATCTTTGGACTGACTGACTTGAACACAGATGTGTTTTTTCTGTGTCTGCACTAGGCATGAAAGCAATTGCCCAACAACCTACCGTCATTTACACGCAAACGTCCGTCGTGCTCTTTAGCAACAAAAGCTTTTATTGCCACCCCTCCCCCCTACTAAAAAAAATTGCACCCCCCCCCAAAAAAAATCGTACGGCGCGTTCATAAACATTGCATTCAACCACGATAGCCAGGATATCCATGATAGCTAAATGACAGTGGCAACCTACTTTTTCACGTCTCCATTCCAGCAATGAAACCATCGTCGAGGATCACTCATCGTATGTCCCTTTATTCTCAATGAATGTAGAGCACGGTTACAAAGTAGCTAATTTCACAAATAAGCAAAAAAAAAAAAAAAAAAGGGGGGGGGGGGCAAAAGTAGTACCAACGGCATAATAACGGTCGATGTAATGTCAATGGCGGGACGTTTCAGTGCTCCAACAGTTTGCCAGTCCGATGGTTCACTTATATGAAGGCTTATTACTTTCATACTTCATTGCTCGCATATTAATTCTTGTGTGGTGTTCGTTCCTAGGCCCTGTTGCACCACCAAAGTAGACCACAGGCTTACAGCACCGGATCAAAAGTTATTCACATATTACCACTCAAAACATGTTTTATTTATGTATCCATGCATTTATTCATCAATTTGATCATTTGTTAATTCATTCATTAAAACTATTTTTCCTTTGGATTTTCAATATTTGGCTCTCAAAAATTTCTATATTTCTGTTTCCAAATCTGGCCACTCAAAATAATCAGTCACCTTTCTTGGGTATTGCTATTTTTAATTTGTCATGCATGTCTTGTAAATCGTATCTTACCTTTTATGCAACTAAAGCTGATGATGATGATGATGATGATGATGATGATGATGATGATGATGATGATGATGATGAAGATGATGATGATTTGATAATAAAAATCTATTGAAACATCCTTGTAGCATTCGCACAGCTCAGGAAAAGGCTAAGAATGTCACATTGGGTGATAGAAAGTAGAGTCTTCAGTGGTTCGTTGGGTAGAAATTCATGTATCCAACAGGCAGCAATGCGTGATTTCACCAGGCGAGTGCTCATCTTGGCCCAAACAAAAAACAAACTCTACTGTCAACGGGTAAAGTATAACTCTACTATTCATATGTACAATTTTATTGAGGCTCAAGTCGTTCAGCCTGACAAAACTAGCCTTTCAGTTGTAATTAGTGCCTTTTGTTATACCCTGTATTTTATTGTATATATATATATATATATATATATATATATATATATATATATATATATATATATATATATATATATATATGGCTGCATTGCAAATACATGTATATTTGGTTTTCTACGTGAGGCAATCTATTATAGAGGAAGCGTCGCAGGTCTAATCCAGCTGCCCTGATGAATGGGGTAATGCCTTATTATTATTATTATTATTATTATTATTATTATTATTATTATTATTATTATTATTATTATTATTATTATTATTATTATTATTATTATTATTATTATACAACGATGTTGAGTTACATATATATATACAAATGTATGAGTATGTATGTACGCACAAATACACAAAGACGCACACGCACATGATACATTAAAGTAGATTTTAGCAGCATTTGCCAGACTTTTTTTTCAATAACGTTGGTAACGGACTTTATGACAAAGTGAATGGCAAAAAGTGCCAACAAGTGCCAATGAATGCAATTGAAGGGAGGTGAAGTTCATTTATTTACATAAAACATGATGCCTATCAATATTAAAGGTAAATTTTAAATGATGTTTGATTTGCCGAAGTTTTTGGCTTGTTATTTGCCATCAACCTCTCCGAGTTGTTTATTTGTGGGAGGAGCCGAGCAGGAGTGGCTAGCTATCGGCTCCTTAGGAAAACAACAAGTCATTCCGTGGGCGTGAAAGTACTGCAATCATGGAACAATGAGCGTGATCACTTTTTCTATATTCTTAAAACTAAGGAAAACATCAAAAGAGAATTTAGTTCTATAGTCTAGAACTGCTTCCTAGTCATTATTCCCCTCTTTCGTTGTCCAAACTGTATTCTGCATAAGCTAGCCTGTCACTGCCCACCAATTCAAATATAAAAGCAATATTGCACATATTGTCCACGTTCTTCTGTAGAATTTTGACATAGGTTACATTAGCCCAAATACGGTTAAAAGACTCAAAATATGGTTTGAAGCCTGTACCTGTACAAGTCTCTCTGAGTAGCTGCTCCTTGTCTAACCTTACAGTTCAGCAAAGACAACCCACATATTAATGAATAAATATGAACGTGTCAAATGATGAATTGGCCAAATAGTTGAAGCTTTGCTTATAAATGCAGAGCTTAAATATCATATGAATAAATAATACGTATCAAACCAAACATAATGAGTAAATTTATATAGTACAAGCTCCGGTAAGAATAATTTGGCTTACCCGTGATCCAGTATGTGCACTTTGCACCTGGATAGTTCACCTTCATATAAGCACCTGTCAGCGTATAGCTGAAGTAGAAAGAAACTGGGGCATTTTAGTTCCCGTGTTCATAAGATAAACAGTCACTGCTAGGCACCTGTATAAACCCAGGGAATTCCTAACAAGTACTATAACATTCGAGATTCTGTACTGGAAATGTAAAACAAACCCCATGATCACACTCCTTAGTATGGAATTTTCCATAATTCCAAGTTCTATTTTGTTGCCAATTAAGAGTCAATGCTTCAAATGAAAGAGTCAATTTTTCAACAATTGAGTGAATAATGCCAATTGTGACCAAGCAATCAAGACTGACTCCAAGCCCTGGATTTGTTGCTTTTTAAAAGAATACGTTTGTAAACATTCAGTAAAATATTGCCAATTTCTGGCTAAGTACTCTAGACAGCCTATGATGGTCTCCTGGCCCTGGTGTGGGACAGCCGACTTGAGTAATTTTTGACATTGAGTAAATGTGCACTTGTTATCTGTGCGCTTCGAGGCATTTTCCCCATACGTTGGTAGTTTCTACTCTACACATAGAACAGCCATGGAAAAGTCACAATTTGGAAAAGTCTCAATTTGGAAAGTAATAAATAAATACTGAGGTACCTGTTTGGAGTGAAGTAAATTAACTGCGTTTTCCTACTTTTGTGTGCTAATTTCCCCATATTCCACTTGGGGGAACTTTTTTCTTGGTCCAGTGGAACTCAGTTAATTTTGCAGGTGGGGCAGGGTGATACCATAGCGCTGTATGGCATTCTGGCATGAAATACGAAGTTGCGTTTGTTAAAATGCGAATAACGCAATGGATAGTATATATATATATATATATATAATCAAAAGAAAACTATAAAAAGCAAAACAAAACAAAACAAAATAAAAAAGGCCAAAAAAGAAAAAAAAACAGAAACAAAACAACAATAACAATAGCTAACGTTTTAGCACAAAAAGAAGAATAGGTGGGTGTCTGTGAAAATTTCAGTAAAAATTAATTTCTGTTGAGTTCTTTTGCCAGTTTTTGCACAATGCACCCCGAAACAAAACCCAATATTTTGCTTTGTAATATATTCTGGGTTTGGTATGTACATGTATGCTTCCTGTAGGAGTTGTGTATAAGATACTCCAATGACCAGTTGGACAGCCCTGTATAGGATGCATTAATGTCAGCTTCTTTCATGTGTTGCTTGTATTGTACCTTACTGGCCAATATGATTGACCTGATATGTTGCCCGAATGGCTCTTTCCTGCGTGCATTGTTTTATGGTACCCTAATGGCCAACATGACAGCTCTGTTCAAGCTCCCTTCTGCCTGTTCCCTGTATGTGTTGTGTTTGTGGTACCTTAATAGCCAGTATGATATCTATGCATGTTTGCCCTACGGCATGTTTGTATTTTAACCTTATGGTCAGTATGATAACTCTGTACACATTCCCCTAATGACTGTTTTCTGTATGTGGTGTGTAAATTGTACCCTAAGGCCCAGTATTAAAACTCTGAATATGTTGCCCTAATGTCCGTTTGCTGTACCTGTTGTGTATTTGTTACCCTAAAGGCCAACATGGTAGTTCTATTTATGTTACCTTTATGCTTCATTCTTGTGTATGTTGCGTGCATTGTATACCCCTGACCAAGTATAATAGTGTTGTTAACGTTGCCCTAATATCTGTTCCGTGTTTTTGTATATGGTACCCTAATAGCTAATATGATAGCTCTGTATACTTTGCCTGTATCCTCTACATGGATTGTACAGGCATTAAGGCAACATATGTAGAGTTATCTGACAGTATAGCAGCACTGTATATAATGCCTTGATGCTTTATATCTTGTATGTGTTGTGCATTAAGTACCATCATGGCCAGTATGGTAGCTGTGTGTACGTTGCCCTAATACCTGTATGTTTTGTGTAAATAGTGCCCTAATGGCCAACATGGTAGCTCTATACATGTTGTATTTATCCTTGTTTATTTGATCTGTTGTGTGTATTGTACCCTATTCGAGCATTGATGTTCTGTGTATGTTACCCTAATGTTTCTTTGTTGTGTGCATTGTGTATGGTATCATAAAGGCCAATAGGTCAGGTTGGCCTGTTTCGCTAATGCCTGTTATATGTAGGTGTTGTGTGATGGTACTTTTGTGGCCAGTATGATAACTCTATGTTTTCCCATGGCCTGTTCTCTGCATTTGTTGTGTACATGGCCAATATGCCAGCCCTTTATATGTTGCTCTAATGCAGAAGTCTTGCATGGTTTGTGTTACGTGTTACCCAATAACCAGTGTGCCACAAGTTTATATATTTCCCTAATACCTAGTCCTTCTGCAGTTTTTGCCTTCTTTATAAATATTCCTTGATACAGGCAATAGTTTTATGCATAAAAACATCACCTATGTGTCTACATGCATGCAAACAAGAGGAACCAGGCTCAGACCTTCGACAGTGCACTGCTGGTCCTTCCTCGATGACAACTCAGTAATGGACTTCTGGTTTGGTTGCTGTAACCAGGATAGAATTCTTAATGTGCAAATAAACTCATGGGAAGTTATCTCTGTTATTTGAAGCCAGGACACCAGATTGCTCTGCACAGCACCCTCCCTTGTCATGTAAGAAACGCATCTTGTCTTGGTCTTTGAAATTATAAATGATAGGATACAGTCACATTGAATATTACTAATATAAATATAGCCATGGTGAAATGGTCACCTTCAATTGAATGTCTATTATTAAGGTAACTCATAAATGAAACGTTACTTGCTGCAGTTACATAAACAGTGATCAGCATTTTTACAATTTATATTAACTCTATCCATTTAAATCTATGAATAAGACATATGCACTCTGAGTAAGATTTTAATAACACTAACACATGGAAGACAATTCAGACAACATGAATCAAAGCTGCGCACTCTGATCTCAAATTGCAAAACAATGTTACATTGAAATGCTTTGATATATACTAACAGGTTTTCTGAAGAGCAACAGTCTTGGGTACACGTGTGCTGTGGATTTCTACAATGGCTGATCCTTCAAACTATTCCATGGTGCAACAGGGTAATATCATTGCTTTGCAAATCACATAAGCTCATGATCCATTTATCAATACTAATGATTAGTTTGTGTCATCAGGCATATATATATATATATATATATATATATATATATATATATATATATATTCTTACCATGGCACACGTATTATATAAACAGAACACCGTACCGTCATTATGAAATACTATGAATATTCTTTATGAAAGGAATTCCAACAGTTTATCTTTTCAGGATGAACAATGGCATAGTATAGAATTGAGAAGTTGTTCTGGCTGTGGCCCTGACAACCATGGAAGAAGGCATATTATTTATTCTGCTGATCAATTTAGTGACCTCTTGAATTACTCAGGGGCAGCCTACTTTTATGTAATTAAACTAGTGTGGAGGAACAACATAACATTAATCCTGTGTAGAAATGAAACTTACATCCCTCAGCAAGAGGAAGGCCCTTGGTTATAATACTATGCCTTCAAAGTTTCTTAGGCCCATAGCAGGTGTCATATCAAGATCATTACCTACCATCATAAACCAGTCTATTTCTACATCTAGATTCCCTGATTCTTTAAAAAAAGCTATGGTAGATCCCATACATAAAAAGAATGATCACCTCAACAAAAGTAATCATAGACCCCTAAGTATCTTGCCCTCTCTGTCAAAAGTCTTTGAAGGTTTACTATCAGACCAGCTAATAAAGCATTTTGACCTTATTGTTTCACCAAATTTATCAGCATACAGGAAGGGTTATAGCTGTTGTGCTGTTTTGCTTGACATGATTGAAGGCTGGCGGTGCTCACTAAACAACTCTAACTTTGTAGGTGCAGTGATTATGGACCTGTCTAAAGCCTTTAACTGTTTATCACCTTCCATTCTACTGAAAGCATATGGTTGCTCCACCACTGCAATCTCTCTGCTTAGTAGCTACCTTAACAACAGAGAGCAAAGAGTTAAAATTGGTTCTATCCATAGCTCATGGAAAGACATTATGAGAGTAATCCCTTAGGGATCAATATTAACACCGCTTCTGTTCAATATATTCCTAAATGATATCTTCTATATAATACAAAACTCTGAACTGCACAACTATGCAGATGACAATACTCTTTCGGCTGCACACCAAGATCTCAATTTTCTAAAATTATTACTTGAAATCAAGGCTGGTGAGGCTGTTGATTGGTTCAGTGACAATCAAAGGCTTGCCAACATTGACAAATTCCAATCAATGTATCTTGCCCCTGGCAAAAAAGAGTGCAATGCAGAAGGTTTGACAGAAAATCTAAATGATATTACTACGGAAAAATGTGTCAAGTTACTGGGTGTTCACATTGACAATAAGCTAAATTCCAAGGAACACCTGAACAATCTTTGTCAGAAAGCTGGACGACAGTTAAATGTTCTAAGAACACTCTCTAAATTATTAGACACGAAATCTAAGATCACAATTTTCCAATCTTTCATCATGTCAAATTTCAATTACTGTGCACATGTTTGGCATCTCTGTAGTGCACATGATACTCAAAAACCTGAAAAAATCCAAGAGAGAGCTTTATGTTTGGTTTATCATGATAACAAACCCGGTAATGATCTTCTCCTCTAAAAAGCTGATTGTCAGACCTTACATATGACCAGAGTAAAACAAATTGCACTTGAAGTTTTCAGGAGTACTAAAAATTTTTCCCCTTCGTACCCGAAAAAAAAATCACTTTGCAGAACATGGAAAGAGAGGAAGTAATGTCAATTTTGTAATCAAATTTTTAAAAAACCTGTACATTATTGCAAAAGATTCTTCAGAAATATTGGTGCTAAAATCTAGAATGAGCTCCCACCAGATCTTAAACGTTCCACCACTGTATCACAATTTAAGTTCCTACTAGACACTTGGTGTGGACCAAAATGTGGATGTTGCTTCTGTGAAAGTGCTAAACCACTTAACTTTGTGTAAGGCTTTCTGTGGTATACAATGACTGGAACATGTTTTTTTAAAAATTATTTATATGACTGATATTACTGTATTACTAATTTCATGTACTGTTCTTATACTGCTTTTATAGCTAGGCTAATGTTTTATTGTATCATAACCAACGTAAAATAAAGCTTTACTTACTTACTAACTTTAGAAGCATCCCTCGCTACCAACAGCTAACCAAGTGGCAGTTGTGTCACAACCTTCCAGACACACGTATTTTCCCTTCCTTTAACAGGTTGTTGTACGGCCCAAAATTTAAAAAAAAAAAAAAATCAGGTAGCTATTGAAACGCCCCATTCATATATCTATCAAGATTGTATGGGTCGGGATTAAAAGTAAATTCCGGGTCTTCCGACACCTACCAAGCTGATTGATGTGCTTTTGCAATGAATTATGAAAGGCATACCTGATTCAACCACCAACAGCATCATCTGATGCTCTAGAGTCCCTTAAAGGTGTGTTGCTTTTGCTAGATTAATCAAAACCAATTTCCCTACAGCAACAACTCCCTCTGGTAACAAAAAACACTTCAACTTTGCCAACTGTCCAAGAGGTTTATTTAAAGCTTATTTTTAATGTCTTCCTCAAAACACCGTAAGATGCTGGTCTTGTCGAATTTGTTCAAGGAAAGTCTGAGATGGCAAATCCTTTGTGTGGCAAAAATTTGCAACATAACATCTTACCAGATGTGGTATTGAAGGGCATGGAAAAACAACCAGAGTTTGTTGAAATGAATTTACACGTGGCGCTTTTAGTACTTTATTCAAATGGAAGTGGGAATCTACAATCTTCAACAAAGGCACAGGGGCAGTAGACATGTAGTGACCACTCAATTGTTTTTTGTTTCTTTGCCTGTGGAAAGGCTTCAAACCATCTTTAAAATTTATGGGCAACATTTTTGCCATGTTCAACAAATCATGCCAGTGTAATAAAAAAGATTAGCTATCAGGTTGGAATATGTTAATTTTTTCCTCAGTGATAGTTGCTCATCTCAAAAGCTCTCTGATGATCAGAAAATCCATTATGGATACTTCAAGTTCCGTAGCCACACCTGGGGGTGATTGCTGCAACACAAACAACAATTTGTATTTTCTCCGCAAGGAAATATATAACACAGCACACTTGACATCACACGGGAAAATAAGTCAAAGCTGTCTATCTATCTATCTATCTGTCTATCTATCTATCTATCTATCTATCTATCTATCTATCTATCTATCTATCTATCTATCTATCTATCTATCTATCTGTCTGTCTATCTATCTATCTATCTATATATACAAATGTAAAGCTAATTGAAGACGAAGTAACTCCAGTCAAAAAAGTATTTCCCTGTCAACATATAATTCCTCAGAAGAAAAACTGGTGTCGATAACACTCAAAACTGTCTGTTAATTGACAGATCATTTGTGCGCATGTAGATAGTTTTGTGATATGAAATACGCATTACTTCAATTATCTAACACCTTTACATAGGTACATGTATAGTGAATGTTTGCAAAACTACTAATGTATGCAATGGAAACCAAAACAGTGGTGCCAGCATGCTGTCGCACAAGTGTTGACCATCTCATTCAATATACAGTGGCTTCAAAAAAGAAGTTTTTTGACAACAAGACTGCTTACAACAGCCATATGACAGAAAGGTTTACTTCTATCACATGCAACAACTTCGTGCGGAAAAATACTCAATTTCACTTTCCCTAGGATAGGCTTTCATTGTATCCATTTGGTTAATTGCCCTGGTAAAAAAGGAAGAGTATCCTTTTGAATTCCTTTAAAAGGATTCATTTTGGACACGTTGTTTTGTTAGAAGGATTTCTTTCGGATTCCAAGTTGGCCTGTGTTAACTAAGGGTAGTAAGTTGGAAGACATCTCTCTGCTGACTTGAGACAGGTACTGACTAAAAGTAAACAGTGGCTTAAATCGATTTGATGCATGCATAATCTTGCAAACTGTTATAACGCAAGATATATTTCAAAGCCTGTTAAAAAGCTCCTGCATTTCTTCGGCTGTTTGCCAATCATCTGTAGATACGTACCATGGTTTTCTCTTCTGCCTTGTCTCATTAATAATTCCACCGCATTGATCTCACCCATTGATCTTTTTTTACCTACAGATTTGTTTGTTTTTCATGCTGCATGTTTTGACTTATAGTCCATCATAATTATGATAGGCTTTGATTTGGTGTAAGCATTACTTTAAAACAACTCACTTGATAATGAAGACAAAAATTAAGAGTGTCTCATTCAGCCAGAGTTTCAGGGGCAAGAAATTCTTTTGTAACTCTTTGCATGCGGACAATAGGAAACATTGAACACCACTGCCTTTAAGAAATACCCAATGTCCTCCGTGACTGTCACCATTGGGCAAATTGCTATGTAACACATCAGCAAAGCCAAGAGAGTTGAAATCATGGTTGTTGCCCAGGCAAGGATATGTAAGCATTACTCGTTCTGCTTTCTTCCATCTCACTACCTTGTTTGTTTTTTGAGTGGTCCAACCGCTGCCTTTTCCATATGTGTTGCAAGTTCACAACTGAAATATAGTTAGATGCCATGCGTTAACGTAGCATGATCTTGTTCTTCAGCTGTAAGTTTATTGCGTGAGATGTACAAAAAACAAGCCTTGTAAACACGCTGCTCTAGGTTCCTGTCTATGCATGAGTCTTGTCCGCTGCAGACCTGGTGGCTTCCCTTTGGAAAATGATAATTCATTGTAAAAGAAATATTTCGCATCAAAAATTTCTAGACTTGATTTAACAAGCAGAAGCACACATGCAATTAATTGGAATTCTTGTTAGGATCAGCCTGGTCTTGTTATATTTCACATTCTAGCATTCACGGAAACAGCTACGACCTACACCTTCCCATTTGTATGGGTGATTGAATATAATTTTGCATTTATGAATAGCTTTCAATATGTCAAAATCTGGCGGTAACCTCCTGACCCTCCGAGGGTAGTAATTTACTTTGCCGTACAAGCCTATATTAGTGCATGTGCTTATGAAGCTGTGATTCTTTATTTCAAATCGTATCTATTATGTTACATTGGTAAATATTTTCGTCTGACTGATCTAATTTCTGGGTCCATATTTGCGATAAAGATACAATGGCATGGGTTTTGTACACCTGATTATTGCAAACTGGCTGTGGAATGTCACAAACTGTATTCCATGACTGAAAGAGATCAAAGGCCAAATGTGCACTGGTCTTGGTAGCTGAATAGATGAAGCGTATCCAAACATGTGTTATGTGCTTCTGGGATTAAACACCTCGAAGTGTACAGTGGTAATTGGACATACACATTACAGTGGCCAGTTAACTCAATTCACGGACGTGTTATTATTATTATTATTATTATTATTATTATTATTATTATTATTATTATTATTATCATCATTATCAGCATTATTAATTATATATCTCCATTCATTAGAAAGGTTACGGTGGGGCATCAAGAGAAAATGACACAATAACGCTCAGTAAAACATGGAATATATGTCAATAAAAATATGAACCATTAATGTCATGCTGTGGGTTCGCACCAAGGTCCGACCACTACCACCCCCCCCCCCCATGCCGACCTGAGGGGCACCTAAACAGGATATTCAAATAAATATATTTCATTGAATCCGTGTTTCCAGGAATTAATGTAAGGTACATCTTGAAGAAAAAAAAAACAACTTTACATTAACATATAGTGCACGGAAATCGGTAAAAGACTAGACCATGAACACAGTAGTGACCATTAATGTCTAATTTAGACAGTGAACTATTGGATATTAATAGTGTTTCAAGTCCATGAGTAAGGTTTACATACGCTTTTCCGGATAAGAATTTTTATTTCAAAGTCTAGACCCAGGTTTGAGAGACCAGTGTTACAGAGACTGTATTAGTTAACTCTGCACTATTGTATACGATGTTCAACATGATCATTACTTTTATTTTTACTGTTAAGTATATAAATCAATAACATAATCGCTCGTTGACATATCTTCGCCATCCAAGTATATACAAGGAGAATTAAGATACAGTTTTAGACCCATCGTGATGAGTTTAGATGTATGAGGGTTAAACTTAAACCTACAGAACTGAGTACAAATATCAATAGAGTTCTGCAGACCTGACAAAGTAGTGCTGAATAAAGTAGCATCGTCAGCGTAGCCTAAACCAGTTAAGAATTACGCCCTATATGTGAATGATTGGATTGCGACCTTACATCTTGTAATATAGCATCGATAAAAATATTAAAGAGGTAAGGAGATAAAACGGTACTCTGTCTGACACCTGTTTTAACAGGAAAAGAACAATTGGGGTCATAGATCCACCTAACAAAGGCATGAGAATTAGAAGACCACTTATGTAAAAGCAGTCATAACATGACACTTCGAGAGAACATCAATACATCTACACCATTCAACCTTACACGGGATATGGGACAAGATTTGTCCGTATTTGCCCATGTTTCCACCAAATTTTTATCAATTAAATTAAAATGGTTAAACACTCACGATTTGTTACAATGTAATAATTTGTAACATCTGAGACCGGCGTTGTCACTGTGACAGTCGATTGCTAATTATATGATACATTGTAACAGTCGTAGAACTACAAACCTATATTTTGCTGTAATGTAAGCTTTGGAATCAGAATCATACTAGAGATTATTTTGTGAATACTGAAAGGAAAGAAATGATAAATCATTGTTCCCGGATTTAGGAGTAATGCGTTGTTTGGCTAGTCACATGAATACTTCCATTGACCAACAGAAATTTATGAAACCAAATACTCCCCACACTGATGGATTGGGTAGGGTCTTCTATTGTTTGATTGGTGTATCCTGGCAACATCACCCGCGGCCATAACCTGTTCTAACACAATTGGTGTTTTTCCACTACCATTGGCTTTCTTGAACACCGATGGGACTGCAACTGACAACACCAGTAATTTTTTTGCCAAAACCATCCTAAATGTCGTCATATATGACGACTGAAAGTCATTTTTTACAAAGTGTTCGCTGCATAGGTGAGATTGGTTCCCAGGGCCTTGCCACGTGTCCCTGAAAATCTTGAGTGCACGGGTGCACGGCCTCCGTAATTTCGTTTTTTTTTGGGGGGGGGAATGTAAACGAGTTAATAGTTTGGGAACTTGTATGCTGCAATTAGCGGCACACACTGACCTAAACTGTACGGTAACAGGGACGAAAATGAGTATTTTCACATGCATTTTTTAAACCTGTTAATGAGGTGACGCTTCACAGCCGCAGGTCTCTGGCAGCAAGTCTTCCCTGTCAGCCAGCAGAATTGGGTTTGCGTTCAAATATAAATGTGAATAAAAGTAGTATTTCCACTTCCAAGTTTTTTTAGGTACACCATATGGTTAGAACCCATAAATCACAAGTGTTTTCAATTTAAACAGTGTGAATCAAGATGACCTTTAAAGCTTCACCACAGAAGACAAGATGTGGAAAAACCCTAATTTTGATCGGTTATCCACTCATGCTCACACCATTCATACATATAAAGTGACCATTAAAACATTGAATGCATGTGTAGTGTAAAACTGGTGCACTCTATAACATGTAGCAATTATATATATAGCATTCATTACATATTGTTCTGAGAGAAAGTAAACCAGTTGAATGAATAAACATCTTTACATGTTTCATATTTACTTGTATAAATCTTAATGTTTTCATAAATGTTGTTATATGACCATTAATATTTTATATGTTTATACATAGCCAGCAATTTCTCATTTTGCCACGCTATACAGATTTCAAATGAATAAATTTGAATGATGATAATATAGATCAGCGAAACTTCGGCTTTAACATTTTATCGAATTGCCGTTATTTAAATATGATCAACCTTTGTAACAGCAATCAGCAATCAATATCACTGTCATGAGTTCACCTATTAGCCACGTAAGTTCAAACAACTTAAAGCATTCAAAAGTTTCATATTAATTGGTACAATATAATGACCTCCGATTATTATTATTATTATTATTATTATTATTATTATTATTATTATTATTATTATTATTATTATTATTATTATTATAATATTATTATTATTATTATTAATAGAAAACCGGTGTGCACTCCTGTATATGTAAAAAAAAAACACTGTTAATACGTCAAAGCAACTAGAGTCCTACCATACACAATCTCTAAGATATAGGCCAACAAATGATTTGCCCCTTTCAAGGTCACACAGTGACAAACTGCAAAAACACCGAGAGAAACCTTTAAGTTCTTTATAGCGTAAAATGGGAACCATGGACTTTTAGTCAACCACCACCAAAATGCAGGCTAAAACTTTAATTCCACAGACCACTTTCTATGTCCTCCAGTCAGCGAATGCAAAATTATTACGTCAGCATACCCTTCACATATTTGTTTACAATCCAAATGGGGAACTTGTGTAAGTTCCCCATATAAATAAATAAATAAATATATATATATGTATGTATGCATATATATATATATATATATATATATATATATATATATATATATGTATATATATTTATATATATTTGTATATATATATATATATATATATATATATATATATATATATATATATGTATATATATATATATATATATACGTACGTACGTACATATAGTTTCCCATAATTTGAGAAAATCCTCTTCCTCCCAATGTCTCATTTATTGTATCCCTAGCACTGTATCTCCAATGTAAGACTTTGAGAGAAAATATCTTGCACAGGACCATATTGACTGCCCTTGTAGTTCTAGGGCACAGTGTTTCTCTCAGTAGTGTAAATAGTCGTTTTAAATTGAGGTGTTTTGCTTCTGTGTTTGGAAATAATGATACTTATTACATAAATAAAGATGTAGTCAGATTGAAATATTGAAATGCATTAAAACAGAAATACACAACCAAATATGGTCTTGAGACGCTCACTCAGCAAGCAGCAACATATGAAGAATATTTTTATCAAATCCAGTTAACCTTTCAGGGGATAAATATGGGGGTTTCTACATTGTGTATCCACACACCAAACCTCTCTGGTTGCTCATGTCCTGCGCAGAGTGCTTCGCACATGCGTCCTACATTGTTTGTCTCAAGGTATTAAAAAAATGTAAATACAGTTTGTCTGACAGCGGAATCTACCCCATCTTACTGTGCAAGTAAAGGGTGCTTACGAAAATTTTAGGTACATTTCCATCTCCCCAGGAACTGCTCCCAGACACTGTTCCACATAGTAAGATTTCCACTTATGCTTCACCTAGTTGGTAAACAATGCATACATGTCAATGTGTTTAAAAATGTGTGGCAAGTAGTCGTGATGTGGAAAACATCTCTATCTTTGTGGTGATATTCTTTGTGTGTAATGTAATTCAAGGAAATAATAAACTCTACAATTGGTTGTGATCTTTCCATATGGTTCAAATTACGGAAATACAAAATACACACATATGTATCTTGCTCACACCCAACTCTGACAAGAAATCCCAAGACAGGAATCGACATAGGATGCAGAGGTCACGTGACAGTCACAGATAAGGTTATGAGAAGAAGCAATGTAAGGAAAAAGAAGATAGTAATGAGAAAAAAACTAGCATATTTAAGTAGTTTCTAAATTAACAGATTCCAAACTGTTTCCATGTGGATTTGCGTTCCGAAAATAGTGAAACTTTGAGGTGAGGTCTGGAAGAGCATTGAAATGGGTTGTCAAACCTGATCACAGCACAACAAATACAAACAAAATAAAATGTAAATAAAAGACTAGTCAAATGATTTAAACAGAACCAATTAAAACATAAAGCTTAAAATTAATTTGCCAATCTGCACATTGTTGCATATGGGTACAGGCTCTGATTTTTTTTTCAGTAGTGACATGCAGTAGACCGTTTTGTATATTTAGGCTATTGTAGCCCATGTCAAAAGTCTGCAGAGGAACATGGACAACATGTACAATAGTATTTTTATAATTATATAACTTGGACCGTGACACAATAGCTTATGGAGGGCCGAAAGGTTTGAATATGGGATAGGGTAATTGTGACTAGAAAGTTGAACTAGACGTTAGGACCCAAGCTTAAATATGCAATCCTAGCCCGCTTAAAAGGAAACCTGGGATGTACAAGGCTTCTAAAAACATCATTACGTTACTTTACGTGAATCAAAGAAATAACAGGGTGACTCCATGAGTGTCCAGCATTAGGACTCACTTATGTAAATTACAATATTCATCTTGTGGCTATATATGCGTCCACGCGTTGGTTTTATGTACAAAAAGCTAAGCATGATAGCAATCTATTGCTCCGATACTTCAACGTAAAACGAAAAGGAGCAAAGTGTAATTTTGGTAATAACAACAATTAAATTTCATTGCAGACAATAACATATGCTATTAATAGACGCAGGCTGATCTTGCTGTACCCTTATCATAAATGGTCATTGCTTTAGGAACTGGCACCTTTGTCCCTCAATTAATTGTAAGACACATGATTGGATCCCAGTCCGAGGAAGACAGACAGCACACTCAGGCTTTATATCCGTAATCTGGGCATAGATGCAAGTTACATTCATTTTCAGAATGGAGGTTTGGTCGAGCGGATATGTGCATTTCCCATGTCAGCTAGGCGACTGGTGCCAAAGGTTGCTGGTTCGAGTCCTGCTCGCTCTGAACATAAAATATGTATTTTCGGCATTTCCTTAATGCTGGTGGATTTAAGCTCCCGATTCTGGAAATTAATGCTGACTCAGTAAATATACTGCATAACCTGTTGATATAGCACTCGTACATAACTACCTCCGTCTTGGTCGAGTGGATATGTGCGTTTCCCGTTTCAGCTAGGCGACTGGTGCCAGAGGTTGCAGGTTCGAGTCCCGCTCGTTCCGAACATAAAATATAGTTACAAGTTTGCCTGACTGCACTCAGAATCTGGTTGAGAAAACTTACATTTTGAGATCATGTTTTTGACCTAAATGTTAATGACTTTCATTCTTTTCTGACATGCCTAAGCATACATTTACAATATGTCAACAATTACTCACATATGACAGTATTTACTCATATGTTACAAACTTAGCCAATTGTGTTGATACATTAACTCGGGATTGGCAATACAGCTTTATTGTTTGGAGAGTTTGAAAGTGACGTGTAATTGTCGTCATCATGTTTGTTTGACATTTCCGGTGTAGGGTGTCCATTGTTGCAATACTTGTTAGGATTTCCCTCGGTTTATGCAAGTGGTCCAGCTGTAACAGTTTATTTTATAATCACTGGGACCAAACATAATGTCCTAGTTTGTTTCTGTTTCATTTATATACAGGCAGATCGTTCAGCTAAGATTGGCTACCCAGCCAGAAAGGGTACATCGAGGTTAGTCAAATTGTTCATACCATAACTTGTACCAGACACATTTAGTAATTGTTTTGGTTTGATAGGTTTTCTTTATTCATCTTGAAGCTTTGCATTTATAGGCAAGCTTCACTTATTGACCTGATATATTTATATTATTTTGATACTTTCATATTTTTTTATTATGTTGGTTGTCTTTGCTGAATATATAGCTTATACAAGGAATCGCTACTCAGAGACACATTACTGGTGCAGGCTCCGAAGCATGTTATGAATAGCTACCCACTGAAGACCTTTTCATTTATTTTATCCAATGCAGCCCATCTCAAAATACTACAGAAGAACGTGTGTAGTATGGACAATAGTTCTTCCATGTTTATGTAAATTAGACAGTACCGGGCTAACTTATGGAGTGTTAAGAGGTCAGACTGTGGAGTAAGGTATACACTACCAGGAAGTGGTTCTGGACGAAAAGACACAAACACAATAGGTATGTGCGAATACAGATGCCCAAGTACGATAGGCTATTTCGTGAACGGGAATCCATGGTTTAAGTGGAGGTAACCAGAAATGTGTAAGCAGTATTGATCTGGAGTATATTATAAAAATGAAGTCTGTCTCTGTTGTTGCTATCGCGACGTAATAAAAAAAATGCATACCAAAACCCACGCTGTTACATGCCAATGACAACAACAGAGACAGAATTCATTTTTTATATTTATATATATTCATATCAACATTAATACTAGAATTAAATTTGTCAAGAGTATTTGTGCGTAAAAGTTTTGATAGCCACTGCGAAGGACCTTTTGTTTATCAGTGGGAGGAGCTATGGGTGTGGCTAGCCGCTTTTTACGTAGGTACTGGCACATGCCATGCTTCACATGATGTTACCATCGACTGATGTAAACAAAATTTGTCCCTGCTAACAAAAACTCCGAATGCAAATATAACAAAGTGACGGGCTGCAAGGTCAGCTTTCAAGGAAGTAGTCCATAAGGATCCTATGCAATACCCATATAAAAATAGAGTTGGGACACACCATGGAAACAGTAAACCCCAATCATGCCGGACCCAAAATCTGTAAAAGTAAACGCCCAGCCTACTCACAAAGACTTGGGGTTACCATAGCCATGCTGTGGACAGTGTAAGGTCAGGCTTAAAAGAAATTCAATAATATGAAATTGACATTGTATCTCCTCTTTCATGCATGTGTGTCCCCTTACCAGGTCAGGTACTTATCTACAGAGCAGACACGTTACTTGCTCTGTTTATTTGCCATTTAGTCCATTGCAGTTTGACCCTTTCTGACTGGTGTACTTTCATCAACAAGGTTTATGTATTGGAAACATGAACTTTGCATGCTGTCCATGATAATTTCTGACAGTTAGGCAGGCATTTAGCAGTGTCACTTCATGCATCTGTCAAGAGTTTCTCCAAAGGAGCCTCTATATGTGATGACGTGTTTATATCTTTCATCCTTGAGTGACAAAAGCGAAGTATCACGAGAATCATTACACTAATTACAAGTACAATGACAATACTAAAGACTACTCTTTTGTGCCTTTCAATGGTCGATGGACCTTCTCAGGTAGTTGAGCGACAGTGCTTTTCAAATGAGAAACATCTGGATGAGCAAACTCCTTGAGCCATTCACCCCTGAAATATACTTTGACCTCTGGGCATTATTTGAAGTAGCAAAGTTCCAGATATCTAGGGAAAAGTCCACTATAGACGGTCGTTGATCTAAACTTTTATCAAATCTGGAGGAAGACATTTCGTACGTAGCTAAAAGTTGAAAGTAGGCATTGACTGACTTGCAGCCGATGTCCAGCGGATTTTTTGTTACAGGACTTTTAATGTGTATGAGCCAGACAGTTGTATTATACTTTGCATTGAGCCATGCGTTTTAAAGACTTGTGATAGACGGCACACTTAAGATTTGTAAATTGAAAAGTATGCATCGTCTAGGACATTTTGATTTTGGGATTTTGATTTAATGCATCGGGATATCAAGTGAAATAAGTGGCGTATTTAGGTCTGCAAAGTGTCCAACACCACTGACGGTGACATAGCGGAAAATTAACAACGTAACCGGTCAACCAGTTTTGAAATCTGTGTGGTGACGTTGGCCGATCTGTTTATGGTCTGTCCGTTTTCTTTTTTTCGTTTTGCAAAGAAAACTAAAATTGACACTTAACACTGTTCCCGCCAAACAAGTGAGAGTCACAGGGAGAGGTCTCATGGTGTCTAAAAGAAGAGAACAAAAATAGGAAAAGGGAAGAGATAAAGTATAAGGAAAGATCATACATAGAGAAAATAAGAAAAATAAGGAAAAGAATAAACAGGGGAATATGAGAGAGAAGGTAAATAAAGAGTCCACAAGGACAAATATCATTCAGGTCCTTATTGCTTTTACACCATGAACCTTTTACAATCTCCTTAAATAAAAACCACAATTAAAACATCAATACAAACGGATTCCTTAAATTTGAATCAATTGTGGAAGACAAGTGTGCGTTAAGTGTTCCATAATTAGGCAAATCTGTGGCATCATTCATAAAATGAACAAATAACCACATTTTCTAGTTACACAAAATAATGTACAACAAGTTGACATCAATATGAGAGCAGCATATTTTGCTACTTTATCCATCAGCATTATGGAAAGTTCACTTCATATATGAGCATGATAGTTACTAATTATTCAAGTGTTATCGGTCAAAGACCATTCATGTTCATGCTTTCCTTTCATATTTGGACGGATTTGAAATTGAACTGGATTTGGATATTGATATTGACAGGCAACGGTCACTGATTATTTGTAACATGACTTAAAAGGCTAAAAAATACTGGTTCATTAACTCATGTCTGCTTCTTACCATAATGTGGCGGTCAAAAAAATATATAAAAAGAATGGAGGCAAACATTCCATTGACCAATCTAGTTGTCAGTTCTGCATTTTTCTTTGCAGCAAAACCTGTCTGTATGGTATATAATCTTGACCTCTTTTGTGTTTCACCTGTTTTGTTCGTCATACAATTCTGATACCTCTCTCTTGTGGACGAGGGTTCTCCCCGCCTTGGTGGCAAATGATAACGAGAAAGCTGTGTACCTGACTTCCCAGAGAGCTGGGTATTGGAGGTTACACTAGGATCAATGTCATGTTCTTTTGTGCATGGTCGCCTGTAGGCCATTCCACTCACCGGTTTGATTAACGCGAACATCACTACTTCTGTTTTGGCTCAGGTTCGTCGTCACCTGGTATAAAATTTCCAGGTATGTATGTCATCTTGGCTTGTTGTATTGGCTGTGTTCTGTTAACTTTCCGCCCATGTTTGTTTTGCTTACTTTCTGTAAATTACTTATACTCGGTGTTGTGTTCATTTCAGATAGCATCTGGATGAGTGGGTCTAATCTGTTCTATGTGGACTTCTCGAGTATCTCCAGAGGGCCGTTGCCTAATTTTGAAATGAAAAGGAAAGAGTTTTTCTGCGATACTGTAGAATGGTCTCCAGGGAGATATAAACTTGCGTGTCTTCCATGCATGCGAGTTAGATGCCTTTTTGTCATAAAAATGTTTGTTACGTTCACTTGCCTCCTCCATGTTGTCAATTACTTTAAAATATGATTGATCAAGGCGTTCCAGCATGATGGGTACATAGTCCTCCACAAGGTATTGAAGTCTGGATTGCATCTAAGTGTCCATGGGGAGCAACAGATCTCTCCCATAGAGCACAAAGTGGTGCAAATAGCGAGCACTGTTTGACAGACTGATTGACAGATTGATTGATTTATTGATTGGTTGATTGATTGATTTAATTAATTCAGGGTAATATAGATATATGTACCTGTAACATATAACTGGGTGTGAAAAGGACCTAGGATGGCACCAGAATGTTTTCATAACTTTTTTCTATGGTGCTCTTAAACGTTATTTGTTAATAACAGATATATAAAAATGGGATATGTATATATATATATATATATATATATATATATATATATATATATATATATATATATATATATATATATTTATTTATATATATAGATATATATATGTATACATATATATGTATGTATGTGTGTGTGTGCGTGTGTGTGTGTGCAATCGGTCGACTGCATGTGGTATAATCAAAAGTACAAAACAATTGTCCATCACTAGACATTAAACATTCAAAAATTATAAATCAATAGACAGCATCTACATTTTCAAACCTACCGCTCATATTTATTGAGTGAATTTGCAAGAACTTTTCATATATATATATATATATATATATATATATATATATATATATATATTTATATATATATATATGTATATATAGGCAACATTTGTGCCATTCAAACTGTGCCAGCACCGTGACCTGTTGATTGCTATTCTACATAGCATTGTATCGAGCATTGGACTGGCTGAACTATGATGTAACCCCTCCAACATTGGGTATGCCCTTGTGAATGGCTGCATACAAATACAGCAAGGCTTGTTTGTAAACAGAAACTGGTTAACTCATAGCTCCCCGTGTGTAAAGGTTGTCCATTTCAGATATATATGTACTGTCTGTAACCCTGCCTGAAGACATCTAAGTAGTGATTATGGGCAAATCTAGTAGAGCCAAATCATCAGCGGAGCCTGAGCCTGATGGAGATGAATTAGTGCTCGCCATTATTGAAGCCTTGTCTGATGACAGAGTTCTAGCGAAAATCCAGAAAAGCCTGGACAATTCTGACAAGTTGTCAAACAAAATCAGCATTATGATTGGCCAACACTTTTCCGTTCTGCAGAGGGCAATCGCTGATAAGAATGAAAAGATATCTGAGTTGGAGAAAAAAGTAGATGAACTGACAATGAAATGTGATGATTTAGAGCAGTATTCAGACGTAACCTGATTAGAGTATCTGGCATAACTGAGACGACAGACGAAGACACACATGAATAGATAGTAAAAATGGCAAACAACGTAATTGACACTCCCTTGGAATTAATTGAAATAGACCAGTCTCATCGCGTTGGCCCAAAGATAGCAGGCAAAGTTAGACCCATTCTGGTGAAACTGACATCCTACAGGAGCAAATCCAAGCTTATTAGAAATCGCCGCAAACTGTACTCATCGAATGCACAAAACATCCTTCCCACTGGTACAGATAACTCAAAAATCTTCATCAACGATGACCTCACCAAGCACCGGGCCCAACTCTTGTACAAGGCAAGAATGCTGAAGATTGACAATACACTTAATGACGCATGGTCCTATGATGGTCACATTCTTATCAAAGACAAGAATAATAAAATTGTCCCCATTTTGTCCATGCGTGATCTTGCGCACCTTGGGGAACCGTCCTTGCAACAATGATTAAACCCCGACTTGGAGTTACTGACACAACTGAACACTGACATTCCTTGATACATATGTATTAGCACTGTTTCTGAGTTAGCCGTAACTGATCACATATATGCACTCTCTACCATACACAGAGTACTTTACCCAACTTGTTACATTTTTTCTTGTCACGTATTCTGTGCCTTAATCAAGGTACAAGTGGATACCACAATGAATTTATACGTATTACTTTTATTTTTCCACTACGTAATGTACTGTTGCTCTATAACGAAAACATATAGGGCTAAGTCAAAGATCAACAACACCTTTCATTTATTTTCTTTCTACTATACTGCTTTTTTACTTACCTATTATATGGTACACATCGTGAATATTATGTACATCGATGTATGCTTGCTTATTCTTACAATTTGCTTAAACCATACTATTTCTTCAAATATGAATATGTACGTCTTATTTAAACTCGTGAACGTATGTACTTATCACTTTATACCCTCAACATACTTCATATGCCTTGCAGCTGACAGTTATATATTACTGAAGTCACATGTAGAAGATGACAATCATCCTGAGCTATTATTGTGTAATGTTCTTAGTTTAGAATTGTCAGTTGATTCACATATTCATTATTTATTCTATATCGACTGCAGTGACTTATTCACTTTTTTGTTTACAATGATAACATTTTGTAGCATATGCACAAAAATGGTGAACGCTAGGAATGTAAATCAGATGGCATGTTCTTCCTGCTTGAAACACTATCACAAAAAATGTCTACCCGAAGTTAATACTACAGATAATGCCTGGCTATGTCCAACTTGTTTATAGCATATTTTTGCCTTCAATCACTTTGATGACAATGATATATTTTTTTAAAATTATATTTCAGAATCATGGTTTCGTGATACAAAAATAGATTTTTCTACGCTCAACAAAAAGATATTCATTCCTTTTGAAACTAATTATAAAGAAACATCCCTACCAATTTATGACTGTGACCCCGACTTATATTATTTCAATCTACACAATAGAATTAACAACATGCGTGATAGCCAGTATTTCACAGAAGACTCCTTCATTGACATGATTGAAAACATGTATACCAATTTTGATAACATTTCGTTATTACACTTGAATATTCGCAGCCTTCCATTGCATTTTGATGAATTTGAATCATATTTAAGTACCCTGAAATATCATTTTGATGTTATTGCTCTGAGTGAGATTTGGTTAAATGAACACAACCAGGACCTCTATGACATATCATCTTACAATCATATAAAACAAATTCGACCAAATCGTGTAGGGGGAGGAGTCTCTCTGTTTATAGATCAAGCTATGCAATATATTGTCAAGGATAACTTATGCCATTTAATGATACTTTTGAATCAGTTTTTATAGAACTGATCAATGATGGAATAGATTCTAAGGGTAATGCTATTATAGGTGTGGTATATCGACGACCAGGTGCTAGTATAACAGAATTCAATTTGTTTTTTGAAAGTATTATGGAATCTTTAAAATCAGATGCTGTAAAATGTAATATAATGGGAGACTTTAATATTGATGTTTTAAAATCAGATACACATACTGGTACTGCAAACTTTATGGACATTATATACAGGAATTCTTTTTTAATAGACCAACCAGAATTACTGAAACTACCGCCACTATCATAGATAATATTTTTACCAATGTTCTCAACCCATCAATACCTGCAAAAAATGGCATTTTATATACAGATTTCTCGGACCACTTGCCAATTTTTCATATCAGTCAAACCAAACTATGCTCTAAAGTGACTTTCCCTACCTCTCAACAGGTTATTACTACTAAAACACTCTACAAATTGAAACTCAGCATTGATTCATGCGATTGGACAGATATTACACAACACCTGGATACAAATTCTGCCATGACAGTTTTCAGCAAAAAATTTAGATTAGTTTACAATGAATGCATTCCTACAAAAGTAGTGTCATTTAAGTATGATTCTAAAAAACCCTGGTTAACAAATGGCCTTATCAAGTCAATTGGAAGAAAAAATAAATTGTATTATAACTAGCGACATTCTAAACACAATATTGAGGCTAAATTCGAAAAATACAAAACATATAGAAATAAACTTCATCACCTTATTCGGATTGCTGAAAAAGCGTACTACGCCAGTCTCATTGAAAATAACAAACAGAACCTTGCAAAAATATGGAAAATAATAAATAACGTTATCGGCAAGAATAAAGTCACATTAATTAACAATAGATTCAAGTTCAATGGAGCTGTAATTACTGACAAAAAGGACATTGCAAATCATTTCAATTCATTCTTTGTCAAAGTTCGACCAAACCTGGCTAAAAAGATGCCATCTAGCAATTGTGATCCACTTAATTTTTTGAAGGGAACTTACTTACACTCATTTTACTTTCATCCCGTTATTGAGGATGACATACGAATTATAATAAATTCGCTAAGAAATTCACCCCCTGGATGGGATAATATTAATCCTAAAGTTGTAAAATATGTCAGTAACGGTATTCTCCAACCTCTTTCTTACATCATTAACTTATCATTGGAATCTGGAATCTTTCCAGACGAACTAAAACTAGCTAAAGTTATTCCATTATATAAAAAGGGCGATCCTGAATTATTCACAAATTATCGTCCAATTTCATTACTGTCTTTCTTTCTAAAATTTTAGAAAAGGTTGCTTACAATCAACTTATTTCATACCTAGAAAAAAATCAATCTTGTATGATTTTCAATTTGGATTCCGCAAGGGATATAGTACTGAAATGGCAGTTAGTTACCTTGTCAGCAGAGTGTCAGAGGCCTTGGACAGATATAATCATGCAATTAGCATTTTTATTGATCTGTCTCAGGCCTTTGATACTGTGAATCATGAAATTCTTCTATCCAAATTATCCCATTATGGTATACGTGGATCAGCACTCAGTTGGTTCACTAGCTATATATCTAAACGAAAACAATATCTATGTTTCATGAACAAAGAATCAAATTCCCTTGATATACCATGCAGAGTTCCTCAAGGCTCAATATTAGGCCCTCTCCTTTTTTTAATCTACATAAATGACCTACGAACCTTATCTGAAAATATATTAACTCTCCTCTTCGTAGATGATACTAGTTTACTTTTCACTGGGCGGAATCTAGACATTTTGATTGATAATGTTAATGCTGCCTTAAAGATATGTCTTGATTGGTTTCATTCAAATAAGCTGTCTGTCAACTTAGATAAAACTAACTATATGATATTTGAAACAAAAAGTAAAAATAATTCCTCAATCAAAGTAAATAACATATCTTTGGAACAAATATTCCACTGTAAATTTCTAGGTGTTTGGATTGATAGCAAGTTAAATTGGAAATATCACATACTGAATATATCTAGTAAACTTAGTAAAATTATTGGCATCTTCAAAAAAATAAGATGGAAACTTGGGAAAGATATCCTTATTCAGCTTTATTATACACTAGCATACCCATACTTCCTTTATAGTAATGTCATCTGGGCTGCCAATTACCCATCTAATTTAGATAAACTTGCAAAAATTCAAAAGAAACTAGTTAGAATAATCAGCAATTCTGAATTCAATGCACACACTTATCCTATTTTTGTCAACCTTAGACTTTTAAGATTTGACCAACTCAATAGGTATGCTACAGCCTTGTTCATTTTCAAAGCTTTAAACAACATCATGGCTCCAATTCTCCATAATCTATTCCAATTTACCTCTGATATACATTCTTATTCGACTAGGCAATCATCTAATCTTTATGTACCCAGATCCAGAACAAACCTGTGTAATTTCTCTATCAAATATCATGGAGCTCTAGTATGGAGCAGCATTCCAATCAACATCAGATGTTCACCTTCTCTTTATGTATTTAAATCAAAACTTAAGGGTTACTTAATTTCTTGCATGTCTTAGATTTGTTATGATTGAGTGGTATACTGTCTTATAGTTATGTTTAGTGTTACTATCAAGCCATTTTTACTTAATTATTCTCTGCCAGAAACCTATTGTTAAACAGTTATGTAATGCATTTTGTAACAGGAGATTATACACGCCCACTTGGGTTTCTATCTCCTATGTGGCTGTTGTAAATATTTGATGTACTTTTCGTCATAATAAACTTCAACTTCAAAATTAAAAAAAGATATATATGTCATATGACCCTACATTACACATGATTACTTGTTTACATTAAAATCCATATTATCGTTTTTGACATTCTCTATAGAGGAAGATGATGATCAGCAAAACAGGTATGCTCTGTTTTGTTCAAAAGACTCTTTATTCAATAATTATTGCTTTACTGGGGTTTCAATAAATTATATTTTTCTATTATCCGAACATAAATAGGCAAGCCGTTCCAATATATTATTCCTGTCCATATGATGTACATTGACCAGTTTGTTTATGACATCGGCGTAATTTAAACATCTTATCAGAATTTCTGGTGTGGTATCGTCCTGTATATACATAATTATAATTTTTGCCAGATATTGTAGACACTTCAGGTTACCTATTTTATGCATATTGCTCAAATTAACTTAAATTACTCTAGTGTACATATATAATCAATTCAGTCTCCTTAGTTTAATGCAACCTACCTGTGCTGTGGGTCCTTTATCGAGCACAAATACGACCAATTTATTTTGCTAAGTTTGTTATGCACGTTTCAGGGTAGCTGAGACTGAAGAATACAAGCTTGAGCACGCATGATCATGGTGCGACTGGATTTACGAGAGGTATAACTTATCGAATGTATGTCTATGCAATCCGCATGTCTGCACAAAAAGTCAGGTTTTTACAAAGTGTTCGACTTTTGTATTAATGAGTGTATTGGAGTAGTTCTCTGAAATGTTGATAATGACGGTCATATTAAAACTACAGTAGACAGTATAATATGTCGACTAGTATAAAGTATACAGGGAGGGACAAGTATACAGGGAGGGACAAGTATTGTTCCTGAATTGCAAAATGAAATGACGACTGTATTCGCAGTACATCTGCATGGACACCTAAAACACGTAATATGTGATCTAAGTTTGGAAGAAAGTGGAGGATGTCCAGTTTTATAGGCTTTGTGGTTATAATTTATATGTACCATCAGAGTGATAACAAAAACAAAAAAAACAACCCCCCCCAAAAAAAACAATTAAAAAAAACAATCACAAAAAAATCTATAAATAAATTGAAAATTGTGTAATTAAGGGTGAGAGAAAGAGTTAAAAAGTTAAAACTCTTGTCTGGAGGATCCTGTGGAACAATTAAGCTGTTTTATAGAGGTTTTATAGTCTGTTATCAGTGTTTAAATGTAAATCCGTCTTATGTAATCGAGCTAAGTGGTCAACGTTGTGTACGACATTGTATCAACGCCCCCAAGATTCTCGCGTATGGTACTGAGATTAACGCTCAGGGTAGAAGAGTGCGGATTGACCTCGTCTTTGTCACGTGGTTTAAAGTGTCTTGACAGAAATCTTGGTACAATTATGCACTCACGTCCTAATCACATGAAATCAATGGAATATAGTTTTAGTCTAGCAGACACATTATTCATACATATACCACGCTCTTTTGCCATTCACAATTATTTTTCTATGTCGTAAATCAGGTTATTGTGTTCTGTACTATAAAAACATCAGACTTGGGGCTCTTTGCTGCGCGGACGTGGTAATTCCTTCCACGTTTTTATTTTTTATTTTTCATTTTTTTTTTCACAATTTTAAGTTGACCATATGTTTGGTCCCAGGAGTTAATCAGATTAAATTTTCGTGAAGTTATAAAACGAAGCTCAATTATACTGTTGTTAGTATGATATCTAAAAGAAAGTTATGATGTTCATGAGACAGGAGTTAAAATGTAAGAAGTGTTTTCTCGTGTTTCATTATGCCAAGTTCATGTCTGCATAATTATCTACACTTCGGATGACCTTTTCAGGTTCAAGTCAAGGCTAAGGCAAAGAAGAACGTAATATCATCATGTGTGTGAGCCAGGACGTTTATTTCGATGCGTTATTGTTACCAAGTATTATTTTAAGATCACATTGTTGATTATAAAGTCGTTTGAAGTGACACAAATGTGTTTCATGAACCACTTGACGCTTATCGGAGGTTAACTGTTGCACATGCAGTGTCAGTCACAATCGCGTCCATATTTTATATAAAGCAGCTTCATGCACTTTTATGAACGGGTTTTTCTCTTTCGCGTTTGATAGAAATAATACATACATTTTTCTAGTTTATATTGGAAGCAATGTTTGTAATTCGTATGAATGAATTATTAGGAATGTGAAATTTGATCTGTGTGCACTGAAACATATGTAACGTAAGTTAACTACATTGCATTTTTAGAGTTCCGATACTAAGAAAGTTTGCCCATGTTTGAGTTGCAGTGCCATGTGATTACAATTTCTGGATGACACTAGACCTGGTTGGATGGTCAGCAACGTTGAATCTTCATTTCAAAAGACACATTACCGTTGAAAGGACACTCGAGGTTGCATTATTTCGTTTTTAAAGAGAAAGATATGTTTTCTTGTTTTGGATGCGAACATAAATGGTTAATGGACTATGACATTCTTCTAAGTAAATTCATAGTTATTAACGGAAAAAATAAGAAGCATAATTAATGGGAACTTCATGTTAGGTACCTCTAATACAATATGAATTATTTATGATGTATGTTCTTGTCAGTCCTTTCATTTCTATGAACTGAGCTTTAGTATTAGTGAAATGTATATGTAAGCGCATATGTTTGTATTAGGTATTTCCCGTATTTCAAAACATAATTGACTTCTTAGATCTTATAGACTTTCAGGTTGGTTGCTTCCCTTCACCAATTAAATCTATATTGAAATTTAATTTTTGTAACCATGGAGACGCTTCAGCCAGCATGAAAGCTCTACATATCTTACGCTAATGGCTGTTTCATGCACGAGCTGTATTATGATGGAAACACTGATTTAGAGGAAGTATGGCCCCATACCCCTAGTAGATAAAAGGCAAGATTGGGGAAACAGGGATGTCCAGATTAAGCTTTTTTGACATGCGTATTATGCTGATAAAAACAGCGGGATGCCCACTAGTACCATACAGTTGACACGGCAAAGGATGAACATCCACTGTTATCTGGCACTGGAACACTAATTAAATGCTTCTCAGCTTAATTGTTTATCAGTGGGAAAGCTGGACTGCATACTGTGACTGAACATGCAGCTACTTGTTCCTGGTTGTTAGGGAAAGTTACCAGCAAGATTTCAAGTAATCTAATGGCTAGTATGGAAGATCTGTATATGATGACTTGATGGATGCTTGGTTTCTACTGTTTTGTGCTTATTGTACCTAATAACACGTAAAACAGCTCAATGTATATTGCCTGAATGCTCATTGCTTGTATTATGTGCTGTCTGTATTGTACCCTTAGAGTCATTATGTCAGCTGTGCATATATTGCCTGTGCCCTGGCTGTGTGGTGCATATTGTGCCCAAAGGGCAATGTGTCAGTGGCATATATATTAACCTAATTCCCGTTGCCTGGATGCGGTATGTACATGGTACACATTACACAACCAGAGGGAACAGGTATGAGGCAACAGGTACAAAGCTGTAAACACACCAGAACTCACTGATAAAAAATGGCCTATTGACAAATTATGGCCTAAGCTTCGATCATCATACATTCTCTGCGTAAAAACTTTGCTCAGGGCAATATTTAACATATACAATCCAAAAGTGACCTCCTTCACTTTGTGATGACCGTGGAATATTAGACTCCATCATAAAGTCACTCCAGGCTCCATTTGCGCCTATGCTGACCATCAGGAAATACAGGATACAGGCTAATATCTTGTAATGAACCGAAGCCTGGAGATTATTTTGAAAAAGAATAGTGTGTAAATGCACAGATATTAACGAAATTGTGTCATTTTTTACCAAAACGGGGCTGTTATCAAAATATAGGAAAACGTCCGGCGGTGGGCACTTGGTGATATCAATAAATGGGTGCAGCTTAAATAAATAGATAGATAGATATATATATATTTATATATATATATATATATATATATATATATATATATATATATATATATATATATATATATATATATATATATATATATATATATGTATGTATATATATATATATGTGTGTGTGTGTGTGTGTGTAAAAGCAACCTTGTTTCGGAATATTTCAAGTCCAACATGGCGGCCTCCATGTCAACCAGCTTGCATTTTTTCCTCCAAGATAAAAGAATAATCATTTTAAACAAGATATGAGCTTCGTTTTTGAATTATATACATGTATGTATCATTGATGGTTGCTTCCATGTCAGCCAGGGTAGATTTTTTAATCCCGGTACCTTTCATTTTCTTCAAGATACACGGAAGACCTTTCTTTACAAAAATCATCAACAAAAGTGAAAAGAAACTGAAGGATGCAGTCTTACTGCTTCTGGTTGCAAGCGTTTTTGCCTTTAATCTGCTGTTATGTGCTACTTTAGTAAGTGAAAGCTCCAAAGTATCATTGGTTCACTGTTTTTCATTTTTATAAAAAAAAAATGAGAATGTTTGTAGATTTGCTACATCTGCCACACTTAGATAGTATTAATTGAATTTCGATATTTATAAAATCAACATTCTTCCTAAATCAACCTGTGTCTTCTGAAATGGTCCTAATTGGTAGTAAAGAATTGCCCAATTCCCCGAATCTTTAAATACATGAAGTTTTCCAGGAATATGTTGTGCATATCATATACTTAAAACATTAATCCGTGTTTTATTTTACTGAAACCTTAATTCATTTCAAGCATTTCCTGCTGCACGTTTGCAACTTTATATTGGTAATATCACGGAAACGTCTGTATATGTTCTGTTTGTCTTCTAAATATTGGTTCATCACTCTTTGTCGGGAAACCTCTCAATAACCTGGAAAAGTAGGCCACTATCAATCATATGCCTTTGTTTAAAAACGTACGTTCACACGTGACAAAAAGGTCTATCACAAAGACAGCAATAATCAGAATTGTATCCTGACTGTCATGCTTCATTGAATACAACATACACAAAATAAACAAAGGTTTTGACACAGTAAGCAAAATTGCGGCCTTCAGTTTGCAAGAAACGTTTGAAAAAAATGCTTTCAACTGAGATATCATTCTGACTATCTATATTTTTATTAGCTCAGCTTACTTGTTAAAAAGCTGAGTTGATGTGGCATGCGTCATCTGTCCTTCAGCGTCCAATTCACAATTCACATTTTCGACTTCGAAAAAAACCACGGGCCATATTCAATTCAAACTTGTTGGGAATGTACCTTTGGTGGAGTTTTTTTTTTTTTTTTTCTTTTTTTTTTGTTTTTTGTTTTTTTTTTATCAAATGGTCAGGATGTAGTGATTTTTTTATGAATAAACTTTTTTTTCTTTTTTTCTCCTTTTTTTTTGTTTTGTTAATTTTTTGGCCAATCTTAAAAGCTTTTCTCCAAAACCGCTAGGCCAATTGCTTTTGAAATCGTTAAGGGAGACCTGTGGGGACCACGTGACCTTAACTTATTCAACAGGTGGCGCTGCATTGGTCAAATATTTTTCATTGAAAAAACTGTGTTCTCTCTACTTTCGACTTTTTGTCCAAAAAATATTCACTCATATTCGTGGACATGTTCATTGTAAAAGGGCAAACAAAACTTGCAGACAAAATGGGGTCACTGTGAATGTCCATTTTTTAATGATTTTTTTTCAATTAAGATACTTATTTCCATTAATGAATACAGTTGTGTTGAATACTATGTAAGTGAATGGGGATTGCAATGGGTATTCACGATTTGGACTTCTCCAAAACCACTTCTAGATACACTTCAAGCTTGATTCGAATGTACCTTGCGTATGTATCTACCATGTTTGTTCAAATGGTCAGGCTCCAGTGATTTTATATTTTTTTATAATGTTTTGTTCATTTGTTTACCAAATCTAAAGAAAAAACTAAGAAAAAAAAACTTTCTTCACACAACACCAGGTGGGTTCATTTAAAATTGCATGGGACCACTTTAGGGAGTGACAGCCGGAATTACACAGTACGTGGGTGACTTTGACCTCATTCGTAAGGTCACATATCCATTTAGGTGTGTTTAACTGTACAAACGAGAACTATTGTATACTAGATGTTTTACATGTTATGATTCTTTGTGAGGGCCACACTCAAGCAGCGGAAGCGTGACCTTGCCCCCATTCTCAAGGTCACAGGACAACTGACATAAAATTTAATGTTCACTTAAAAACTTGAATTATGTTTTCGTTCCTTTGTTGACCAAATCTTCAAAAAAAAAATCTCTTCACTCCAAACACCAGGCCAACTCATTAAAAATTGCATTGGGCCAATTTAGGGAGTAACAGCGGGAGTTACACAGTACGTGGTTGACCCTGACCTCATTTCAAGGTTACAGATCCATTTAGGTGTGTTTAACTCTACAAACGAGAACTTTGGTACCCTTGATGTTTTACATGGCTCTGATTCGTTGTAAGGCCACACTCAAACAGCGCAAGCGTGACCTTAACCTCATTCTCAAGGTCACAGGACAGCCGACATAAAATTTACTATTCACTTAAAAACTTGAGATTTATATTGGGTTAGGACCTTGATGTTGCACATTTTAATGCTCTTCTATGAAGGTCACGCTCAAACAGTACATGACTGACCATGACCTCGCTTCTTAGGTCACTGTCCAAAATACATGTGTTTTACACTTCTGTATAACTTGAAAGTTATTTCAACTGGAACCTTTTCACTGCATATGTTTGTGTTCTTCCACAAAGGTCAGGCTTAATTAGTAAATGGCCTTGATCCTAACCTAAGGTCACAGAGCCACAAGTGTGACGAATCTGTATTTCAGCTAGGCATTGGCTGTCCGCACAGCCAGCTCCTATTCTCAGTTACGATTTAGAAAAGTATTCCGTTTTTTTCTTTGTTTTTTTTTTAATTACTAGATAATTTTCTGAACCTGTCTTGAAATGTTTCTTAAAGCAAGTTTCATTTTATTGTTACGATTTTCTTATTTGTTTTCCTAATTGGGAATAACATTTTTGGAAATTTTTAATCATAACAACACTTTCAAAACGGTGGAAAATGGTACAAGCCCCGTATTTTCCAATCAATATAATATTTGCAGAGTTGACTTAATGTCGATGTCATCCTTAAGCTGTCTATATTGTAGTCTCGACATGGGATTAGGTTTCCCTTGGAGTGATATTAGGGCCAAGTTATTAGGTCAGAATGAGTAGTTATATCCTTGAAAACAAAAATTAGATAAAAGATAATTCTAGAATAGATATATTGTTCCACACGCTTCATATTAACTTAAAGAGGTTCAGTTAATATTCGTTTATTTTTATTTTTGAGCCGTTTTTCAGATGCGATGACCAAATGCCACCCTTTTGCCCTAACACTGCGATGTTGCCTGGGGCAGGCTCAAGGGCTTTATATGTATATGTATATGTATCGAGCATTGCGACATTTTAGTGCAGGAAACCCATGTATTCAACATTACACAGGCGGTACCTCTGACCTGAAAGTGGTACTAATTTTCCCCGTGCACTTCCCATAAACTGGAAAATGCAAATACACAAATTGCTTTTATACCAAGTATGTTTATGTGAAACACTCTTCTGTATACGAAAATTTCAACTCCTTAATTAAATATGCACGGCACAATTATAAGAATCATGATTTACATTCTCCATACATCAGCCTATTTCAATTACTTTTAAATTTCATGTATTTATAATATACTTCAGTTTACTGCGAACAGTATCATGATCTTCTTTCAGTCATTAAATACGGCACTTCGTGTTAACAGTGTGTCTGGTATTGGGTCGCCTAGAGGCAGGGTCATTGCCATGTTGGGGGCTGATCTTTTCCAGTGAGAGGTTACCAGGAGAATGAGATGCTCAGGTCAGTGGTATTGAGTTATGACCCTTTTTTTTCAGAAACAAGAAGACGCAGGGGGAAAAGCTGGATCTGGAAGACCAAGACTTTACGATGGGAGAGATGACCATTAACCGTGGAGTACATGCAGAGACACAGTTTCCTTTCCGTGGACTGTTTACGTCATCAGTGTTGCCCGGGACCTCCCGCTATTCCGAATAACCAATGCTCCCAATACCCAATTTTGCGTCATCGCCTAAAATTGCCTTGCCAATCCTGTATTGTAGCCTTTTTTTATCAGATGTTTGGGCGACACCAGTATGGCCCCAGCATTTCATATAATTTATGGCAATTAAGTGCAGAGTCACGAAATGAAAGCTAAACACTCAATTTAGGATATCTTTTACTTAATTTTAGATCTCTTCAGTTCAATTTTAGATAGGCATATCTTCAACTGAATTTTATATCTCATATTTTCTATGTAAATATGTTAAAGTCAATTCCAGATTTTTAAACTTTAATTTAAGAAATCTAGGCCAAAAACTGCATTTAACATGCATTTATCTATAAAATTGATTTGAAGACATCTCTATATTGATACAGCCTACACTGACCAGCCGTTTTACTATTTAATGCCTTCTTATTGATGATGGTTTCAGAAAAAATCAAAGATAACCGAAACACATCAAAAATCATTCGAGAAATTTTAATCACAGTGCCCTCTGGTAAACCAATCAAGATCCAGGCGTGCACAGAAGTTTCTGGGTGCAGTTTTAAAGCAATTGGCTGTGCGGTTCCGGATAAGGAAAGTTTTAAAATTTGATCCTAATCATTTCCAAATAGTCATTAACAGGAGGACTACGACCATCCTCTGCTCAGCTTCAAACGGATGGACAGACTTGTGTTTTTGCTGTGACCAACGTCACTATTATTTAAGACCATAACCACTGGTTGCGACATCAAAGTCACTCATATATAGCTGGTTAATCATTTTAATGTAAAGCAACAGGATCCAACAGTGCAAAGATCCATGCCCATATATCAGTTCAGTCAGGGGCAATGTTAACAGCACGATAAAGGCCCCCATTATGTAATTCCCCATCAATGTTTAATAGTAACCACGGACCGAGGAACCACCATTACCAAGACTTTAGTCAATATATCAGAACTTTGAACCAGTGAAATAGGTGAAATCAAGGCCTTGATCTTAAAAAAAGAAAAAGAAAAAAAAACCCGAGTCCATATCTGAAAAATTCGAGCCAGGATCCTCCTACATAAAGTTTTTGGTGACTAATATTCCATTCTTCTTGACCTAAGACAAAAACCTACAAGGTCTTTTCCCGTGTAAGCCACATTAATTGGAATTAACCTTTTAGTGTATTCAGGGAAATTATCCAGCGTCTCAATTTCCAGCCAATCATATTTAAATTAAATAAATCCAAAGTGAACTTGGCTATAGTCAGGGATCTTGAGTGAGACTCCCTGGCTGGCATAAAATCTGGAAAACAAACAAATACAAAAGATGATCACTTATTTGTGTCATGGAGCATTCATAAAGAAGTCCATCCTTGTGCTCATAACAATCCGTTAGTACCAGAGGCCTTTCCCAGCGTTGGTCATGCACCCTTGGTCGCTGAGGCTGACCTTTAAAATGTTTGCATCCGGTCGTTGGATAAGATTTTTTTTTTATGATTTTGCCATAAAACGTACAAAATCGTTGGAATATTATCGTTTGAACAAACTTGGTAGAGCCCTACCAAATTTGAAGTGAACCTGGCTGACGCTTTTTAATTTTGAGAAGTGGAGTTGTGGACCATGGACGAACGGACATACAGATGGACTGCTGGTGCCTAATCATGACATAAGCTCAGCTTATTGACAGCTCAACCACGCTTCAAGTCCCGAATTCACTGGAACACCACCATTTGAAAACAACTACAAGAAACCCATCCAAGAGAGATCTCAACCAAGTTTGAAGTTTGATTGGACTCGCGGTTTTGACAATATTGTAGCACTTATACGCTATTACTCTTTTATACCTATACGGTAGTGCTCGTTTATACCTAGTTGTGCACCTGCTACAATTGGTCCGAAAGTTTGTTTTCCCATACTTTCTTTGTAACGTCATAATCCTACCATATTCGCAAATTTTAGTCAGCTTTAGTGATATTACTCTGATAAAATTTCATGCTCTTATCTTCCACCGTTGTGAAAAAGTCGACAATAGGTTTAACACAAAGAATGTACTGCAAAAATTGGAGACATCTGTAGCGCCAATGCCAAATTGCAAACAACGCGGTCCAACGTGACCCTGTATGTAATACGAAAGGAATGGATCATGCAGGTCACGAGAAGACGAAATCTTAATTGTTCTTTTGGAAAAAATAAATCATATAAAATAGCAAAATTGTTGCACCATCGGCTCTTCCTCAACGCTGGTAGAAGACTTACTGGGAAACCGTATGTGTAAATTAAAGCATTCCACGAAATCTGTTCGACAATATGGCGATATAGGCATTGTGTTGCTAAACGCATATAGAGCAGTGGCGCTCACCCACGCGGTCCCCAAATTATATATCTCGTTCTTCATTATTTACATAAGGTTTTTGTGAACCTTCATTGCCTTCAGCAAGATTCTATCCTGATAAAATGTTATGCAATTCTTTTCGGCCAATCAGGAAAGGAAGTCCATGATAACCTTCACATGCAAAAATCCGCAAGAAAATAGAAAAAAAAAACAGGGCCACCAGGTGACCAAAATGTCAACTTAGGCTTTATGCAATGTTAAAGTAATTACCCATGTAATTCGTGACACAGGACACCCCCCCCCCAAAAAAAAAAAAAACAAAAACAAAAAAACATAGACATTTATTCTATCATCATCGCTTTATCAAAATTGGAACATGGCCAACTGAGGTAAAATCATGTGCAAAATCAAAATGGTAAAGGAGTCCATAGCAAGCTCAACATACGAAAATCCATACAAAATAGGAAAATGGCAACGCCACCTGGTGGCCAAAATGCAATCTTAAACTGTATGTAATGTCAAACCAATGAGCCAAGCATTTGTTGTGAACATCATTATCCCCCCCCCCCCCCCATTAAAAAAAAAATCATGATAACAGAAATTTGTTTTATGATTATCCTTTTTCCAAACTTGGATACTGACCACCTGGGCCACATCCATGTGGAAGATCAAGGCATTCGATGTAACAAGTAAAAAAATCAACCACTTTCACGAAAAGTTTGGTAAAAGAACCCCCCACAAAAAAAAAATCCCCCCAAAAATGAAGTAATTTGTTTGAATGCGCTTACTTTTTGATTATGTGCAATATGTACCGATGATCGTGCACTGTTTATATGGGTAGGGAAGTGTTGATAACACCTTTCATCTCAGGTAAAAATTTAATAAACACCCAGCATTTCCCCTTGTCTGATGACGAATGCTCCAATTCCCCACCTCCTCCATCATTTATCGAAAAACCCCATCGCATCTGTTTAATAAATCAGGATATTTATGTATTTTTATGTTTTTATTTGTTTTTAATGACTACAGGGAATTTGATCACTCTCCTTGTAACCCATAGTTGTCTTGTAATGCAGAATCGAACAGCTTATTTATGTGATAGGCCTATATTTCGAAAGGATTCATCTGCAACATATTAATAATTCTGACTTTCCTAATGACATGGATATTGCTGGGAAATCTGTACACACGCAAATTTCTAGCCTTGGTAATGTTGGTATTTTAGAACTTTCGCCTGGTGTCATGGCATTGGTAATGCCTCAAGTGCACGTGTAAATTCCATCCAATTGTGCATCATGGTCCTGGAACAGCTGCATGGATGGCCAGAACACGAGGCCGTGTAATGCATATATGAAATACTAACATTTCATCTATCATAGGACGCATAGTGGTTCAATTCGTTTTTTTTTTAAGAACAAGACGTGTGAACATAAATGTAGAACGATGCAGCTAACGTATTGAAAATGACTATTTACTTCATCGTGCCTGTCTATTACGAGCAACGGTTGCTGTATTGCGAAACTGGGTAATCTGATCTACAAAATCAATATGCTCAAGTGGATAACAATAGGCTAACGTACACCTGTCGTCACCAATTAAGTCATGAATTGTAGCACCTTGATATGATACGTAGCTTTGTGTTTGAAAAAAGTACTTTGATTAATTTGTAAAATGATCTGTTAGGATCCTCACTTAGGCGCTTAATACAGATGCCAACTTACGATATCGTGCATGTGCATAGTTTTTTTCAACCGACTGACCTGAACCTAACTGTGAATATCCTGTCTCTGCACAATACATGGAAGTAATTGACCAACTCACCATCATTTCACACAAACGTCCATCTTTTTCGCTTGCACCGAGTGCTTTAATTGAAACCCGTTCCGCTAAAAACAAAAAGAAAAAAAACAACCAAAAAAAACAGCAAAAAAAGCAAAAAACAAAACAAAAAAGAAAAAAATATAGAAAACAAACCAAAAAAAAAAAATCAACAAAAAAAACAAAAAAACCGACATATTACGGCGCGCTCAATAGCATCGCATTGGGACCAGGTGGCCAGGATGGTTGACAATGTTAGCCTATACCCACCTCCCGGTCCGAAACTTCGTTGCACTTATATAACAGACATCGCTGTCAAGGAGCACTTTTTATATTTCACTTCATTCTCAATTAATGTAGAATATGGTTGCAAAATAAGCAAATTGGCAAATAAGCAACAACACCAAAAGACGCACTAATACACACAGACACATACACTTACACATGAACACAGACACACACGCACACACATATAAACACAGGCACAGACACAGACACGTATGCACACACCATCCAGATAAGCATGCATGTTGTACGCAAAAAGTAGTACCAAAGGTCTAATCACGGTCAGAATCATGTCAATGGCCGGACGCTTCAGTGGTCCAACTGTTCGTCAGTCCTACGGCTCATTAGTCTTACACTTGATTGGTCGGATTCTAATTCTTGTGCAGTGTTAGTTCGCAGGTTCCACTGTACGCTGTAAGTAAACCCCACGCTTGCATCACTTGATCAAAACTTATGCCACATTAACATTCAAAATATGTTTTATTCATTTTTTAATTCTTTGTTACTTTTCCTTTGAATATTCAATATTCGACTATCAAAGAGATCAATATTTCTATGTCTCTGTTTCTAATTCGCTCCACTCCTGATAATGAGATACCTCTCTTTGGTATTACTCTCGATTTCCTGCTTGACTTGTAAATCGCATCTGCCAATTATGCAGCTAATGATGATTATAATAATACTATATTGAGACATCTTTGTAGCATTCTTTCAGCTAACGGAAAGGTTAATCGTGTCGCATTCGTTGAAATAATGTAGAAAAAGGTGCGACAGCTAGGCTTTGATTCTTCTGTGGTCTTAAAGCGATCTTGAGGTCAATTCGGCATTCTAAAGCTAAAGCCATCATGCAAGTCAAATCCACATGTGGCATGAGAACAGTTTGCGGAGAGTTGGGCTGGCTATACATCGAGTTAATACATAACAGATTCCGCATAAAATACAATCACTGAATGCTGCAGGATGTTTCTGAGCCAAAACTTTGTAAGCAAATAATTCATCATATGACAAACGATGATTTCCTTTGCATATAAAAATATTCCTGCCCAGACTTCTCGCAAGAAAACACATTATTTTATGCCATCATTCAGTCAGCAATGTTTTGCAAAACTGCGAATTTAGAGCAACTCTTATTCAGACTATATTTAAGCAGTTGCCAAATTTCTTTTTCCATGACATTGACGAAAAAACGCCTCTTCCGTGGAATCGTTTATTGAAATATTCCACATTCAGAGAAAACTGTCTAATCAATGTTCGTGATTTTCATGGAGCCAGTGTTATATTTTTGGTCATAGTGGGATCTTTGGTACACAGCGAGAATCCTTAGATATAACAACAAACAAAAATCTTACGGCAATTGTGATCTTTGTGAATTTGGCAATAGATACTTCTATTTTTTTGTTCCTGTGTCTCAAGTTTAAACTACTCAAAATTAAGAGTTATGCACAAGAAACCTTGTTGTTTAACAATCAGAGGAGCAAGTAGGCGTTGTTATCTTTCAGTTACCGAGGAAAAGAACAACTCATTACGTGTGTGTGAGGTTATTGCATTCAAAGTAAATGTGTGAGTGATGCAAAAGAAAACAGGAAAAGTCAATACTGCGGGATGAATGTAAATTTTGGTGATATTTGGTCTGGAAATAAAGTTACAATTCCAAATGTCCCCTACCCTAAAAATGCTCCATCTCAGTGTGGGCTTTCAATGAAGTAAAATCTTGAGCTTTTGGATCAGGTTTATCATAAAGTTAAAGCGGAGGATAAAAGCACAATGCACCAGAGACTACATGACCGATTATGACTTACAGATAATATTACCAAAAAATAGCATGTTCAGAGTGAAAAAAAGACCGAGGCAATGAATGATGAAATCAACTTTTTGCATGATGTTTGAACAGAAATATCATAACACGGGATGTTAACCCAGCATGCCAAGGCTACCTTTAAACCTTTAAACTTTCTAAATACATTCCTTCACTTTTACCCCGCCTTATAATACTGTCATAAAAATTGATCAGTTTGGCATATTTATAAGGAGCAGCTTCTTGGCTTACCAAACATGTGTAACCTCTTCTTACAGCACATTAACCCTTTCTCCGTAACTGGGCAGGGACATCTCTTCTTTTTCTTTTCTTTTGATAGAAACATGTATTAGGAAGACATAGGTAAAAATCTATGAAAATAACATGTTCGAGGTAAACCACTTTCCTTGCGCTGATTAGTGCCTAGTATGCACCAAAAAGCTGTTTATCTAGCCTTAATCCAAGGGAGCAAAAGTTGAATAAAGAGTTGGACAAAGGGTTGAATAAAGAGTTGGACGAAGGGTTGAATAAGGGGTTGGACGAAAGGTAAATAAAGCGTGGTCTTCTGCAAGTGCCAACTGAACTTCTCATCGCGAGGCACAAAATTGAGACAATCAGTTTACTTCTTTTGAAGACATAACCTCAGAAATTCCTCAGTAGCCAATTATTTGTATCGTAGATAGACCCTTTCACCAATTAAATAAAACATACCAATCCATTGATTTTGACACTTTTTTCTCTACAACTCTTTGTATAGTGTTTTTACAGGAGGACTTGAATATACAAAGTTGTCAGTACTGTTATACTGGGAATTGATAACGTAAATTCAAAGGGTCAGAAGATATAACACTCTGAAACAACTAGTTACAAACACAACTGATGATTTATTAAAGCCTCGCATTCAAATTTCAAATTTCACAATCAGACGTTCCCTTAGTGAAAGTCCACTATTTGGGTAGACACTTCCTTATATTCATATCTGATGCATTTCATGTGATACAAATCCTTCAAATTTACCAAAACATGCTAATTAGAACCTTCTTGCCCCCCCCCCCCGAAAATCTTTTTAAACCGCAACCACGGCAACCCAAAAAATATCATGACATAAAAGATATTAACGAATTGATGCATGATAATGTGAATTTTGTATAGAGCACGCGATTGCATCTAACTCAATGCCTAATGTGAAAACAATGGGGACTGTGATTGAATAGTTATTAAAAAAAATGTTCTATAAATGAAATATCAATTTTCTTTTTCCTATCAATTTATATTAATCAGGTCTCTATTTAAATAAGGATTGAACTCATAACTCAACAGTCATGATATTGATGTATTTGATGTTTCTACTAAAGGGACAGATTTTTGTTCCATATTTATTTCTGGCCTGGTGGTATCCTTTTCGTGACAAACCAATCGGGATCCTAATAGCTTTTGGCAACTTTAACCCGCTTTCGTCACCTTTGCGCTGGCCTGACTTCAAATATAGCTTTTGAAAAAAAAAAGGTTGCCAATTTAGGAATGAACGGTAAAACCAGTGCAACCGAACCTTACATGCGGCCCATATGCCTTAATCTGAGACCCCTCAAGCTTGTTTGTCCAATGCAGCGAACATGCACGGTCCGACTACGCCTGACAGGGTTATATAAACCGGAGCAATAGTGCCACATCATTCGTATACTAATCAACCCCACAAACATCGCAATTCAATTTCTCTACATTCCACAGCTGTTCCTGTCACTGCCTATGTCTAAAACAATAAATTAATAACATATTATCATGTTCGACTCAAAATATTATCCCAGTCCTGAACGAATTTATAAACCTGTCATTAGCGTGAAACTATCAAGCATGTTTCTCAACCTCAAATTCCCGGACATGCTTTTCAATGTGTTGGCGACAGCTTCCTTTTACCTCGTATAAGAACATTCGTGTACATTTTTGAAATATCAAGCTCCATTGGCTTATGTAACTCCACAACGTAAAAATATCATAAGTTTGCGGTTACATACCGGGAAAGAAATGGAGTAATTTCGATGCTGTAGAAAAGTAGAGAGCTGTGATTGAAAGAATCACCTATCCCAAATAACACTTGTGATCAAAAAATGAACAAAATATGTCCGCTGTCTATTTGAAGTTATTGCAGCAGCTAAGTCAAATTGAATTTAAATAGGTCACCGGTACCACAGAATAGATCCTGTAACCACACAATACGTCATAGTGAAACTTTAGTCAGTCAACCTTTGTCTGATAATGTGTTTCTGTACCAAAGGTACTAAGAATCCATCCAAGCTCTTTAAAGATATTGTGGTCACACAGTTGTACGGACAGTAAATGCATCGCAGTAACAAAACAAAGCGTCACATTGACCTGAAACTCCTGTCAGCTAATATTTATTCCCAAATATATTTCTATACTAAAAACGGAGAGAATCCATTGAGGCCCTGTGAGGATATTACATAATCCATTGCGGTGCTGTGAAGATATTCCAGCTACAGTTATAACTGTTGTGACAATAACTGTAAACATATCACCGTGACCGCGCAATAGATCACAACAACAATCCAATAGGTTACAGTGACCGTAAAATCTAACCAGCAAATCTGCGCTTAAAATACATTTATGTACCACTCTGTAGAAGAATCCATCTGGATACTTGGATAATATTGCGGTCAAACCAGTTAAGGTGGCCAGTAAATTGGTCCGCACAAAACACAGGGGCCCGTACCTCTCAGTCAAAGATTCGTGCAAATATGGGGGGGGGGCTTGCAGAGAGGGTGAACCTGGAACATCTGTACTTGCAATGGCCTACATAGGGCCTTATATGCAATTAAGTATTGTGTATTCACCTGTGCATTCAATCACTTGTGCTAATAAGATGGGAGATGGTGGGCCGAAAGGCACTACGTCATCATATGGAGCTCGTACAGAGAAATTTTCGGAACAAAGGTCACATCTGGACCACCATCCCGCTTCACGTTTGACATGATTTTTTCCGTTTCTTTACACACCAACATGTGCAGATGTTCAAGGTACACCATCTCTGCCAGCCTCCCCGCCCCCCCCCGCGTATATTTACCCGAATGCTTGACTGACTGGACGTTAGGAGCGCCTGTAGCACACAAAGTCAAAGTAGATAGCAACAGGTCACAGAGACTTGGGCATTTAATCATTTAGTCTTTGTTTTATAATGTACTTTTTCTCTAAATGTCAAAATAACACCCCAAAAAAGTTTCTTGGGTTAAGCTAACTAACTTTAATTTTGCATACATCATACGTTTGGTCGTATTTTCGGGCTGTTTGGGAATGACATACATGCGCACACAAGTGTTTTACGTAGACCTTCGTCTGCTCACCCACATTTACTTTGGTGCACGTGTACAATACATGCCAAGACGTATTCAAAAGTGCATTCGAAGCTGAACCGGTAACAAATTATCCTGGTATGCTGAGGAAGGAGTGGGAGGATGATGATGAGGAGGAGGAAAGCAGAGGAAGGTGAGAAACATGCAATATTCACTGCGCTTATATGTACTCTTTACATGTGCCCTGTTAAGCATTTATCATTCTCAACGCAGTCTCGTTTCATGCTTCTTGTTTTAGAAAAAAAAATATCACGCACAGCATTGCTGTCAATACGTCTACATGAATGTCATATGCGTAAATAGGAACATGCAGCACTTTAAAGCATATGAACACAAACATTAAAATCTTAAAATGTCTAGTTCACTACGTAACCGAAAATGCTGCGCAACAATGTATGTTATTTCTGTTGAACAAAAAATCGTTCTTCATTGTCTACCAGAAGCTGAACACGGTACACTGTACACATTCTCTTTCTATTCGCATATCTGCCAGTGAGCTTCAATTGGATTATATCGATTGAAGCATAGTCAGTTTAACGGCAGTGACATTTTTTATTGCGCAGCTTTTGTTCAGTGGCTCCTTGTCACTGTCATAAAGCATGAAAAGAGAGTAATTAATAGTGGCACCTGAGATGACACAAAACATGACATCGTAGTATTGACTTTTCTTTGTAGATGATAGACGAAACTTTTCATTTATGAGTTATTGAGTTGCACCATTATGAGGCAATCGTCATGTTAAGCTATGTATGTATGTATGTATGTATGTACGTATGTATGTATGTATGTATGTATGTATGTATAGTGACGTTTTTTATTGTGCTGCTTTTGTTCAGTGGCTCCTTGTCACTGTCATAAAGCATGAAAATAGAGTAATTAATAGTGGCACCTGAGATGACACAAAACATGACATCGTAGTATTGACTTTTCTTTGTGGATGATAGATCAAACTTTTCATTTATGAGTTATTGAGTTGCACCATTATGAGGCAATCGTCATGTTAAGCTACCTTTGTATGTATGTATGTATGTATGTATGTATGTATGTATGTGTGTATGTGTGTGTGTGTGTGTGAGCGCACGTGTGTGTGAGACAGGATGCGCGGTAAACTGGGTTAGCGTTGTAACCAGATGCTAATAAGCCTGTAATACTTAGCTTTGTACCGCATGTACGAGTATTTTCCCTAGCTTACAGGGTGTAACTGGTTTGTCTGCGACGATGTCAAATTTTTAGCACTGGTTGGCTGCTATAGTTTGATAATCCCTGCTTAGTCTTAAAATGTCAGATGACTATTCTTTAGCTGAAAAGACGACAGATAGACTCGTGACAACGAAAGATCAAAAAATGGTTCTGGCAAAACGCAGAGCAATATCAAAGTTGGAGTAGGGGAAAGTTGCAAACGTGAAAAATACCGTGTCTTAATTTCACTTGCTCAATTGACAAAATATCCAAAGTAGATAGGAGTACAAGGTCACATGTTAACTATGGTACAGTTCTTGCACAATTCCATCCTAAAGGTCTTCACATTGAAATATGAGTACATTCTCAACTACCCTCAGGCCAATTGAGGATAGTCATGAAGTGACACCAGTAAATTTATACAGTAATGGACATCATAATTAGTACCGTAATGAGCATCATAATTAATACGGTATTATCATAATTAAAATGACGTCCATCAAAGTGACACCCGTCAATCAAGTTTAAGGGTTAAGCAGGGTTTCTTGTACACATAGATGTACCCTTTTTTCTATACTGTGCAGAAATATAAAGGAGTGGTCCAGCCTGTTTTACATTGGGCATATTTTGGAGCGTGTGTGTCCAAATAAGGATTCCAACTATGCTTCCTCTCTAAAAATCAGAGGTTTGTCGCCAGTGAACCCCGCGACGAAACACGTTGATTGTCACCGATGTCTCGTGCTTGAACCAGCCATTTGAACCCAAGGTGCATCTCTGTACTGAATGTACTTCCGTGTCTTATCGCAACCTGATCTCACTTCCAGGCCACCCATTTTTATCTGCAAAGGATCGTAAATTTAACTTTCATGGCAATGTTATGCAACCCCATAGTCATACATTACATTTGCCATAGAAGTACATATTTTAGGACGTCATTTTCAACCAATGGGACTGCTTACTTGTGTTTTCTCCAGAGTATAATTTGAATCTTGTAAATGCACCACGGATGTTGCCTGTTGTGGGTTAGGGTGTCAAGACGATTACGACAGCATTTGTCATGTTCTGTGATTCTGATAAGTATCCTTACAGGACTTTTACAGATGTAAACACTTCATCTTGCGTTTTGTATATTCACACTTATCAATAATTGAAGTTAATAAACTTGTGCGATTACAATAGACCGTGTACCACTTAAGTCTTTTCACCTGACTTCTTTTAGTTTCTCTGTGAAACACTTTAAACCCAGTATTGAGACTATACTCTACTGGCTTTCCAGGGTAGAATCCACTACATACATACATACATACATACATACATACATACATACATACATACATACATACATACATACATACATACAAACATACATACATACATACATACATACATACATACATACATACATATAATACGTGTAGACTTTGGACAAATGATAGTAAAAGATAGTATGAGAAGATTTTATTGTATGTTCCACCTAAAAGCATGCACGACAAAACGTAATAATTAGGTGCAGTTTGCAAAATTAAGATACATTTGTAAAAGTAAACAACAATAAGATAAGATTCATAGTTTTATATTTCCATCGCACAAAATGCATAGCAATAAGATGTAACAAGTAAGATATAGAAGATAATTTTTACTTCAGCTCAGTTGGTACTATGGTCAGACTCCCGTATGTCCATCAGCTTCCGTTCGCATTAACATTTTCAATTCCAAAACCATTAGCCAAGTCCTCTTTAATTGGTGGGCATGACCTTGGTTGAGTCATTAATCACGTTTTATCAAATGGTTATGCTTCGACATTTTGGGATTTCATTCATTTATTTTCAAATATATCTTGAAATAATCTTTTTCCGAATATGCCTGGCCAGTTGATTTGAAATGACAGGGGCACACATAGGCCTTTCTTCAACAAGTAGCGCAGTGCTGCTTTCCTCTTTTTTGGTGAAGAAAGTAATAATATTAGTCACGGGGTCCGGGGGGTTAGGCCCCAAGAAGATCAGGAGTTCTTGCTGCTTCAAAGGCTATTTCCTGCTTATTCAGATATTAAATTTATCAATTTTGTCCACACAAGAACAAACTTTTTTTAGTTTTGCAGAGTCTGTCTCTGATGATGAAGATGATGTTGATGATAATTGATTTAACGTGATATCGGGGAATAATCACATTCAAACACATCAAGATTAGAAAATAAAGTAGAAGTAAATGGAATAACTAAAAGAACAATATAGAGTAAAGTCAAATTGAAGTAAGCAGAATACCTCTGGAGGTCTGGTACTGAATACTACTACAATTACTTATATAATTTTGTTTACGCCGATATCGGGAAAATAATCACACACAAATACTTGCGATTAGAAAATAAAGTACAGTTTAAGGAATGAACTAAAAGTGGAAAAATAGCTTACAGTCAAAGTAAGCAGAATACCTCAGAAAACCTGGTACTATCCCCAAAATCAAAATTTCACCTTTATTGACTGTAACTCGTACATTTTCAACCTGGGATGTGTCCCAAAAATTACGAGGAAAATATTTAACACGTTCAAGTGGGGAATTGGAGCCATTCCTTGAAGAGACAGGTTCTCTGTGCCCGGGTCAGGACGGCCCACTGCATATACCGCTGCACATGACTTTTTCATCGGGGTCAACGCTAAATCCACATTGACGACCATTTACGGACAACAAAACATGCTCGATTTATTACACAAATATAAGTATTGATGTGATATTATACAGGTGAGATTTCTAGATTTCTGCCACGTACTGGCGGGTCACGATTTAGTTTACTATTTATAATCAACCTCATAACTCATCGCAGGCCAACATGGGTTACAACACATGCGAACACGTCTATGGCTACCCTTCCCCCAGATTCCCAGCAGCGTGGTTTGGCAAACTTAAGATACAATGCAATCTGTTTTAAAGGCCTCTCTGCTGATTGCCATCTGTACACAAATACAGGGGGTTGCTATAGAGCATGCGCATTACACTTGATATATTCTTATATTTTTTGTACTTTGAAACGCAAGTGGCAGTTCCAAATTTGAATAATGTAAAATACATGTCAGGCTGACCAGAGGCATAATGAATCAGCCGAAAAGGACAATTTAGTTTCGAGTTAACTGATGTGCAACCTCGCCAGATGCAGATGACCAACCATTGATCCAGTTACCTCGTTAAACTGATGCACGTTGCGTTCAGAATAATCACTTCTGGAGAAATAACGTCTGGGAAAGTTCTTCCTTAATTAAGACTCACTTTCTATGGTATTATTAACGCAGATAAAATGCTACTCAAAAATGCTGCAATTGCATTAATTTTGATTTTATTTCTTACAACTTTATTGTTAATTAACTTATAATTTGTAATACTTGTGCGCAGCTGCAGCATCTGAAAGAAGCTAGCGCGGTCTCCGTAGATATGGCCAAGGCATTCAACATCTTTTGCGTGTTGATATCCTCTTGAGGCTGCATCAACAGGGCATTAGGTCTCCTCTTTGAATGGATTATGAGTTCCTAATGATTACAAGTTCGTTATCAAACCATCATCAGTAGGTTGTCATATAAGCCCAAACTACCTGCTGGCTGCCAATTGAAACCGGAGTTCCCAAGAAATCCAGTCGATACCCTCTCATTCTTTCACTTTCACATAACATCAATTGTGATGTCAGACATTTTGCCCATGACATCAGCTTGTCGGAAATTATTTCGCATAGAACATGTGATTCCTTGAGTGGCAGTCCTTCTCTTTATTTTTTAGGGGGGGTGTGTTTTTATGGAAATTTCAAATTTAGTCTCTCTATTGGCTGTTTCAATAGCTAAGGTTTCCGAAACCCTTATCCTCCACCAGTCAATCTGGCTTACCTGTTCCCGAAACAGACATCCATATCTCATCTTAGCAGGTATTTGTCCTAGCATGCTCGCATCACCTGCAACACTAATAAAACTAGTCAGCACATAGCTGTGATTCGCAAGTTTAGATGGAAACCCTAGAGTGAAGCATCAGCTATATTTTTTCATTGATTCGATTAATTTTGAAGTGTAGGTGCATTCTTTTGGACAACTGTGGTGAAGGTATCTCTTCTCATATAACAATCGTGTTGGAACCCAGATGGCTAACACCGACCTACAGAAGCTGATCAATTATATAAAATGTCAACAAGCTGCCACTCATCTCTAAAGCATGTTGCTGTCCTATTTGACTGGTGTTTTTTTATCTTATCAAATACTCAATGGTATATAAAATGTAGAACTCAGTGTTCCAGTTACCATTTCTCCCTGATACCATCTGGGTATGGAATTGTCTGATCTATGACATCTGAAATTCCCTTGGTCTTCAAATCCTAAAATTTTAACTGAAGGGCACTTTACTTACTGCAGAAATTGTCCCTTACTTGTGTTCCATTGATGATCACCTCCCAACAATGTCATGTTCAGGAGTGATTGGGGCTCTCTGGCTCAACTTTGACTTTCAAAAAGTCACCATCTTTTGTGGTCATTTGTGTGAATGCTCTTGTCATACCAGATCAGAAGCATTTCGTTTTTTATGTCCCACGTTTTCATTTTCGAGACCTGCATCTTCCTATCTGGCACTGGCAAAGATCAGAACAAGTTACCCCATTTTTTCCCTACGTCGTTTTATCACGCAAAAAACTATTGCATTATATTATATATTTTGCCCCCTAGACGTCACTTCAGTTTCATAATCCATCTAAAAAGTGACGGGATGGCTAAGGTTTTTCTTTTCGGCAGAAGTGAATTATCTATTGTATCAAATACTTAAAGTTTCAAATATTTAGAAGGAAATTTGCTGAAATCAAGCAGTAGACGTTTTTAATTACACCAGCTAATACATGTGCAAGATCACGCCTCTCCTCCTTTTTTTCTGCCGTTTAGTTTTTTCCTCCCTATTACTAAACGAACATTTCCCAGCACATTTTTTGTGAATAAGTAACTTTACTTATTTCTCGATCAAGGTGCATTGCAAGTTTGTATGATGATTTTATGTCACTCTTTTCTTACAATTTAGCCATCACTAACTGAGTCCTGGCATCAACCCGGAAGGTCGATAGTGTCCACATAAAGGTGTGTATTGCAGGAAATCTGCGCGACATAGGCCTTTTCTCTGGAAAGAAAATAATGTGAAACGTCGGGGTCAAATTATATACACCTTTAATCTGAAGTCTATTTTGCCTGACACATCCATTCATATTCTGGACATTCTGATTTTAAACCCTCTATTTTGGAAGCTCTGACGCGAATATTATTGTGCTATCTTTCCCAGTTGTAGTTTTTTCATATCCATAAAGTATACATATATATATATATATATATATATATATATATATGCAGATATATACATATATATACATACATATATATATACATATATATATATATATTGTGTATATCTGTCTAAAGAACATATTGGATTGGTCAACACTGGAACTATGAGCCATCCATGATTAACTCACAAGTGAGTATGTTTATTACAATTATTCATGAATAACAGTTGGCGGGACTCCCTTCGAGTCTTCTGTGCTTATGAAGAAAAAAGTTCACCATGGACTCAAAGTCATACCAAATATGGAATTGCTTGCTGTCATATTTGGAAAACTGTATCTCTGATTTTACAAATATTGTAAAAAGTAGTCGCACCCATGGGATATGGTCAAGAATATCACATAGGCCATATCCCCATGGTTTGCAATGTAATATGGTACAAAGTCGTGGATAAAAACTTATAAATAGATCTCAGGTCTGTTATACAGGTGTATGATATTAACTTTGGGAACAGAATAGGTATATACCAAGGTAAAGCACAGTAGTTGCGCAATACTGCTTTTCGCCTCTAAGATGTTAGAAAATACCATTACCTGTGTGACCTGAAGTGATTGATGTAATGAGAGCGTGATTTTTAAGAGCTTAACTGTAGTAATTTTGTTAGTTGAGCTGGGCGTATTGCTCCTGTGTTCTGATTTTCCCCAATGTTCATTTTAGCATTCACTGGTGATAATTTTATTTATTACTATACCATTATGTAAACCCTTCCTCGAGGCAGATGTTGCAAAATGATAGAAGAACATTAAGGGAAAAACCCAGAATACAGAACATGACCGTAATGTTACTGTTTAAGGACAAATTTGAAAAAAAAATACAAACAGTCAACACGACAAAGAGATGTTTTCCACCATAAACATTTGATATTCTTTCACTGATACATAAAAATATAATTAAGCTACTCTATGGCTACTTTCAACTTCTGGATTACGAGTTCGCGTGTTTAATGGCTGGCAGGGTTTCGATCGTGGGTGGTTCTTGTGTGCTAAGCTTTTCGTTGCTGTTCCCCTAGCATTGTTTACACCTAAGGTCCGCTTGTATTTTTCATGATGGTCATTATTTTTATGTTGAAATGCGAAATGTTAAATTTCCCTACTCAATGAATATTTTATTGCTGGGTAGATATTTAAGTATTGCTGTTTCATCTGGTATTGTTGATACTGATGAACTTACAATCACTTGGACGGTTTTTAACTGAGACTGATATTCAACTATGATATGGACACGTACTGATATCGTACTACAGGAGAAGAAAACTAGTCGACCACATGCGATGCTGTTACACAAAATAGCAGTCTTACAAATGGAAACTTGTACCAGTGTTCACGCAGTTATGCTTTGTTCACAAAACACAGGCACACATACTCATATATATATATATATATATGCATATATATATATATATATATATATATATATATATATATATATATATATATATATATATATATATATATATATATATATATATATATATATATATATATATATATATATATATATATATTTATACAACTGAGAAAGTGAATTACTATGAAGTCATATGGTTTAGATTACTGTAAATTTAAAGTTTGCGGTAATTCACTGTACAATTTATAGTAATTACTGCAATCTGGACATGAGTAAGTCAGTGTGTTTTCTACAGGAATATTTTACTGTGTATGCTTGAAACCTGTGGTATGTGCTTTCCGATACAACCTCGCCTATAAGGGGGCTGCATTGAAATTCTTGGACTGCTCTTTGTAGACAAACGGTTCTATTTCTTTTCAATTTAATTGCAATATGAGGCAACTTGCCATGCTTCACCACTTTAGTTTTGTAGTGGGAGCGGCTAAGAGAAAAGTAGCCAGTAACAACCATTTTTTGCTTCACATGACTTGCTGACCAGCAGAGATTATAGGAAAGTTGGTCATCTGGCATACACCCGTCCCTCCATCCACACACAATTCAGATTTTTGACTTCTTCAAAACGCTTACACGGAACATTCTGATTTTCAACATACAAGTTTCTGAGGTGGCCTCCTTCCAAGTTTGTGAAAAAGTGTATCATGATTATGATACTCTTTTGTTTCACTAATGAAGTTCCAAATCGCTTAAAAAATCTTTAAATCTTTTTAGAACTGCTTGGCCAGTTGCTTGGATATACGATACACGTGACGTGGATCAGATGTTGGTCACCAGTAGATGTGTGTTCATTTACTGTTCAATGTACGAAGAGGAATGAAATGAAATATCGGATACAATAATGAGCACTTTTTCTCTTTGAAGCAGGAAGTGGTGGCTTATGTCTAAATCTATTATGGTAAGAATAAGTCATTGGTGGATTTGAAATCATTTCAGTACACTATTCTGGCAGGTGGTTTTGTGTGTATTTGAAATAAAATTTAAAAGCTTCCAGTTTTAAAAGGTCCTAAAATTTCAATAGTTTTAGAATATTTTCAAGTATTCAAATGAATGAATTGAAGACCCATCATTTTAAAACACGGAAACATGTCACTGTCACTGGACTATAGGTTGGTACTTCTCATATCCACAAGCTCTGACGTAGATATTTCTTTAAGGTCCAGAATTTGATTGTCAGTTATGTTTAAAACAGGCCGTTTCTGAACTGACTTCCTCTGCACTCAGGTCATAAGGGTGGTCTTTGAAATTGTTGAAACCATCTATGTCGCTTTCGGTCACAGAACTTTTTTTTTTTTCAATATTTTTTTTTATTGAACATCTCACACATATATAGGTCCATGCATACAGTTGTCAGTCGCATCAATATCAATGTACAAAATTATAGGAATCCTGATACAATTTTTGACCATCTTTTTTTCAAATAAATGATGTTTACCTTGGGAATTTAATATGTGTTGTTCCAGTGTTATTTTGCATTTCAAATAATTCAAAAAACCAACAAATGAAATTTGTTCTTTTACATAATTCTTTGTGGATGTAATATTTTGCAACCAGCACACAATAATTTGAAGTATACCATGATGGTTTCTGATAAAAGCCAAAAATAACATATTTAAGTGATAAAGTCATGGTCTCCTTTGGACTATATTTGTTGTACCAATCCTCAAAATATGACCAAAATACATTGACATATCTGCACTCCCAATATCTATGTATAATACTGTCTTTTTCTGCACACAAGTTACATAACTCAGAGTCTACAAGGCCCATTTTATGAAGTCGAGAATTATCAACAACAAATCTATGTAAAATTGAAAACTGAAATAATTGCAATTTACTTTCCATAGTACATGTAAAAGATAGACCAAATGTCTTTTCCCATTCTTTGTTTTCAAATTCAAACAGTTCACACCATTTATCTAAACAAGTAGGTACTTCTTTCATAGTATTTTCAATAATACACGAGTAAAAATCTTTACAAGTTATATGTTTAATATTTTTTAATACACCATCTATCTTAAAATGTAAAGTAGAAGGGCCGTCTCTATAATGTATGACACTTGAATGCAGTTTTTGTTTCCATTCTCTAGGAATAGCAGATCTCAGTGAATAATACTCTAAAAAATTTATTTGAATGTCGAACTTAATTTGCAAAATTTCAGTATTCAAAAATTCTCCATCATTATCCAGTAAATCTCCAATGAACCTAATACCCTTACTATACCAATGTTTGTAAAATATTGTATTCCTGTTTACTGTAATAAAAGGATTAAACCATAAACATTCAAAACATATGTCCCTGGCAGAATTAGGGTGAAAAAAGTTTCGAAATTGTTTCCATGCTGAGATAAGGTCATGATAAAATAAAGGCAAATTAAACTGCGATACATCAAAATGACACCTACTCAAGAACAAATATTTAATATCTATGTCAGGAATAAAAGACTGAAATACCTTTATCCACTTTGCATCATTATTATTGAAAATACGATTTACCCAATCAAGCTGCAAAGCAGTGACTTGTGTACTAAAGTGTATAATTTACGGCCTCCATTTACAATTCTCTGATGCATAACTGCACTTTTAACCTTATAAGTTGAATCATCCCAAAGAAACTGGTAAATATAAGATTGCACAATTCTGACTAAATTTACATCAGTATGCATTGTGGATATAGGGTACAGAAGCTTGGAGATGGCGAGACTTTTTAAAACTATATTTTTTCCAATAAGTGATAGTTTTCTTACTTTCCAGACTTTCAAAATTTCTTGAAATGACTGCAATTTTGTAGTGTAATTAAGCTGACTCATTTGATTTTCATCTTCATGAAAAGTGATACCCAGGGTAGCAAATTCGCCTCACTCCAAAACACAGGTAAATCCCAGGCTTCATCAAACTTTTGTACCCCAAGCCAACAAACGACTGTTTTTTCTACATTACAACTCAATCCAGAAAAAAGTCCAAAATTATCTAACACTTTGAATAAAAAATTTGCTGACTTTTGATCAGAAATGTAACAGGTTGTATCATCTGCTAGTTGCCTAATTTTTATCTCTTGGTCACCGAGTTTTAACCCTTGAATATTTTTGTTAGACCTAATAATAATGGCTAAAGGTTCGACTGCTAAGACAAACAGAAACGGTGCAAGGGGACAACCCTGTCTTACACCTCGTGATATGGAAAAGAATTCAGAGAAATAACCGTTATTAATTACACAGCTTGAAGCTCCTTTATAAAGTACTTGTACCCATTGTCTGAAAATAGGCCCAAAATTAAACGCATGAAGCACTTTATCTATGTAACTCCATTCAATAGTGTCAAAGGCCTTTTCAAAATCAATGAGGAGCAACAAAGCAGACAGATAGTTGTTCTTATAATATTGTATAATATCTGAAAGAATTCTGATATTTTCACCAATAAATCTCCCTTTACTGTAGCCAACCTGGTCTTCATGGACGAGATATGACAAACATTTCTGAAGTCTCAAGGCCAAAACCTTTGCTAAAATCTTATAGTCATTATTCAATAAAGAAAGAGGTCTCCAGTTTTTTGATGCAGTACGAGATTTATCTTTTTTTGGGTATTAATGAACTGATTCCTCTACATTGATCAATGGATAGTTTTTGTTTTTTAAATCCGTAATTTAAACTATTAACAACCATTTCATGAATATTACTACAAAAAAATTTGTAGAACTCGGCTTTAAACCATCAGAACCAGGGCTTTTTCCATTCTTAAATAATTTCAAGGCGCTTAAACATTCTTGGTCACTTATAATATTATCCATAATTATTTTATGTATATCTTTAAGTTTAGGCATCTCTTAGTTTTCTAATAATTCTTTTGCCATAGTATCCTGCATAAGTTGATCCCAATCCAGTTCTTTGGATGAATACAATTTCTTATAAAATAATACTTCTTCACATAATATCTCTTTACCACCTGTAATTTCAACATTATTCTTAGTTAGTTTAGTAATACATTTGTTTTTATAATTTCTCTTCTCTAATCCTAGAAAAAATTGAGTGTTTTTATCACCAAGCTCTGTCCATTGTGCACGAGAACGAACCACCACGCCTTTTGTTTGTCGATCATTTATTTCGGTTAACTTGTTCTCAATTTATGATGCCCTAATATGGTCGTCTTCTTGCAGTGTATCTTTAGAGAGTATATTATCTAATTTTTGTTGTAGTTCTTTTTTTTCTGCACGCTGCTGAAAGATTTTATGTTTTGCATATTTAATTTTCATACCTCTAATTTCTCACTTCACAGAATCCCAAAATAGTCCCTTGTCTTCCAAATCAATATATTTTAATTTACAATCCTGTATTAAATCTTTAACTTTCTGAACATACTCTATATCATTTAACAAATTTGCATTGAATTTTCAAAACCCTGGTCCTCTAGTTTCAAAAAGATTGCCTTGGAGATGTAGTGATATAAGACTATGATCAGTTTTAACTGAAGGTTTAATTTTGTCATTCTGAACATCAGAAGATAAAAAGGAAGAAATCAGCCAAAAGTCTAATCTACATTCAACAAGGGGGGTTTTCTGTTGCCAAGTGTATATCTTAGAATCAGGATTTCTGAGGCGCCAAATATCTACCAATTCTAACTCTTCCATCAGAAAGTCCTTTGTTCCTTGTCCATATTTGGACACTGATGTATAAGTTCCTCCCCTTTATCAAGGTTTGGATCTAGAACTGTGTTAAAATCACCACCAATAATGATGTTTTCACCATCGTAATTTGACAATAATTCAAATAAATTTTCTAAGAAGACAATCTGTTCTTTTTCTTTATTTTTTTGTGGGAGCGTATACATTAACCAAAATAAATCTTACTTCATCAATTAAAATGTCTAGTATTAAGTATCTACCTTCAGAATCACTAATCTCTTTTTGAACTTTATAGTCCAATTTAACTGGCATTAGAATACACACTCCCCTGCTATTGTTTGTACCATGTGAAAAGTAAATGTTTGTTCCCCATTCATTTCTCCAAACCTGTTCAACTTCAAACGTACTGTGAGATTCTTGGAGGAAACAAATACCTTGATGAAATTTACTGATCCAGTGGAAAACTGATCTACGTTTAAAAGCATCTGCCAAACCTCTTATATTTAAAGAAAAGAGTTCAAAGTTAAATGCCATTTAAGTCCTGGTTATGTATGTTTAATTGCCCCCAGGGAGACGGAGCCCTCCCCCAGTCACAGAACTTGTACTGAATCCTTTAATTCCAATGGTGGAATTGTACATTAATAGTCGGGCCGAGATGACCATCATTTTAAATCTCTTTCTGTCTCGTAAGTTTACTAGCAAGACGCGATCTAATGGCGAGGGCTTGACAAACTTGTGCCTCACCAATTTTAAGAGTTCACAAACTATAGATATAACTTGCCGTAATGGCCAGCAAGGCTGCCCAGTGGGTCTTGGTACGTAATCGCAAATTAACAGAAGAGAGTCTATCAATCAATGAAAAGTCTAACTGGTACTAAGCCGCAGCATATTAGTCTTCAAAGCATTCTGATGACGTCACAGCCTCGACATTCCGTCCCTCTATTCCTCCATGGCAAACATTTCCTTCTATGCTACAATAAGCGATGTTAAAGAACAGCTAGAATAAAGGTTAAGCAATTGAACAACACTTACCCTGCCTTTCTTCCTTGTTCAAATCAAAAGCCTTGTTCTGAGGTTAAACTTCCACAGTTTCTACAACTTTGTCTTTCCATTTTTGAGGGGAAGTTTTTTTATAGACGTGTGTTCCTACATGGGCATCGAAAATATCTGAATACCCCACATGATCAATGAAAATAATATCACCCATTCTAGCCTGGGGGAGGGGGAGTAGTTTGGGCGGTGGTGATTCTTTGGGAATTCACCTGCTATGTTGTGAAACGAGGTGGTGCTGAATTTGAGTTTTGTGCAAGCTCATGCATGTTATTTCCATATTAAAGTAACAAGTTTAAACTCACTGTGTGGGCTCGTCCTATGTCATGTGGACTGCAAATGGCTAGGAGTGGTGTCAGTCTCCAAGGCTGGCGTCCCAGCTTGCCTGCAATTTCGAGGGGGGGGGAGAGAAGTTCACACAGCCCACTTGCCCTGTGCATGGTGGCTCTGAGGACCTATTCATGAGGGGCATTTTCTTTTTGGCGGCAGAAACCAAGAGCCCTTTTTCCATACCAAAATTTGAAATAAAAATAAATTTTGAGAAAGTCTGAAAAATTAAATCGAATCAACAAGTTCACTTCGTACATTCCAAGATATACAGAAGGTGCCTTTTCAAATATTTTTAAACCAGTACACGTAAGCTGAGATTAACGCACAGCAAACAAAAATCGTGACTTGTCGCCATAAACTTTACATTCATTAATGAGATGCTGTATACCAGTAGCCAATGTAGAGAAAGGTGTCAGATCGTCAGTATACCCAAAATAATTTGAGGCGCCAGTGATTATGCCTTCATCAAAATTATATATTTCGTTCAGGATATCATTTAGGAAAATGTTGAAGAACATGGACGACAACACACTGTCTTGGCAGGTACCCGTAGTTATAATGCTGAAATGGGTGCTTCTATGATTTTGTCACTTGACAGCTGCACGGACACCACTCTAGCAAGTGAAGAGGAAAAGACAGGGTACAACGGGATTGCATCTTTTAGCTTGTAAAATAATTTTTAGGATGCCACATACAGTCCAAAAACCTTTTGGCGTCCAAGATACACATGGAAAGAGGCGACTGCTTTGACCTACAGTAGCCTGGTATGTCAGAAAGTAGAAAACAGCCCAAAACAGTTTCTTTTGTACTCCCGAAGCCAAACTGTAACTCGTTGATATTATTGCCTTCGAGGATCAAGAGAAGTTCAAACAATTTGCGTAAAGTGGTAGTCAAGGTGATTTCCCTGTACTTTCCCAGCATATTGGGGTCTATCGTAGGTTTTGAAGTATGGGCATATATATATATACATATATACATATGTATATATATACATGTATACATATATATATATACATATATATATATATATATATATGTATATATATATATATATATATATATATATATATATATATATATATATATATATATATATATACACACCCTCGAAAAAGGTGAACGGCGCGATGTTGCGTATCATAATTATTGAAAACACAGATTCAGGGTGTTTTTATTAAGTAGCAGATTTACTAAATTTCAGATGTTCTGGCATGATGCCATCTACACCAGGGGCGCAGTTGCCATGCAGATAATTAATTAAACTTGATACTTTCTCCTTTCGAATTTTCACGTCATGTGTTTTTCCGATATTGTTCTTGTAATAATTATTTGCCTTTTTGTTCACCTCTTACACTTCATTAGAGAAAATATGTTTCAGATCAGTCATTTGTCTCGTAAATATCCGCAAATTCTTCAAGCGATAAAACAGAGTTGTGTGGCTTTGTAGGTTTCCTATTTAGAGCATTCAAGAAAGTAGTCATCTTGCCGTCTGCAATATATTAGTAGTATTCCACTGACACACACTTAGGTTTAATATATTCTTCCTGCACATGTGTGGCAAATATGTTTAAGCATATTGTTTATGTTCTCAAAGACTGGGCGTTTTCTTTGTGGTCGTTATTAACCCACTGGGAGTATCAGAAACTTTTTTTATACACCTGAGTGTCACTAAGTCTGGGGACCAGAAAGGGCGAGGGGTTTTGTTTGGTTGGGAACAGGAAGAACAATGGCCAATAAAGTGCATTCTACTTATGATACACTTTAAATATATGCTCATATATTTAGTCAATTTGTTGGTCTGGCACAGTACAAGCGGCCAGGGAGCACTCGCCACCTATTACTGCTCTGTGTTCAAGTAGTGTCTAAAGCAGACAGGTGGCATATCACTGGTCAAGTGACATTTTTTTAAACCAGTAAATAGAGCCAATCAAAGTGCTCCCACATTTCATTTCGTCTAAAAATACGTTAATAAACGTTATGAGTATTTTTTATGTTTTGGCAAATATTTTGCACAATAGGCTTGCATTTGTGAACAGGTATTATTTGTCTTTTTAAGGCCATTACATCACGTTTGATACCATGGAAATAACTCGAAAATTTTAGGTCTTGATGTATTTTGCTCGTTTTTTGCCAGGGCCTTGAACGTAGCAATTTATCTGAGAGGTCAAATGACATATCGGGTCAAATCTAGGTAGTCATTTTTTCCTAGGCCCATGACAACTATTAAACATTAATAGGAAAGTACCCTGTGCCGTTCCTTTCGGTGTTTTTATTTTGTGAACATTGGGTGACCTCTGGACAGGTCAATCTGACACATCGGTTTTTATCTTTGTAATAGAAGGTCCTGCTACCTTTTCCATTAAAATGGAGTATTGTATGAGTGATGCCTTTGATGTAAATAACACCGCTGTCTTGAAGGAAGGTGGTTCAATGTTATTTTAAAGGTAACAGGTCCACTTCAGTCTGTCGATCCAAGGACTTTCACAGTCCTCTTCTTTTAAGATAATTGTATTTGTGTCTCTTTGTCCAAACCTACTTCCAAGTAGTCATTACCCTATTCCGCAGTCCGAACTCTTTACTCTCCATAAGCTAACCTGTCCCTGTCTAACTGACCAAAACATCAAAGTGCAATTTGTTCAAAACGTTAAGAATCAGATATTGGGTTTTACCTTGCCAGCCCATGTTAAATCATCTATAAACCTGGTGAAACTCCGTCACCAATGCCAAAATCTCCCAACTTAAAAAACAAAACATTTCTTGCTTTTTTATTGATTCAAAGACAACGTCAAATCAGGAAAGACTGTACCTCACCAAAGTAGGTATGTTTGCGTTTTTTTACATTTTTATCGTGTGTAACAGTTTTCATAACAGTGTACACATACTTTGCTACTGTAGTTTTGTTGCCGTGTATTGCTAACTGTAATTAAATGTTATACAAAGTAGGCAATAATGCAAGACTGCTTTTATATATAAAGAAATAAACAATGTACACATCTTCAATATTTTAAAACACACTGTGATATGATCCATGCCGATGCAGAGTGCCTAGACTTTTTTGTCAACTAAACTCGTTCGAGTAAAAAACAAAAGTCGCACGCATCAACAATGTACTTGTTGATTACTTCTGGTCATAACTGAAATCGAGTTGTACCACATGTCATCTTCATAATCGAGTGATAGGCTCCAAAACATGTTCTGAGTGGTGACCTGATGAAGACCCTTTAATTTATTTGGGCAAATATAGCCTATGTCAAAATTGTACAGTGGAACGCGTGCAATATGGACAATCGTATTTCCATATGTATATAGATTAGACAGGGACAGGTTAGTTTATGGAGACTAAGGAGTTCGGACTGCGGAAAATAGGGTAATGACTACTAGGAAGTGGGTCTGAACAAAAAGACACAAATACAATATACATAGTAATAGGCTGGGCCTTATATTGTGTTTTACAGTGCAGTAAACTATTCTTCTTTGGAACCTATCTGGGCTACCACTCATGAAACGTAGCCCAAGTGGTCCATTAACAGCAGAGTTCCCTCGGGTTTGTGGTCCATGCAAAAAAATCAGCGGCATACATTGAACAGCAAGGTCACTAAGTCCAGTGGCAAATGCTTTCCTCATTCTATAAAACATCAGCATTGTTCAAATTATAATTTGTTATAAATACATCACTAAGCAGTTCGATGTTGTTACAAGTATCAGCAATATAAGCCTAATGGCGGCAATTTCTTAGTTAAGCCTTCAAGGAGCTGGAAGATAACCTTACGAGTTTTTATTGCTATGGCCCCTAATATCGTAATAAGCCGGGTACTAGGAACGCTAGGCAGGTGGGCCTTTAAAGCAGATTTTTGTTCAAAGTTGAAATTACATGGGTGTTATGGCATAAAGGAGGGGGACGCTAAAGGGGGGTGGGTGCAAGAGCAAGGTAGCCATATGCCTTGTCTTTACATATTGGCTACATGAAATGCATAATATTGGCCCCTTTTGGTTTATATTAAACGATGGAATGAGACTCGGATAATATGTACACAGACATGGTGGAGGAGGCACACAATTTACACATAGTTCATGAAAGTATTGACCACAACACTAGAATATTTTACCGAAAAGGACAAACAAAATATATTCATGGACTTGTGACCAAGTGCATCTACAGCATGAGTTTACATGCCATCAGATCTCGTCTGCTCTATGTTTGTTTGCATAGAATGGTATACCACTCCATAATCAGTGAAGAACAGCTAATACCAATCAAACATATATTTGTCACTAGGCCGTTTTCAATATTCTACTTGAGGGCAGATACACAAGGTTGGGACTCTAGCAGAGTCAGGGATGAAAGATGCTTCATGTTTCAAGCTTTTCATAAATTTGAATGGAGTATTTTGGTATCAACAATGCCTGACTTTCGTCATTGTAAGCAATATTCCGTCCCTGAATCAACACGTTATTATGTTTATATTATAGACTGGCTGAAAGCATTTCATTGTCATACAGGATTATTATTTCATGAGTTTGTTATACGTTTTAGAAAATGTGTATCATTTCTTTCATCCAATGGCCAGATATGTTTATCTGTGCAAAAAGCTCAATACGATTTATGGATTCATTCGACCTTAATATATGTCCAACTTACTCAAACCACCAGTACCTACAAACTGCTGTGTGCATTAATGAAGTGTTTGCACACGATTTGTAACTTTCATTTTACAAACCTTCTTCACCAACTACGAACATGTTCTTATATGATGTCAAATGAGTGTCCAAAAGATTTATCACAATTCAGTCAACAGTCTCGCGACGTACTATCAGCAAAACATTTCGTACACTTGCTTGTCTCTGCTTGTGGAATTATAAACTTCAGACTGGCATATGCTGCCATTTTGCAGTCCACATGGTACATATTTTCTCCTCACAAATACAATATATATATAATTATTCATAAGATGCAGCTTATTAATCCGCCGATTGTGACTTCAATATTCGCGAAGAAAACAGGCTTTCATAACAGGTATTGCATGTTTATTCGTGACATTGATATACGAAAATCAGGCGTGTGTCACTACCTTCGGATAATTGAGTTGAATAAATATCAGACAACTGTACGCAGGTTTGCGTTTATTGGTGGACACTATCCTGTAGATTATCTGATCTCACAGTTCCGCAGCATCATTGTCTCCTACACCAACAACAAAAAGCTGAATCTACCAATAAATTTGGTTATGTCATATCAATTTATTTCTCTCAAGATTTACAAAAGAGCTCATCACATCAAAAATATGTTACCTACAAGTCAAGTTCACTTAGATTTTAAGTTCAACAAGACAAAGATTTGGAGTCACGCTGCCGAAGAACAATATAAATGGCTTTTGCAAACTAAGAAAACTTTATCAATCGAAGTAACTGTACAGTTTGTGACATATCTTGTAGATGTAACTTTGTATATTTCCGACGGTCCTGAAGACACAGGCACCGTGATCAGAAGTAAGTCATATGACAAAGACAAAGTGACAACTGGTGAATTTAGATCCAGTTCAGCTGGTTTTCTCCTGTCCATATTATTTTCCTGTAAAACGATTCTTGCCAAAGGACATTTCAAAATGGCTTATAAAATTGTCACATCAAATTCTTCTCTTTTGAGACTATTGTTTTTGGTACCACATTATAATTATCAAATGCAGTTAGCAATTTTAAAATCAAGTCTTTCCGTATTTCGGGCTTATTGGCTCCTTTTAAAATCACTAGGAACATTAAAAGTGGAATTCCGTGTGCATAATGTGCACTGGGAAGGGACAAATATAAATAATTGCAGTCATGGTGGGTTTGTTGCCTTTATACCTGATGCTGGAGATTCTGGAATGGTTACTGGGCCTGAATGTGGTGTTTTAGTCAATCATTTTAAAATAAAACAAACAGTACCTTATCTCAGCATACAGTCACACATTTTAATTGTTTTATATTCATATCTTAATACAAGCAACTTAATAGTAAATTTCACTGTAAAATCCTCGTATTGTTACGGAATTCCTAAAATCCCATATGCATCTCAAGGAAGGGTGAACTTTGGAAATAAAGTGCAAGCTATAATTAGAAAACCTAGGAATGAACTATTAATGCATCTCGTAATTTCATCTGCAAGATGTTTTCTCATTTCTCATCAAATTACTGTCCGCGAAAACCCTTCTTTTGATAAGACACTCCGTGGGCTTCTGGTCAACTTTAAAGATACAAATGTTTATTCAGTAGTCTTAGGCATAAATGACAAGTATAACAGACCATTAATGTTCTCGTTTCAATTTATGACACATGAAATATCAGAAATGCTGATTGCTACCCAAAAGTATGCATGTGTTAACTTTTTCAGAGTCATCATTATGAATGACAAGGTTCCTTTTTTCATACGCTTGAGTCGAATGTCAGCCAACAGTACATGTTCAAAAGTGAAATCAAACCTTTTAATTCTACCTGAGGAGCGCATCATAAGCCTATGTTATATTCTTCCGAAAAATCGTACTGTTATATTTGCAATAGAAACTACAAAATCAAATGATTTTGCCCGATATAATATTGTATATATGATGATTAAACATGGATGTAACAGCACATATCAGGTTGCAATCTCAGGAGGGATTATCATTGGAAAGCTTTGGCAGAGGAGAAAACAAATTTTATACACGGATTATCAGCCAAAAATGTCCAAAGACCTGGAGTATAAATTCTATTTGCCTTTCATGTATAATCATTACCTTCTTATGTTTATACATATCGAGTTGACTCTGCACCATTTGGATACAGTTACAAAGTGTAATACCACTGCATCATTTGAAAGTGATTCTGATGCACAATCTTATACCACTTTGGAAAGGCAGCCAGGTTGGCACTTTAAATCCAGCTCAACTTCTTCAATGTCATATCTGTACATTATAAATGATTCATGCATCCGCAGAATGTTGCATGTAACTTCCATATGGAATATCATTGAGATAACTAAGGATTTCAATAAAAGACCAGTCTGCAAACACAGTTGGGTACATGCCTTTTATCAGTGTAAAAAACAAGAGGCATATCTAATAGTACTGAATTATAAGTTTGAGGCAGACTTCTTTCGCTACTTTGAAGCAATTCACTTTCAAAAGTACTTTGAATTATATACCCTATTTTTATCATCGGTTATCTACATTGGACTAAGAAGGGAACCAGTAAGTATCTTGTCACAAATTTCACAGTTTACTTTTATAACGATATGCATATCATTGATATGAGCGTTGATCCTAAGGCCATGAGTTCAAGGATTAGTAATATCAATATGCCTGTTCATTGACATTTTAATTAACAGATGAAGTGGTGAAGCAGGCCTGTTGCCGGGGGAGGAGTGTCGATGGACGCCCCCATAAGCACCAAAAAAATCCAATAATATCCCTTCCCTAAAAAATGATAAAATCAAATATAACAACTACACAAACCAAAAAACAAAAAAGAAAAACAAAAAACATGAAAACAAAAAACAAAAAATAAAAACAAAAACCAAAAACAAAAATAAAAAAATAAATAAAACCAAAAAAAAAAAATGAAAGACGGAAGGAAGATGTCTCTGTAATACATGTTTACAATGATAATAATTCTTTCCATAAAGTCCGCACTATATTTTTTTCAATCAAGAGTACTCTACTTATGCTGACTTTATTATAGCAATTTAAAGAAGAAAACCATTTCAGTTTATAATTTTCATATTTTCCAATATGCCAACACCTGTTTAACGTTGTTTGCATAACTGTCTTCCGATTAGAAAGCACTCTATTAACGGCAAAAAAATCCCACCGAAGAAAACATCCCTTATAGGAGAAAATGAAACTCAACACATATAATAATGAAAAAAGCAAACGGAAAACTAAAATAATTAAATAAATAAAATTAAGAAAGAAAGCGCATAGAAAGCAGAAAAAAAGAAAGACAGGAAATACCGAGAAGAAACTGAGACATTTTCATTCATTTTGTTCTGTTTTTACTGAATTACTCATATTTTATCTTGGATATGGAATAGAAACTACTTTCCCACAGCAGCTCAACAGCTCAAAATGGGCCGTAGCAGATAAATCCTTAACTACATGAGTGAACAGCACAACCAGGTGACGTCACGAAATTTCGACTTTTGTTGTCAATATTCAATATTGTACCACATAATTTTCTCATAAGTCATCGCAATAAAACAAACGCAAGAAACAAAAAAGAACCGAAAACAAAAAACCCAAACAATATGGTGATTAGAAAGAGTACAGGGAATTATAATTGAAGTTTCCATTGATTTCAGTATCAGTCAGTTAATATATATGGTTAGGCCGACAAATGAACCATGTATCGATCTCTTATGCACTGATATCACAATGTGAAGGTACAAAAGTAAATGATCGATCCAAAATGCCAGCAATAATACAGAACAAATCAGCTTGCTGTTAATGTTGCTCTGCATTCAATCAGTCAAAATAAAAAGACACTGGCATAATAAGTTTGCAAACACTAGTTATTTTAACCATAACACAGAGCACTTCACGCTGCCATGCACTTCTACATTGGTCCTTTTGTTTAGTTTTCACAGTGGAGTATGGACACATCTGGCCAGCTGATAGACATGTCAACGATTACGGCGAGTCACCTGGCAGAAGGTCTGACAAACTCCTGTGGTGAGGCAAAGCTTTAGAACCCCCAGGGGCAAACAAAGCAATTGCCCCCTCAACATGTTGACCATAAGAACACTCTAAAACATCTGTGCAGCAGTCAACAGACATCTTCAAGACATTGGACGTGACATATATATTGGAAAGACAATGAATATAAATCTGCAGATATGGATCTACGTGAGAAAATGAAACAGAGAATGAGATGTGGAACATCTAGGCGGACCAAACATAAAGCAGTCATTGAAGATAATGATCTTGAGAAAATGCCGCACACCTTCCAAAGGCTCCAAATTCTCCTATCATTTTACGCCATTCGGTTTGGTATAATGTAGCCATTCATTAGTATCCCGTGGTGTTGAGTCCCCTCATGCATTGCATATGGACACCTTTGCATTTTAATCAAAAGAAAATGGCGACTACGTAACTCTTAGTCACTTTCAGGAATAATTTCTTCCAGACAAACAAATATATACACCGAATTCAGACTGTTGTCCAGTGAAAATGAACAACAACAGATAGTTCAGCAGTTAATTAGTTTAATCATGTCAATGCAAGAGCAGGTAATTATTGTGATGAAAATTATGTATGGTTCACAGCAAAAACACTCGGTAGGCACACGTTTTCTGGCTTCTTGCAAGATATTTGTAATAAGGCCAATGTCTCGTTACACGACATACTATCTGCATGGTTATGCTGTTTAACATCTCAATGATTTCAGTGGCCAAACACCAGCCACATCACGTTTATGTCTGGCCACAGGAGCAAGATATTTAACTTATCCTCCCAAAAAGTTTCAGCTGATTCATGTTGTCCTTGCCACGTGCGGGCACTTGTTCCCGGTGGCAGTGCATTATGTCCACCCTCTCAAAATTCCCTGGGTCAACAACTTTCCTTGTGGCAGCTTGTTTAATGAGAACCCAAACTGCCCCATGGAAATCTGTTGAGTCTGTCTCAGTCCAAGAATCAAAGGGTTTTTCCATAGAGATTGACAGGGTCGCTGCCTTTGTGGAGTCTGTTTATACCAGAAAAACACTGTATCGCAGCATCCCAAGCATGTGGATTCTGTTCATACCAGGGGACACGGTATCTCAGCATTTCAAGCACGTAGAGTCTGCTTATACCAAAGAATATACTATCTCCTTATTCCAAGCATGTAGGGTCTCTTTATACCAGATAACATGCATGTGGATTCTGTTTAAACCTTAGAACACCCTATTGCAGCATTCCAAGCATGTAGAGTCTGCTTGTACCAGAGAACATACTATCTCAGCATTCCAAGCATGTAGAGTCTCTTTTACCAGAGAACACGCTATCGCAGTATTCCAAGCATGTAGAGTCGGCTTATACCAGAGAATATACTATCTCAGTATTCCAAGCATATAGAGTCGGCTTATACCAGAGAATATACTATCTCAGCATTCCAAGCATGTAGAGTCTCTTTTTACCAGAGAACACGCTATCGCAGTATTCCAAGCATGTAGAGTCTGCTTATACCAGAGAATATACTATCTCAATATTCCAAGCATGTAGAGTCTGCTTATACCAGAGAATATACTATCCCAGCATTCCAAGCATGTAGAGTCTGCTTATACCAGAGAATATACTATCTCAGCATTCCAGGCATGTGGATTCTGTTTATATTAGAAAACACGCTGTCTCATTATTACATACTAAAGTCACATTATTCCTTTCTGATCAAAGTATTGTTTTTTTATTTAACTGCTCAAAAAAGAAAATCATAATTTACAGACTATTTCCTTCCCAAACATGTGCCACCATTTACACTTTGTACATAATATGTTGTTTTATGTCCAAACCTTGTACATATATATATTTATCAATGTTCAAAGTTTCTACACGTGAATTTTTATGTCAATACATTTTGCAGATGATGTGTTCATGCAAATACTTTCTGCATATGACATGTTTATATCAATACTTTATACATATGATGCATTTGCCAATCCTTTATACATATGGTGTATGTATACATTTATATTTTCCCCAGGGAATGCAAGAGGCACTGTATGACATGGTGGCAGTCCATGTTGGGTTGTAATCAAAACCTCTTCGCCAACCAGGACACTCATAGGGAAAATGTCAATTCCAAAGTATCCTATGCAAATCATTACCAGTGATTTCAGAGAGAGAAAAGAATTAGTGTGTCAATGTTGTCACTCACTTTAATACCTGGGCAGAAGGTTACCTACTGCCTTCCAAAGTCCTAAACATGTTCAAAAAGCTTTCGCAAAAGGTATTCCACACCAATATGGATTCATAATTGTCATTGTTATTGGTCAAGGTCAACGGTCAGTTGGAGGATTACTTGAAAGGAGTAGGATTAGACCACTCCATACAGCCCACAAAAAACTGGAAAAATTGATCAAGGTCAAGGTTCAGTTGGAGGATTACGTGAAAGGAGTAGGATTAGACCACTCCATACAGCCCACAAAAAACTGGAGACATTGATCAAGGTCAACGTTCAGTTGGAGGATTTCTTGAAAGGAGTAGGATTAGACCACTGCATAAAGCCCACAAAAAACTGGAGACATTGGTCAAGGTCAAGGTTTAGTTGGAGGATTACTTGAAAGGAGTAGGATTAGACCACTCCATACAGCCCACAAAACCTTGAGACATTGGTCGATTCAAGAGGACACTGAAAGAACCTGATTGGTTAAAAATTGATTGAAGGAATTTGGATAAAAACTGGCTCCTGATACCTTTACACGTTACTCACCTACCGATCTGCTGACTAGAAGACATGAACGAGACTGGTTTTAAAGAAACCCATGTAGGCGTGGAATGAGTTTCATGCACTTTAGGGTGTACTTGTGAACTTGTCTGAAACACTTACGAAAGCAAGTCAGTGTCTCGGATAATCCAGAGAATTCAGCAGTCAAATACTGAACTGTAAAGCCAATGCAGGAAACATACATGTAGGAGACACCTTAGAATCAAAGTGCAGGAAAGATTGATATTAACATTGAAATGACATCCACAGTATGGAATCACATGCATACAAGGACAACTATATTGGCCATATCACAAACAGACCCCCCCCCCCCAAAAAAGAGCAGCCAACAGAAAGAAGTTAGATCCAAATATTTAAAGGGGTGTAATCACTTACAAAGTGAAGAAAAACTATAATTCTGAGGCTAACTGGGAAGTACCAATCACTGAAAGTAAGTAAACCAAAGAGGAATTTTATCCAAGGGAAGCAGATGCACCAGTCAAGCCAGAATCTAGAAACCAGTTGACAAAAGCTAATACCAGACTTCCAGCAGAATACTCATTTATATAACATGAAACACCAAAAAACAGTACTCTGAAAAGATAAAATGTCAGTGACAGTGGAAAATGGGACACACAACTGGGTACACAATGAGGAAAAAAGCCATCCCACACGACCAATCCATTTGGTTGTTTCCATCATTTAGTCATTATTGGCATTTCCAGTAGATAGTGCCAATATACATCTTTTGAACAATGGTTTATTATTAAGTACAAGAGTTCCAATGCACATACAGAGGTCTGAATTGACAATATTCAGATTCAGATTCAGTTTGTCTATATTCAACCAATATTTCCAATTACAAAGTGGACACAATTGATGCACATTTGAATGGTCAGGGCGACTCATGCTATGACAAGAGGACTGGGACTGAATATAATGCCCCAGCTTGTTTCCACTACAGTTAAACATTGGCGGATGGTTTAACTAGGATAAGCTGTCCAGCTAGAAAGGGTACATATTGGTTCAGGGGTAAGTCAAATTGTTCTTATCTGAACCTGTACTATGAAAATTTGGCAATTATGGTTTGTTTGACAGCTGTTCTTCTTTGATATGAAGCTCTGCATTTACAAGCAAAACTTCACATATTTAGCTAATTCATCAATTGCCGCGTTCATATTTATTCATTATTATGTGGGTTGTCTTTGCTGATTTTTAGCTTAGATAAGGAGCCGCTACTCAGAGAGACATGTACGGGTAAAAGGCTCCAAAACATGTTGAGTAGTTACCGGCTGAAGACCCTTTAATTTATTTGGGCTAATACAGCCTATGTCAAAATTTTACAGAGGAACGTGTGCAATATGGACAATAGAACTTCTATGTTTATAAGTTAGACAGGGACAGGTTAGCTAATGGAGAGTAAAGAGTTCGGACTAGGGAATAGGGTAATGACTACTAAGAAGTGGTTTTGGACAAAAAGACACAAATACAACTCGTAAATGAGCCACCCTTAGGTATATTAAACAATATATAAAGAGACAGGAGTGTGAAATTGTGATATATGTACATAAAATGGCAGACTGATCATCTGATGAAACGAAAAACAAAACAAAAGGGACGCCAAATGCAAATGCCAGTAGAGGGCCGTTATGACAGAATCATGAAGAAGATATAAAATGTTAGTCACTATGACACTTTATGTCCACACCATATTTCAAGGGAAAAGATGCCGATCTACATACTTCAAGAAAAAATAATTAAGATGAAGGCAAACAAAAACACTCATTCAACAATGAAGAGACAGGGAAAAGGGAGGACTAATCAATTTTCTTGGGCATTTAGCCCATAGCCTGGTCATATTCGCCACTGACCAAGGAGTGGATGATGCCAAGCAAGTGGTGTTTAAGTTAACCAGGTTAAAAATATATACTGGCATACAGATGTCTTTATTTTTAATAAGGGTTGAACAGAATGTTCCAGCTTTATATTAAAAACAAGATGGACCTTAATATTGCTGATACATGAATATGTTAACATCGTTATTGAGTGTGGACGTTCCACTGTTGTTAAAGTTACTAAAGTAACTACCCAGCAATGAGCAGAAAGATCTAGATAATGCTGTGCATACTATGCTAATGATGCCGGGCTGATGGAATTTATGGAACAAATAAAACAATTTTCTCCTGAACATTGTTCACATACAGTGCAAATGGACACTTTTAATTAGCTAAAATGTATATTAATGTTCGCTGTATTTCAGACCCTCTTTAGGTATCAACCTTTCAAAATCTGATGAGTGAGTGGAGTCATTCAGGAAGTGACCTATCAGGTCAGGCAATAGTTCCCGACTTGGTATATATGGGTTAGTTATAAAGAAACCACAGTAACAGTGCACACAATACCCTACTTTGATGAGGGTTAGTGTATAATATTTGTGACTGATGATAATTTAATGCTCAAAACTAATTTGCCAGTAGGATGACGCAATTCAGGAATAGATTTTGTGCATAAAGCTAGATGTACACCACCATGTCAATTGATAAGTCAGTTATCAATTTATTGTGCCAAAATAATTCTATTTGAGAGAAAATACCATTGCCGACTACCAGCGTTGCACAGCTTTATATAAAAACATAACTATACAAAGGCTGAATATATAAAGAGAGTGAGAGAGCACATGTGCTACAAGTGGTCACATGCAAGATTCTGAGCTCCCTTTTTCTGTTTCTTTTTTTTGGGGGGGGGGGGTCATTATAGGTTTTTGCGGAAGAAAATTGAAGAAAAGCAGACTATAGATCCAGAACTTACAACACTATGGTTTTCTTGGGACTACAGCTCTGCAGAATGTTGGAAAATTGTGATTTTTTTGTCTTTTGTTTATGAGTGAACAGAGCCTGAACGTAAACAAACCAGCATGACAATCTATTTATGAATACATTGTGACACAATTGATTGGACTATATTATCGCTCAGATAATCAGACAATGGGTATGCCACATTGGCTCTGTAAGTATGTTTTATAACCAAAAAAAGGAAAGAACTGAAATAAGGAAAGGTAAGACTAGCCAAAAATCGTCTGTTAGAGGAACAAGAACAAGGGTGAGTAAACAAAGTGTGGAAGATGTGACTGTGAAAGGTGTGAAAAACGCAAAGAGTGATGCAAGTTGGACTTGTTTTGTATGCAAGCTGCATCTTAAAATTGATGATGATAAGATACTTGAATGCGATGGTGGGTTCCAAAACCACTTTTGTATGAAATGCATTTGTATGGCTGATGAACACTTTGAAACCGTGCAGAGGCCAGATTGTTTTTGGTTCTCTGTGTGGAAAAAACAAGGCAAAGGCAGCAAGGGAGACCTGGTACACAGCAAAGAGATAGTGACGAAATTGATAAATTGGTATGAAATAATCTTGAAGAAGTGAATAGGAAAATTCAAACACAGGAGAGTAAAATCAAAACAAAACTAAACAACTATGTGAAAGAAATACCAGAGAAAATCAGCAAGTCATGGGCAAAACGAGCTGGCAGCAACCAAAATGGAAACTACTCAGACAGATCATAAAAGGATTATTCAGGAGACTATGATAGAATGGAAGAAAGAAGAAAAATCAAGGGAAAATTCGAGAAGAGAATATAATCAGTTACAGAGTACGGGAAAGTAATGACGAAAGTACTGAGAGTTTTTCCAGACCTTGTGCGCAGAAGTGTCAGTACTTTCAAACATTGAAACTAAAGGAGTTATCAGACTTGCCAAAAAGAAAGACTTGGGCCAAACAAGGCCCTTAAGAATATCACTGAAGGACCGCAGCAATAAAGAAAAAATAATGTTAAATTTGTGGATTCTAAGGAATTTACAAGACAAATTCAAGTTGATTTGTGTAATGAACGGCTTAACTCAAGAAGAAATAGAGGCGATAAGAGTCAATGCGACTGAGGCTAGAGCAAAAACTCAAGCTGAGGATGGAAACTGGATTTTTCCAAGTGCACAGCCCTACATGGGCACTGAAATTAGTCCCACTGAAGAGAAGGAACACCAATAGAAAACTCTCGAAAACATTATTTAAACAAACAACATTGTACTGAAGTAAAGCATGAGAAGTAATCGCTTAGAACATTGTACACCAATATTGATTATATAACAAACAAAAAGCCCGAGTATTTTGCTATAGTAAGTGACTATAACCCACTATAATAGTAACAACACAAACTAGTCCAAAAAACTCGAGGTTTAGTATGACAAGAACTGAACTACACAAGCCAGGATATACATTTTTTTTTACAAATGCTGAACAAGGTGTTCAGGGTATCTCTGTTGTATATAGGAAACTGTACACCCTGTGGAAATAGACAAATCAAAATTAACTCAATTTACAGAGGTTGTTCCTGTTGAAATAAGCTACGTGGAGGGGACAACTTTTGATTACGGGTATTTACAGAAGCCCAATCTCAAGCATAGATAACAATGGAATGTTAAATCAGCATATCCAAAACTGCACAAGGCTAGGGTATTCTCATATGCATCTTCCAGGAGACGTTAATCACCCAGATATAAAATGGAACAACAAAGGTGGTTCCACTCCAACACTGAGACACGAAGCAGGAAAATTGCTAGAGGAAATATGGGACTTGTACTTATGCCAACACATAACTTTCAACACAAGGCATCAAATTAACCAAGAATCTAACATATTAGATTTGATACTACCAAATGAAGAGAGTATGATAAATAATGAAAGCACCCCTTTGATAGAATGACCACCTTGTGATCGCTTTTGACTACAAATGTTATACCCAGGAAACATACAAGAAGAATACATGTTACCAATATCCAAAGGGGAAATGAAACTCAAATGATAAAGATCTTCAGATGGATTGGGCATTATTATTAAGGGATAAAGATGTTGACAAATGTTGAAAAATTGTCTCTACAATTCTCAAGAATGCATAAGAAAACAATATTTCTCAGAAAACATTACAAATGGACGGAAAAATAAAGCAAATTGGATCAACCAAAAGACAAAATGCAAACAACAGCAGTCAGGAAGCACTACAGCCACACCTCCACTTTACAGAGTATTCAAGTTGACAGACATTAAGGAATTATGGGAGCACCATCTAAGGGTAGCCATAATTTCCTCCACTGATGTGTTGTGTAACCAGGAGTCAAAAAAAGCTCTGGAAAAAACGGGATTTTTATTCTTTATTGTCTGCGACTGTGGTCTGTCCAGATTCAGAAACTTTTGTCAACTGGAGAAATTACCTGGAACAGGCTTTATATGGAATATAGTTATCAATAGGAGAGCTGGATTTTTGCGATTAAACACCCCATTTTGGGGGGTATTGGCCATTGGTAAATAGAAACCAGGGAAGACAATAAAGATGGGCAGTATGCATACATCAAAATACATAGGATAACTGCCTGACAACTAACATAAGAAATACAATAAAACCACATAATTATACGGCTTCTCCACAGTTCTTTAAACACTCCTGGGTTCTCCTGAGTCGAGACGCAAGAAATAACAAATTTTTCCTAGAGGCCAGAGAGCCATATGTAATGAATAAGAACCTGTAAGGCTATATTACCTAAATTTCTTTCCCTAAAGCCATACATCATGCAGGTATTGTCAGTAATAATATGTGCATGTCCATTGTGTTGCACTAGGGCTAACTGAACTACCAGACCTTCTGTACCTATAGTCGAAGTTGAATATGGCAGTTTAATTGCTATAGATCCATGTTGGCACACATTTTCCAAGGGCATTGCATCCACATACATGATTTCGGATGGTGTATCAATGAATTCCCATGAGAGCTTTTGCAGTTTTGTAATATTATATCTAAACACCTTATCAGAACATTTTTACAGATAGCAATGTTGAGTCCATTGCAACTGAACTGTTGGTATGTTTTTATTTTCTTATTTAGTTTGTGTATATATATTGCAATAAATGCAGCTCTGAGTTTGATGATAATTGAAACAAACACCGAAAATTTTACCTGGCTGCAGGGCTGCATGAACATCTGGAGAAGCTTCTTAAGGACCTCAGCACATTGGCACTGCTGGATATCACAACAGCAAGGACCAACCCTAAAATATGAATAAGCATTTGTCTCAAAACAAGCAAGTCCCAGTGGACCTTAAACTGCATCCAACTGGCGAAAATTTGGATGGTATGTCACTCCAATGCTCTTGCTGAAAGAGTGACCTCTGAAGGTTTCTTGACCATTACGCGTTATACCCTATGTTGTCACCTTCCTCAGTGTGCTGATGACAATACAATTTTTATGACAACCAATATATATGCATTCCCGGCTATCCTCTTTCATACAGTGTTCTTTTGCAGAGCCTTGGCCTGGGCTGGTTTACACCAATCATGAAGAGGCTTCAAAGTTCCTACATGATAAGTATACAAGGCATAAAATGAGACAATTAAGCGTCACTGTGTTATGGACTTTGACATGAATTACAATGATGTTTAGGCCCTTATCTTCACCACATGCCTCCCCTCACAAATGCTACTCCGAGCCAAATCTCTCCCCACATGCCTGCTCTCTACACAATGAGTTTGACGATGACAACCAGATAACTTCTCAGGGTTTTTTTAGTTGCATATCAACTATTCCCTGCAAACCCTTGAAGTAGCTGGACCTCCACTTGAGTTTCATATGGCCTTCAAAAGTGATGGCAAAAACCACTACAATTTTAAGGACATAAATCCAGTTGTCCTCCAGCCACATATTGAGTTCGAAACCATGCTGGGAGGTGCATGTATGAGTGGCGGCCAGTCACAAGATCCACTTCAATACTCAGTATGAGATAATCAACATCATTGAGCCGCACCTGACCATACAGAGCTATTACATGTCGATCAAACTCTCATATGGAATGCCTACGAACCACTTCATTGACCTGGTGGCATATGGGTCATTCAATCCAAGAGCAAATGTTCAATGAAAGCTTCTAAATCCACAATGCCACCACAATGTTATGGATGTAAACCATGATAATCAGGTGCCGGACACATGATATTTTGGTGGCCTGACATGACAATCCCATACTTGTCTAAGACCTGGATAAGGAAGTGCCTTGATGCACATACTCTCGCTGCTTTGAAGACAATATTAGCTTCCATAGAAAAGTTTGCCATGGTATACTGGTCCTTTAACCAGGATATAAAGCAAGGCTTTCACTGTCTCTGTGAGTCGTCACCACATGGCAACTAGGGTGTTAACGCCAAGGAAAATTTTAAGGCCCGTGCATTAGGCACTTGCCAAGTGGTATCCCATAAATGCTGGAGTGCATCAGCACACCACTGGGCTATCCATTTCTCTAGAAGCACAATTTATGGCAGCAGGGGCCAGAGACCAAGAGCTGTTAGATGAAGGTACAACTGGGTAGGGCATGGGTAATCTCTCATGTCATGGATTAAGCTGTGCCGGGTTAACTTTGGTCATAGGAACATTCCAAAGTCCTTCACTGTCAACAGCGGTTAGACTTTTGGATACGCATGCGCCTGCTAAGGCAATAGCATGGATAACACAAGCTGTCTTGCAGCAAAAGGCATATTGCATCCTATAGACTGTCGTTTACAGTTTGGCTATCAACGAGTTAGGTCGTATTTATTTCTTTTTTATAAGATTTTTTTAATGGCTTCGAGTTACGTTGAATATGGTGGTGGCTTTCCATGTGTATATGTCCCAACTGCACTTTCGCATTTTTTAAAAGGTGAGTGACGTACACAATCAGAGCGTCAGCTGACTAATTATACTTTTGGGTGACTTGGTCGCTTGGATTTTTTCTCGGCACTTGCGCTTTGACTTTTGAATGGGAAGCAGCGCTATTCAATGCAAGGTGTGGTATCTCTCCCCCAGCGAGATACAAGCAGCTGGTTGAAGTGCTTATAATCGCTGCCCTAAAGCATCTTGAGAATGGATGGAACCGCCATAAAGTCTCAAAGTAAAAAGCGAATAAGTATTTAAATTTAATTTGTTTGTTATAAAATACATGTTCTTTTCTTTCATGCCAAGTAGACGCATTTTTACCCATTGACCTTGATACGGTTTGTAGTGAAATATAAGGTTTAAAATGTCTATCATGGCGTTGTATGTAAAGCATAGAAAATATGCATGTAAGATTATGTTGATAATTATATTTCGTCAACTGTGGGACGAAAGGAACGCGATTTTGTGAATTTAAATCTGTTTAAAATGCGAGAGAACTGATGTTCCCATTTCAACGCAATATTGTCTTAAGGTTTATAGTGTATGTATTCTAAAAATAATGTTAATTACCGTTTTAGTGAATCTCTCATTGTTCCTTCATCTTTGTTGGAAGTGATGTCAATAAAATGGTTCTCAACCATAGTAAGCCTAGTCGACTTGAATTGTGGTAGCAAGTTTGTGCGCGACAAAAAGAATTCAAGACTCTATAATTCCATGATGTCCCCGTTTCTGCTTGTCGTCGCTGTATAAGAAGGACTGCGAAAAGATATTATATGTATAAATGTCTTCATTTCGGCCCGTGGACGTCTTGTTCTCGCTGGGGAGGGGGATGCCTTCCTATGAGTGGTCTTCGTGACTAATTTAACTGTGTTTTTTTCCATGAAGTCCCTGTTTCTGCTTGTCGTCGCTGTACAAGGACTGGGGAAAGATGTTATACGTATGTCTTCATTTCGGCCCGTGGACGTCTTGTTCTTGCTGAGGAAAATACTTTGTGTCCGTCCGTGAGTGGTCCACATTATTTTGGGTGCTTGCATGTCGCCATTTCAGTGTATTGGCAGCAGCTACCACGTGCCACATGTGTAAAGTGTACCTGGGTGATACCTTGATTTATGTAACTGTTACAAACGTCATTGACTTTGCAGTGCAAAGTGTTGCCTGGAGTACATATCATTATAATGGAAAGTTGACTGTGGACAAGTTCGCTGACATATTCTTTTATAGCTTTACATTAAGGTTGGGATAATCTAGGAGCCTTTACAATCAAGGTATTGTCTGCATCAACTGACAGCCGTCGTCCGCTTCACTGTTCGCCGGTTTGTCGTCCCTTCAGCACTCCTGTGTCATGGCAACCTAGAGTAACTCTTTTGACCTCTTGGTGTGTGTAGTTCAAGTCTGCATTATATCGCTCCAAGCCTGCGTCACGCATGGATTTTTTGCAGTGTATTTTTCTGAACTTTATTGACTTTATTGCCGGTATCTACATCTGGAAATATACACGAGGATCTCTGTGAGTGCAAGTATTTTATTTATATCATTACATACATTTCTAGTTTTTGGATCCATACTATTCATAGCAATAATTGTTGTATATGATTGTCAGATATGGCATCAGTAGCAGAGGTGAAAAAAGCTAGAAGGGTTGCTAAGATCAAATTCACCAAGTCATGTATAAGATCAGTAGATCTATCAAAGAAGAAAGTGACATTGCTTTGCTCTCACAACAGGTAAGTCTCTTAAAGGCCACGTTTACAGAGTTTGCAGACGCTCATGATGAAGTTGTTACAGTCGATATGGATGAAGAAACTGAGCACCAAAAGTACTATTTACAAGCCGAATCTGATTATCTATCAGTTCTGGACCATGCCCAATCAGTTATAAAGATTAAAAGCGCAAATGTTACAGCTCAGAGCTCCGGTCAAGGTCTAAAGGAGATGGTAAACCTCCTTAGCCTACCTAAATTGGAACTTGACGTTTTTGATGGCTCTCCTCTCAAGTATCATTCATTTATCAAGACGTTTAATGCTAATGTAGATAAATTGACTGATGATCCCGATAGCAAGATAGCGTGTCTCTTACAATATACGTCCAGAGATGCCCATTACTGTTGTTGGTGTCCATATTTTGGGTGTTGATAAAGGCTATCAGCACGCTAGAAATACTTTAAGAGAGATGTATGGCTCAAAACATCTAATCAACGATAATATTTTAAAGAATTTCGCAAAGCCAAACCAGTAAAAACTGCTGCATACATGCGTCAACTCAAAATATCATTCATTTGTCAAGGCATTTGACGCTAATGTAGATAAATTGACTCATGATCCAGATAGCAAGAGAGCGCGTCTCTTACAATATATTTCCAGAGATGCCCATGATGCTTTTGTTGGTGTCCAGATTTTGGGTGTTGATATAGGCTATCAGCACGCTAGAGAAACTCTAAGAGAGTTGTATAGCTCAAAACATCTGATCACTGAGAACATTGTACAAAGCAAAACCAGTAAAAACGACCGCAGACATGCGTCAACTCAGACATGAGTTAACACATGCCCAGGATATACTAATTGATCTGGGGGCAGTCAGTGAGGTATATGCGCAGGTTATTGTATTTGATATTGTTGCGCATCTTCAAAATTTCATACAGTGCAGATGGCGCAAAGACGACTTTAAAAAAATATGACAAAGGGGAATATCCTAAGTTCCCAGATTTAGTGAACTTTGTTAAACTTGTTGCAAATGAAATGTCTGATCCATTATGCGGGGTGGAAGCTGTAACTGATCGTATCAAGCAAAAGAAGCATGTAACAGTTAATGCCACTCACACGCAGGATAGTTCAAAGGGTCGCAGGTGCAAACGAGGTAAAAGTAATCCCGGCAATACAAATGTAAATGTCGCTGCTACATCTGATGTGTTGCAGTCGCCGCATGTTGGTACAAGTATACATGACAGGGGTAGTTCCAAGGTGTGTAAAATGTGTTCTGCTCCTAATGTTTAAGCCCGCTGTCCCGACTTCAAATGTTTATCTCGAGCTGATCGCATTGTGTTTGTCTAAAACCATGGCTTACATATAAACTGTTTGGACAATCATCGGCTAATGTTATATAAATGTAGGTTATAACATTTTTGGGTGAATTTTGGCAACAGTGCTGAAATTTATCTTACGAATGTACTGAGTTCAAGAAGTGATATTGCCAATTTTTTGTGACGGTTTAGATGTTTGGCTGGCCATTTTCCAAAACGCTCCCCATCAAAGTTGCCCATATCCAAAAAGTGCATGTAACGTTTGAATGAGACATGGTATATGTATGATCTTGGTGTTTATTATGGGGTTTTTAAGAATTCCAGATCCCATAGCGCAATTAAAAAGACATTTATAGGTAGTCTAAAACCTCAAATTAAAGATGGCTACCATCCGAAGTCTGTACAATGTATTTGTTTGGTATATAACTCTTGATAGAATTCTCTCTCCCTGTCAAATATGTGAACACACAATTCACATCCCATGAGCACTTATCCAAACCACAACTCATCTGCTGAGCACAGGGCCATCTACTGATCCTCTAGTTCTAGTGGTAGTATTGGTGGTGGTAGTAGCATGCTCTTTCTGCACATGATTGCATGGAATGTATGTATGTATGCACATACATATGTATGTATGTGTGTATGTATGTATGTATGGATGGATGGATGGATGGATGGATGGATGGATGGATGAATGGATGGGTTCTCATAGACCAATGGGACACTCTTGGAAGCAAATCGGGACCCTTCATCCAACTCATGACAACAGAAGCAAGATCCACTTTCTGGAAGACCTTGTCCACACTGACAGTGATGAGACTTCATCTATACAGCACTCAGTGGCAACCTCCACCTTGGCAGTCGATAAAATGGCTATGGTTCATGAGCTAATAGCAGTGCAGGATTTCAAGAGTGGCAAAGATCTTGCTAGAGCATATGTTAAACTTACTGATACGAAGGCTCAGGGCTATGGTCCTGTTCTGGTCATTTTTGACAACTTTACCCATCCCAGCTCATTGAAGGAAAACACCTGAGAGCAACAACAAGGCAAGCTCAAGAAAATCAGATGCATCAAAGTTGGGGATTCGACTAAGATCATCTACAAGTCCACTTTCCCTGCAAGTAGTGCAACAACGGATTCCCTCACACTTTACCTGGCTATGGAACTTGTGGACAACAGTGAGGTGAACATCGTCACTGTCACCCACAGGAGTCTGATGGTGAACTGCAACTGCCATGTTGCCACCAAGGTGAGCACTCAAGAAGGAGCTGATATGCTCATGTTCCTTCTTGCTGTCGATATTGTAGCTTCTAGGGGCACTGTCTACATCTATATACAGGATACTGATGCCCTTCTGTTGGCTCTCCATAGAGTACCACAACTTGGTAGAAGATCTGCACTGATCATAGGTACTAAAGAAAGTTGTTGAATCATACTGTTGTGGCCCATCTATGATGCTCTTGGTGCTAAGAAGGCAGCTGCCCTAAAAAAAACGGCAGGTACACGTGTACCTGCCGTTTTTTTTTTAGGGCAGCTGCCTTCGTATCACATCAGAGGGAAGGAGAAAGCTGCACGCCTTTATTCATTGATAGATGTGTCTACAAAGTTTCCTGGTTGTACCTTAAATGGTTTTGGAGATATGCACTTTAATTTCGGAAAGATGAAATGACTGACAGACGGACAAGGACAAATCTATGTGTCCCGCACGTTAAGGAGCCTTCGTTTATTTTACAGTTTTGTTAAACCTTTCTACTGGGCACAGAGAATATGAAATGGTTTGTCTTTGTCATCATTTGTTGGGTAGATATTCATACCTTAGCATATAAAATGTCATGGATGGGACATTATGAACAAAGGACAAGATGTATATGAATTTTTAATTAAGATTTCACCATCATTGTTTGCAATTATGTTTCAGCTTCGCTCCTGTTCGATGAAACTGTCGATTTACATCCTGATTCATTTCTCACTCTCAATGTTCATCACTTGTGGAACTTTGAAAATTTAGGCAAGTATCATCAAAACATGTCTGTTTTGGATAGAAAAGTTCTTAAGCTTTGGGAAGATACTTGTTGCAAAGTAGGGAATCATTACTATACCATGAAAGGAGCCAGAGGAGAAAATTCCTAATAATTACTCTATCGCCAGGAAACGGGCTTGACATCTTAGTTAATTGTCTACATAAAGAGGGTATACACGATATATAGGATCAGGAAATATCCAAGCTACTTGAAGAAGACTTTGCAAAAATTGTCACTTACGACTCTGTATTAAATTCCTTACATGCATGGTATCCACTGCATCATTGTGTATTTAATCCAAAGAAACCTGTGAAGCTCAGAGTTGTGTATGACTCTGCCTCATGTTTTAAAGGCAAGTCATTAAATGAACGGATTTTTCAAGGTCCAGACTAAATAAGTTGCTGTATGTCTTGTTAAGATTTTGTCTCCACGGATTTGCTATGCAGGCCGATATTAAAGCCATGTATAGCCTAATACGTATTCCCGAGCATGATCATGATGCGTCATGTTTTTTGTGGTTCAAGGACGGGAGTCATACTCATTTGCACTTGACTAAGCACTTATTTGATGGAGTCTGGTGCACAAGTTCAAGCACTAATGCGCGTCATAAGACCATTTCAGACAATCCTAAAGTAGATCCACTTATCAAAGATGCAATCACTAAGTGTATGCATGTTGACAATCTCAGCAAGTCGGTTAAAACTAGACAAGAGGTACACAAAATTGTAATTGGTGTTCCTGCCCCTTTGCAAACTGGAGGTTTTGAGCTGACAAAGTTTGTTGTTAATGACAAAGAGCTATTGGATGAGATACTGTTAGCTTTCCAAGCTGAAGAGCTTCATAATTTTACTCCCGATTCAGTGAGAACACTAGGTATTGTATGGAATATACATGAGGACACCTTTTCCTTTTCCCTCCAGAATTTGTCTCATGACCCGATCACAAGACGCAACATGCTCAGTTTTATCTCTTAAATTTATGACCGGGTTGGTCTTATCACGCTTTGCGTTCTTCCAGGTTAGTTACTTTTCCAAGAAGCTACCAAGTCAAATTTAGGTTGGGATGGTGAGGTTCCATCTTATATAAAAGAGAATTGGCTTGCATGGGTGCAGTGTCTTTCTGCTATCTGTGACGTTAGCTTTCCTTTATGTGTTAAATTACCTGCATTTGATGATGGCTTTTACGAGTAACATATATTTGCTGATGCAGGAGAAACAGCCTTTGTTCGTGTGCCTATCTTAGATGTGTCAGTGTCAAAGGTCAGGTTTCGTGTCAGCTCCTCATGAGCAAGGGGTCATGTTGTCCCTATCAAGCATTGCACGATCCCCAGACTTGAACTACAGGCTGTTGTTGTTGCAGCCAAAATATTGTCTATTTTGCCATTGGAGTTCGATTTGTCAACAATACCAGTTTTCGTATGGAGGGATTCTATGATTGTACTCGGTTATATCACCAATGAACAGGTAGATTTCGTGCATTTGTAGAAAACAGAGTGGCTGCAATTAGAGATCTTAATGATCCTGTTGATTGGTGACACATATATTCTGTGCATAATGCGGCAGACTTATTGCCAAGACCAGGTATTTTGACAGCATCAAGCATCCCCATTGAAGGCTGGAAGCATGGACCGATTTGGTTGAGTTCATGCTCACCCTCGTGGCATCAAATAATGACAAACGTTTTTATTTTTATCCTATACTCCTTCCCCACAACCATATGCTATTCCCGCTCTTGTTAGGAGCTTTCATGTAAATGGTCATGTTGGCTGTGAGTGGACTTTTATAAAGGAGAAATACTGGATCATCAAATCTTGTACTCTGGTGCCACGTGTTTTGAGAAAGTGTATGTATTGTAAGAGGCTGTATGCAAAACCATCTAGCCAGTATATGTCTAGTCTCCCTCTTGAGCGTTTTGAGTCTGGCCTCCTACCCTTCAGTTACGTAGGTATCGACGTGCTTGGCCCTTTTCAAACTTAAGTCCATTGAGCAATAAAGAAGCGTTACGGATGCATCTTCACATGTATGACCACCAGAGCTGTCCACATAGAAATGCTTCACATGTTGGATGCAGAGTCGTTTCTAAATGCCTTTAGGCATTTTATAGCGCGTAGAGCTCTTCCAATTAAAGTGTTTTGCAATAATGGAGGAAACTTTGTTAAAGGAGAGCATGAGCTTTGAAAAGATTTTTTGCTTCACTCTCGGATGACCTTAAAATCGTATGCCACATCTCGCTTGATTGAGTTTAACTTCAACCCGTCTTTGTCTCCTCATAGAGGTGGTGTGTGGGAGCACATTGTCGGTACTATTAAGAGAGTATATCGTGCTGTTCTCCACAGAGGCACTCATCTTACAGACAAGGTTTTAGGCACCAGTCTTTGTGAGGTAGAGTCCATTATAAATGGTAGCCCTTTAACTAAGTTAAGTGATGACCCGCGAGATTTAACGCCACTTACTCCAAATCATCTGTTGGTTTTATGTCAAGGAACTAGCCTTCCTCCTGGCGTGGGTTGTGCCGCAGATGCATACCATTTGCGTTGGAAGTTTGTTCAACATCTTGCCACAGAGTTTTGGTCTAGATAGATCAAGGAGTATTTGCCGCAACTTCATAAGAGATGTAAGTGGACTGAGATATCTGAAAATGTCAAGGAAGGAGAGTAGGTTTTAATTGTTGATTCCGGGCTTCCCAAAAGTTGTGGCCTCTGGCAGTGGTCGAAGAGGTTTTCCCTGGTGCTGACGGGAAGGTTCTTTCAGCAATGCTTGAGATACAAGCTAGCCAATTGCATAGGCCCATTACACGTATTGTCAGATTAGAGTTGGATTGTTCTTGAATGCATGATCTTGGGATAAACGTTACCCCATACTTTATGTGCCTGACCAGTACAAGTTATGTACAGGATTGTTGTTCATGCTGTTGGTTAATTGATATAAATAATACATATTATTTTGCAAGCATTTAAGTGCTCGATACTTTTTCCTCAGGCGCTTATTAGCTATATTTTTGTCATTGACATGCCGAGTCGTTACCATTTTTATGGTCAGATGATCTCATGTTAATGGAGTCATTTGTGTAATGGTATTCTGGTAAGGATAGAAGGTTTCTTCTTTGGCTGTGTTTTTGAAACAAAAAATGTTACAGCTGACCATTTTCTGACCTAAGTGCTGTTGTAGGTTGCTGAAGAGCTCCTCCCACCTATTCTATAGAAATTATAAACGGCGAACAAAAGGCTAACAAATATACAAAACACGTGCCACTACCGAGCAAATGCCATGTAATAAATTACCATATTTCTCCTTGAAAAAAGTGCTGATCAGAGATAGGGTGCTTATAGTTTGCTAGTCTAAGGTTATGATATAGACATGTAGTTATCGTATTTGTGATTTGATAATTGTTAAGAGATATATGATATTATTTCCACACAGGATTTGGGAAATCCAGCATTGGGGGTATGTCGTTTACGGTTTGGCTGTCAACGAGTTAGGTCGTATATATTTGTTTGTTTATAAGTTTTTTTTTATGGCTTCGAGTTAAGTTGAATATGGTGGTGCCCTTCGATATGTATATGTACCAACTGCACTTTCGCATTTTTTACACGTGAGTGAAGTAGCCAATCAGAGGGTCAGCTGACTATTTATACTTTTTTGTGACTTGGTGGCTTGACTTTTTTCTCGGCACTTGCACTTTGACTTTATAGGGGGAAGCAGTGCTTTTCAATTCAGGGTGTGGTATCTCTCCCCCCAGCGAGATACATTCGGCTTGTTGAAGTTCGGCTTGTTGAAGTTTTTTTACGCCCTTAATTGCTGCCCTAAAGCGTTTTGAGAATGGTTGGAACCGCCATAAAGTCTGTAAGTAAGAAGAGAATACGTAGTTAATGTCTATTATTTTGATATGACATACATTTTCTTTTCTTTCATGCCATGTAGACGAATTTTATCATTGACATTGATACGGTGTGTAATGAAGTATAAGGTTTAAAATGTTTATCATGGCATTGTCTGTAAGGCATAGAAAATGTTAACTTGTGTAAAATTATGTTAATAATTATATTTCGTCGACTGTGGGACGAAAGAAACGCGATATTGTGAATTTAAATCTGTTTAAAATGTGAGTGAATTGATGTTCCCATTTCAATGTAATATTGTGTTAAAGTTTGCAGTGAATATATTCTAAAGTCAATGTTTCTTACTGTCTCAGTGAATCTCTCGTTGTTCCTTCATGTTGGTGGAAAGTAGTGTCAATAAAATGGTTCTCAACCATAGTAAGCCGAGTCGACTTGGTTTGTGGTAGGAAGTTTGTGTGCGACATAGACAAACTGAGGCACCGGGTTTACATCTAGCCCTTTCAGGCTCTAATGCATGTTCATAGCAGCGCTACTACCAGCTTACACAAAAAGGCCACACTCCCGCATAGGTGGACCTATCTGGCCCTGGATATGGTCATGCAAAAAGTTTGGCAAGCAATTCAGTTTTAAGATCTGGCAATGACAATGTTTTCGCTCCTTGAGTGGCTATCAAGGCCCTTGGGCCTGTGGCTACTCATGACATCACTAATCATGTTGCCTATACCAAGGCCAGTGGCCCATGGTGGTCAGAGGGAGTGACCTAATTTAAGAGGCACTGGGAAGGGAGGTGCACATCCATACTTTGAAGTGCCTTAAAAGGGCATTCCGGGACTGATCTGCTGATTGTTGTGTGACAGCACTGGGTCGAGCAGCAACTAAAGAAAAAGCAGGCTCGTGAGCAATGTTCCAATTCTGTCGGCAGCTAAAGCACTGGGTTGCTTAGGGGAGCATAGTCTCACAAGTGACAGCCACTTTGGTAGAAGCCTTGGATTCTTCACACCACCTTTGGTTTGCTGGACGCTCTATGGATGCTCAGCATGAGGCACAAATTTCAAAGGCAATACATATGACACTGTTACTCATGTAACAGGTACACTCCAAAGTAACCAGATTGTGGACTATCACATAAGTAATAAACTTCCCAAATCACACAAACTCCTTTTCTCAATGATTGTCTTGCCAGGTGAGCTAAAGCATGTCCTGAGCCAGGCAAAGGAACCTTTGAAACCATACCCACTGATATAGGCAGATCACTCCATGGCACTTCCTAGATCCATCAAGCATGAACAAAGGATCTGAGTGAAAGGCAATTTTGATATTGTGACACGATGGTGCTTGCAAAAAGAACTACCACTGAAAAAAAATAAAATAAAATAAAACAACTGGGCTCACATTGCTCAGCTGCAGCCACAACTGACTTGGTACCTGGTCATAGGTGCCACTAAGTAGTAGTCTAAGACATTTACAGGTCAGTATCATAGTTCTCAAACCGGTTCAAGTGGAAAACTGTCCAAATCTTTACACAACAGCCAAAAGTGAATATCCGCCAAGCAATATATTATTGATTGAATAGTCATGTCACCTCAGAACAATTATGATGAAATTCCTCCTCTTTTGACAGCTTTACCAAATACGTTATATTTACAGAACAAATATAAATTAACCAAAATTTGAAATTGCAATGAACCAGAACTGATCAGGATTTTATGTAATTTTGTGGAAGTGAATGAATGTTGTGTAAATTGTCATGTAAATCAAAACATTGTAGGTCAAATGAAGACACAATTTATTGATGCTCATCCAAAATAATCTCTGATGATTTATTCACTTTTCCATTTGTGGTAGATCAGGAGTCAACAGGCCATTTTTGTTAATGAGAACCTTACCATAAATGTTGGGTGTTTAATTGTTTTTGCCACTTTATCCACAAGGCACATAAGCATACTCATCATGCATCACTTGCAGGCACTGAACAATTTCTTGATTTATCAGCACAGGATCTCATGGTTCTTTGGGTGTTGTCTGTAATTTTCTTATTCTTTTTGTAATGATATGCCTTATTTCACTGTAAGGCAATCTCGTCTTTACCTTCACATTTGTCATGAAGCCATCAAAATACTTGCCAACCATCTGGTGCTCCATAGCATTAACATCATGAACTAAGATAATACCAGCAAGTCCCGAAAGCTAGCTCAGCAACAGGCCAATTTGTGCTCCAAGAACATAACAAAACTGTGGTTCTTAGTCTCCGCGCCACCTCTGGGATGGCCCCTGGGCATTTAGTCAAATGACAAGCCAGATTGACATAGAAATGGACAGCCAAGCCAAGGAGCAAGGGCTCTTGAGAAATTACCAGAGGATGCTGCCAGTGTGTTACCCGCAGCCATTCTGGAGGTCAAACTGAAAAAGGATCCGCCTTTCAACCATATGTTAGGCCCTTTCATGATAGACCCACCTCAGCACTTCACTGAGATTGGATGAACTTGTTCTTAGAACCCCTGCAGGTTGTAAATGGTTGCTTCTCAAGTCAACTCAAGCACCTGGAAAGGTAGAGAAATATAGGTCAAAATAGGTGTTTCTATTGTTTTCTAACTAAAAAATGGTCAAAGGAGTTAAGTCCTATATAGTGGCCTTCTATGAGCAAATTGGACAAAAATATGGACTTGTCTTTTAATCACTGAAATATTAGTATTTTCTTTTTGTAACCACATAACACTTCTATGATCACATCAGCTCCTATTTTTAGGGGTCATTGTATTCAGTTCCTAAAAAGGAAACTTGTTAATGGGTTTGTCTTTTGATCTCTGCAAAATGCAATATCTTCCTTTCTCAACTACAACACCCCTGTATGAATCAAATGTATCACAAGCGAAATTAACCTTTCTGTTTTTCGTAACATTATTGGCATATAAAGTAAATAAAAAGGCGAATTTCATTATTGGCTGTATATGAAGTTCCGTTTTAGGCATAAAGAAATGAAAATGGCCAGGAGAACGGACCTGTCTGAATTATCACACTAAGTTCCAGAACAAGAACTGGTTCAGGCAGAAGGGACGAGCCTTGTGGCATATAAGCACGTGAAGAGGTGCATATCTTGTCAAGCGAGGAAAAGAGACTTAATGATGCTGTACAAATGCATGGAGAAGAAATTCATGGCCAAATCAACAAAGAAGGCCCACAATGGACCATAGAACATGTTTTACTCAGGTATAACAGACCTGCGTGCACAAGTGAGCACCAGATCTGTCTGTCTTGTTCAAATGGTTGTTAAAAAATCAATTGGTGAATGCAATCAAAGGTGGTCAAAGGCCTGTATTTGTCCCTTTTTCAACTCACAAGTTATCATTATTGCACGATTGCAATTTTAAACTTAAAGTGTAAAATCTGATTCCCTACAAACTGTTGGTGTTTGTCTCCAAATCTGTTATAGGTTGTTGTTATTAAAAGTATTTTGTTGATATGTTTAGAAAAAAGTACAAAAATATTTAATCTGGAAAAGTGGAGACTTTGTTGCTTAGTTCATATAGGTAAATGTACATTGGGTACTCTTATTTTGAACACCTCTATCCACAATGACTAGTGATGTGAAAAACATTACGTCGCATAAGAAATATTTTACCATATGTCAATTCACAACAAGAATGCTAAAGGTGCGTAAATTAAAGTACGCTGTCTCATGCTACAAGTGCATGTCCTCTATGCTTTTATGTCTTGGAACTGTTTGGATATAATTGCCACATAACTATAAGACATTGTAAATAAAATTGTTCTTTATTCATGCATCATATGCATACACATATGTAGAATGTCGATAGACTGATTTTACTTGTGCCCCACCAACACTAGCTATGCTTAGCTACTTCTGCCTTTATCAGAATGATTAAATGACACAGGGTGAGTGCAAACATGACACACTTTGATGTTATCAATTTATGAGTGTATCTTGTCAATGTTAACTTGTCTAGAGAAATAACTACCTTGTATTTGCTGATATATTTCTTCTTCCACATCCCAGAATAGCAAATTTCAATGGATAAATGGTCAGCCTTTAACATTTTCAAACTGGATATTTGTAAATGAGTCCTGTTCTAGGAATTACAATAAGATTAAAACGTTCGATTTGGACATTCAATTTGATGTACCATATGAAAAACACGCTTTGATAGAAAGGCACCTGCAGGGGAGAGGCTCAGGAATATGCGTTGGTATGATATATCGTAGACCCTGGACAAATGCAGGATGGGTAACGATGCCTTGTTTCGAAGAAATCAAACGGGCTGGCTTCATTTGTGAGCGTAATTCCTCCAGCAGACAAAGACAAAACACCTTGGCTGGACGAATGATGGTCCACCCTATTTACACAATTTTGAACCAACCCACATGCCCACGATTTTGGTTTGTTTCATCAAGAAAACAGTGCATATTGCCCTACATTGGTCATTATATTTGGACCCAATTTCGTGAGCTTGAACGCATTTGTTTTTCACAAAATGCTAGGACTGCTCAACTTGAAATGCATGAGATGGTAATCTTCAATAAAAGGTATCACGAAATAACAAATCTGTTTTGGAGAAGAATTCACATATTTCTTGATTATGTGCAGCTTTGTTCTCCTCATCACAATTCCTTGCCACTGTTAGAGATACACAACTGGCAACTTTTCAAAGAAGAGGTTCTACTTTTTGTTCAAGTGGCTTGGAAAAATAATCTCAAAATTGTGTTTTTATATGCTTCCCCACAAGCACTCTTGGAAGCAATGTTTGCAACATGTAAGCCATGGCCGTATATTTCCTTCATTTATGACAATTTTAGAAATCTTTCATCTGGAAAAAAGTTGGGCATAATGTGTGAATCAACACAAATGCTACTCTCGAGAAATTGTACGACCTTTCAATTTCAGTGCCAAAATTGGGATTGCATTTTAGAGCATTATGTTTGCGATGGGAGTTCTCATTGTGCTGATGGCACTGATGAATTACAGTGTAGTAATATCTGTACTAGAGAACACAAAGAAAACCAGTCATCACAATTCTGTGTCAGGATATGTAACCAACCAAATTGCCTATGTTCGTCCCTATATTTTCAATGCGCCACAGGTGGCTGTATACCTTTTTCTAGGGTGTGGGATAGGATACATGACTGCCCTGACAGAAGTGATGAAAATGATTACGACACATTGTTACCGTACAAAGAGTCTATATCATCAACACGTAGTTTCTTCACAAACTTTACGCCTTTGCAAAGAGACTTGTTTGGGAAAGATAGGAAAGAAACTCGAAGGATACGAGGACGAATTTTTTGTGCCAACAGTAACTGGGTCCCTTGCGACGAGCTGTCCGAAGACGAGGAGCAGTGCATTTTGCGTTCCCACATCTGTACATATGATGTTGACGTAGTGGGTAATTTAAAGTATTGTCACAGTGGCAAACATCTGTCTGGCTGTAGGGATTTTAGGTGTTCAGGAAAGTTCAAATGTCCAAAGTCGTACTGCATACCAATACAATTTTTATGTGATGGACAATGGAACTGTCCTCTGGGAGAAGATGAAGCTACCTGTAAGAATTACTCGTGTCCATTCCTGCTGCGATGCAAATCTGGTAGCTGCATTCATCCCCATGAACTATGTGATAATTTAATTCATTGCAATGACTCAAATGATGATGAATATTTATGCAATATTCCAGTTTGTCCTGAGCGATGTTTTTGCAACGGATTTGCTATTTTATGCAAAAATACGTCGCCCACCATTCTGTCTATACTATCACCTATGATGCGTGCTGTAACTGTATATTACAGTCTTTCTGCTATATGCGGAAATTGTCAATTTATATATCGCACCATGTATAAGCTCGATGTTTCAACAAACATGATATCAAAGCTGAACAAGAGATCGTTTTGCATGTTCAGACCTCTCAGGTATCTGGGCTTGAAAAATAATAAAATAATCTTATTACAAAGCTTCACATTTGAACACTTATCACACTTGATTTACCTGTTTCTCAGTGGAAATCCTCTACGATATATTATGGATCATGCGTTTGTGTCTTTATCCCACTTGCCCATTTTGAATCTTAAGAATCTAAGGATAAAAAATCTATATAAACATACATTTACTGGACTTCTTAAATTGGTTAAGCTAAATCTCTCGTACAACGGAATAGTGCATATACACAATGACACTTTCTTTAAATTGTCAGAACTATGTGTGCTTGATATAAGTCACAACCAGCTTGGTAGTTTTTACCGTGAATGGATTTCCCATATCCCCAAATTAGACGAGTTTCACAGCGACTTCTTTCAACTTTGCTGCCTAGGAACACACATCACAACTTGTAATTTAAAACCAAAAGACTCTTCTTGCTGTGGTAGCATGACACCATCCACAATACAGAATATTGTTTTGTGGGCATTAGTTTTTAATTTCGTCATATTAACATTAATCGTTACTCTCCTAGAAATACCTTCGTCAAACTTTGCAACTGATTCTGTTCTACAGAATATTTTGTATCTGTTTAATAGTGTTTCCTTTGTATACATTCTATCAATCCTAATTGCAGATTTATATTATGGGAGGGATTACATTATCTATGATGCTGAATGGCGGCAATCTATATGGTGCAAACTGGCATCAGTTTTATCATTCAGTGCACTTCTGAATACTACATTTTTGCAGTCTGTCAAAACAATTACACGAGTAATCAGTATTTTATTGGTCTTAAAACTGAAAAGTACGACATCAAATATTGTGCTTCTGGTTATATTTGCGAGTTGCACCACTTTATTTGTATTTTCGTTGTTTGCAAGTACTTGTGAAACTGACGAAAGACGTATTAAATTAATAAGACTGACATCAGCCCTCTGCATATCACCAGCTCTGTTACTCTCAAGTGATCAACGTTTAGTCTTTCCATATGCATTTATTGTATTCCAGACGTGCGCTTTTGTTTTCGACACCATGGGTCATGTTGCCATTTTAGCTCAAGTATACCGTAGCAGGCAAAGATCATGTAGGGCTGATCATGGAAGAAACCAGACGATATTCATAAATATTACTCTTATAGTAATGTCCAGAGTTTTAACTTACAGTTTCCAGTTGATAGTGTTTATCATGGGAAATAGCAATAAGCATCAACAAAGGGTTGTTAGTTTTATAGGCCTTTTAGCCTTGGCTGCGCCGGCCACTGTCATTCCGTGGATTACAGTACGTACCAATGAACATATAAAACGATGGTCCAGTGGTTAAAATGAACAAAATATATGCAGAGAAAAACAAGGTTGGGTTCACATAGAGTAGCTGTTCACCCTGGACCTGAGACAAAAAAATCAATGTGGTGTGACAATATATCTTGGGAAAAATATATCCTTGATTCCGCATCTGCAAGAAAGTAGTTAGCACCAAACTAATAAAACAGCTTAGTGCAGAGTAGGATAACTGTGTTTGGTGTTATATCAGAAAAGTAGGACGTTAACAAGCCAACAAAAAAAAACCTTATTTCATCACATGTTCTTGTGCAAAAAAAGTCAAAATGTGATATTTCCTAGCTTATAATGATTACAGCTACAAGAAAAAAAACAATGTTTTGCAAAGTTTTTCAAATTATACACAGTTGCAAATTACTTTGCTCCATATTATTTGAACTACTGTCAAACTAAGCGTACTTTCAATGCCTTTAACAAAGAAACCCTTCACACATACGTTTACTTTCACGAAAGCTTCAAAGTGGGCGGCCAAACTTTCTGTTTCAGCCTAGTAGGACAAATGAAGGACAGCCACATTCGTAGAAGTTTCAAAACTAAATGTTATAAAGTTTTTAGTCGGGAAACAACTTTTTTAATTACATCTCACTGTGCCTCTATTAGAACATGTATAGTGAGGGTAATAAACTATTTAGGCCTGGAATTGTATTTTCATGTAAGTGCCAATATATTGATGCATATGCTTCTACCGGCATTTTGGTAATGTTTATTTAAAGAATATGAGTATATGATCAGTTGGGGAGAATATTTTTCTCTGAATGTGTTACCGAGAATATATCAACTTTTATGGTATTCTCAATTATTGCTATAATCTTAAATACGTGTTGTAGAATATGCATCTGTTTTCCTGTTGATTATATCCCTGAAATGAAAATGTAATGATATTTTGAGGGAGCCTGCATCCGGGCATATTTGTAATTTGATGACGAAACAATGCGTCTTTCCTTACTCTTTTTTAATATGTTCATTTCACTTTTAGACTTTTTAGTTAATGTTTCCAAACAATAAATCATGATATATATAGTTCACAGATATATATAATATGTGCTGTCCCCAATTTTGTTCCATCTGCATGTTCAGGAGTTGATGGAATGTGATTAGGGAATACATGTAGGTGATCTAGAAATTTTAGGTCTATATTTTTGCAAATGACATTGCACTTATGGCAGAGTCCCAGAAAGAAATACAAGATATGCTGAACATAGCAGGGGAGTATTGGAATAAATGGAGGTTGGAGCTCAGTAAGGATAAACTGAAGTCAGGACTCCTCGGAAGAAACCACATGGGAATCAAAAATGGAGAACTGCACAGTTCCAAATTCCAGAAGGTAGAGAACAGTTAATCAAAATCGGGGAGGCTGACTAGTATGAATACCTAGGAATGAAGATAAAAGCAACGGGTAAATGCAGGTTAATGTATCAGGTCGAGAAGATTAAGCAGAAAATGGATCATACAAAGGGAATGATAAAAGCTACAGCACTGAACAGTTGCAACCAAGCATACACACCAAGAGTATTACGGGATACAGTTGATATACCAGGAATGATATATGGCTTACATGTGATTTCACTGAGGGAGATATCCAGGGAATTGAGAAAGCATGGAATGAGATGGGGAAATGGATGCTGGGAGCAACACCATGTACAGCAACAGATGCAGTACTGGGAGAGTTGCTATGGAATAAAATCACAGATAGCATTGCCAAAGCTAAGTTAAAGTACTGGGGGTATCTACAGTCAGTGATAACAGGTGGTGCAAAAAAAAATAACGATGAGGTATTCAAGGAAAAAGGAAGACAGGTCAAATACAAAGGTAAATTAGCAAAAAGACGTGAAATAAAGGGATATGATGAGGTAGTTGAACGAAAAATATATAAAGATATAGATAAGAATGTTACAGAGGGGTAGGAAAGAGGACTGGAAAAGAGTAGTTAGGGTTAGGGTTAGGGCAAGAATTAAGGTTAGGGTTAGGGTTAGGGTAGGTGTTAGGGTTAGGGTTAGGGTTTGGGGTTAGGGTTAGGGTTAGGGTTATGGTTAGGGTAAGGGGCCAGATGAAAGTGCCACCCAAATAAATGCCAAAAAGTGCAAAAAATGTGCCATTTTTGGCATTTTTGTCCCTAAGGTTTGGCAAAACGTCGTAAAACGGCATCGAAAATATTATAAGAATTGGCATTTAAGTGGTATTTAGCAGCACATTTGTTGGAGTTGCACGAAAAGCAAAATTGGCATAAAACCGCATTAAAATTGATTCAGCGGCCTTCACATGGGACTGACAGCTGGTGGTTAGTGGCATCCAAATGAAAGTTGCACCTTAATAATGGTTTGCATCAGCCTGTGGAAGCCAACTGAATGTGGCACCACACTTTTAACCCTAACTTTTAGAAACAATGGCAGTTTGGAAGAGTGGCAGGTTGTGGTAAGTGACATCTTGGAGACACCTTCACTGCCAGTCGCATGCAAGAGGAATTGGAAAGCAAACCATAAAATGCCTTCATATGTATGTATAAATAAAACACATTGATATAGGCCACATTGTAGCAGCTTAGCCCTAAAATTAACCATTGGCATCGGGTTAGGGTTAGGGTTAGGGTTAGGGGCCGGATGAAAGTGCCACCCAAATGAATGCCAAAAAGTGCCAAAAATGTGCCATTTTTGGCACTTTTTGGCATTTTTGTCCTGAAATTAACCATTGGCATCGGACAGAGAGTGGCACACTAACCCTAAAATGTAGATCTATAATACATATAGTGGTTTCTTGTGAAAAGCGCCCCCTAAGACCATATAGACCCTAATGGTATCAGAGGGAGTGGCACCCTTACCCTAAAGCAAAACAGTGGCATTTGTGACACAGTAGCAGCCCAACCATAAAATGCGAATAAACATAAAATTAGACAATGAAACCTCATTATAAAGAAACATATTCAGTATAATGACACAAATTTCCATGCGAAAAAGTTTAATTTATTTATTCTCTAACATATTCAGTTATCTAACACATTTTTTAAGGAACAAATGGTATCATTATAACAGGTTTTCACTGTACATAGTGGCACCCATGGCAAGTGGCATCTTGGAGAATATGGAAAGCTAGCTGTAAAATCCTCCTGCATATAATACTGCAGTTTAATTCTTGAGGGTAGACATTAGCTTTTAATTGTCACCGTGGGGTTAGTGGCACCTTGGGGTTAGTATCACCTTTTGTAAGTGGCACCCTCCTGCATATAGCATGGCAGTATTATTCTTGAGGGTAGACATTTGTTCAAAAGTGACATCGTGGTGCTAGTGTCCCCATTATACCCATTTAAGATCAACTAGGGTAAAGATTTCTTTGAAAGGGGCACCGTGGGGATAGTGGTACATTGTGGTTTGTGGCACTTTGTGGTTATTGGCACCTTCCTGCATATAATATTGCAGTTTAATTCTTGAGGGTAGAGATTAGCTTTTAATTAGCACCGTGGGGTTAGGGTCAGGTTTAGGGTTAGGGTTTAGGGGTTAGGGTTAGGGTTAAAGGTTTAGGGTTAGAGTTTAGGGTTAGGGTTAGGTATAAAGATAAATGCGAGCATGATGAAAGCTCCCATGAGGTACTCTATTATCGCCCATCTCAACCTAAGGTTGCAGAGCTAATGTGAGCTCTCATGTCTGTCTGTGTGTCTGAATGTGTCGGAAGCTGTAACCTAAACTACACAGGTCTATATGTATTTTATAGCTTTGAAGATTGACTTGCTTGAATATATTATTGAGATTTGACCTTTGTTTGACCTCTCAATAACCTTGAACTCTTAATATTGAGAATGCAATCACTTTGTAAAAGCCAGACACTGTCTGTTATGTGAAAAATGACATGAAAGAGTTAAAATATAAATATGATTTGTGAATAGTTTTCAAATACTATCTGTTATGTGGAAATGGAAATTGACATGAAGCAGTTAATAAAATGAATATAAATTGTAAAGGATCAGTTCAAACCAGTAGATGAGTCAGGGTAAACTGAGGTAGCCAAGATGGCAGACACAATGGTATTTTATTTGGGAAAATTATAAGTTGGATTTTAAGTGGCCAGAGAAGGCTGCAAACATGCCCCAAATATTCATTAAAACAGTGCGGGTTGAAATGCAAGAAGGATGTTTGTGTGCTCCTGGTCAGTGTTGGATGTGGGTCACCGCATCTCCACTAAAAAACAATAGTATAAGGTTCCGGTGTTGGCCTGCTGTTTGTGCACAGGTCTTATGTAACTTTTAAGCGGACATGTATGTGAATCCTAAAGCAGGACGACAAAGTAACTTTGGGGAAAATGAGTTTTTAAAGCCAGACATGAAAGGAAATGGGATTTTATTCTGTATGCGGCTAGTGAGTGTGAGTTTCCATTGGTTTTGCATGTCGCTTGTATTTTATGTGTAATTTCAATGGAGAGGGTTTGTATAAGCTGCATTTCTAACTGGTTAATGGAATAGCCCCACCCCCCACCCCCATCGTAGTACTCCATGATTATCATTGTGGAGGCTCCCTATTTTGACTTTATGAATTAATCCGCATTATTTATTTGATGAAAACTGTCTGTAAAGAAAAGTTTGGTTTTATTATCTGGGACGAAAGTTGACTAGGTCGTGAACTTGGAGCAGCAATACCAGGACCTGCGTGATCAGGGTGTGACACTTATGCAAGCCCCTCGTGGCGAAGGGAGTAAATATACGTCTTCTATTTCACAAAATTAATTGCCACTTTGTTTTCGGGGTATGAACTTTCAAGACTTATACAACTTGTTGGCTGGGTGCTGCGTCACCCAGCCGGTTAGAACTGGTCAATGTTGGAACAGATAAAAATTATTGTACTGTCGAAATAAAGGATTCCCTGCACAGAACTTGTCGTGAGTGGTTGTATGTAGAGAGAGAGTGGCGGGCAGCACACATGCTCCACAGACACTTATGAACACCAATCTTCTGCGCATGTTAGCCGCGTACCTACAAGCCCAGCATTAATCCTGAAACCTAAAGTTGGAGGTTTACTCCATGTTGGGGTGAGCCCAGGACGTAGAAGTTGCTGTAGGAGGTTTCATTTGGCGAGCGGTTGCCAGGATAGTGGAGTTGGAGCGTGTGTACTGCCCGACAGGGAATCAGCAGGCAGAGACAACCCATTCTTGTTTCTGCGAGTCAGTCAGTGGCTGAAATCACACGGCTGCCGCTGGCAAGGTTCAAGGGCCATGTAATATATCTATGTGAGCATTGCGTTGGAACAAGCGGACTGCTTAGACATTGAAAGTGACTTTTAATCTTACCGGTAAGATCAAGAATTTACTTTTATTTTTGAACTTTGATGGCGACTATAACCATCACACATTTTGGAAAAGTAGCCAAGGTTGAAGACTCTGATTTTATTTGCCTACGCTGTGGTTATTCAACCATCGACTTTATAGATTTCCAGCGCCACCTGTGGATCGAGCTTAGTACCTTAAACCATACTGTAAACTGCTTAAATTCATCATTTTGCACGTGGCAGAATTGTCCTGTTATGTTAGGCCTAATGAGTGGGCTTTGCCAACAAATGGAAAACCAGCATTAATAGTACATTTGCGAACATTGGAACTGTTTTGAGAAATTATGCTCTATTTGTGTAGCCCATGTGGTGAACTCTTTGGCACCTTTGATGAATTGAATTTACACATCCGATCCCAACATTGCGGACAGTTTTATATTTATATTGCCAAGTGCTCGCATTGCGATTTTGAGACTGGGCAGGCGAGCCGAAATCAGGACATTACTAGAATCACACATCTAATCAGAACGCATTTGTCGATAACCAGACACCCAGGTCTGAAACGCTACACCATCCGCAGAATCAGGCTGAGAGCTGTGCGTTCAAGAGCACCATCATCGCGTTTGGCGCAATATTACTGCTGGTGATTTGAGTGACTGAGCCCCTTGATTATTTTGTGGTCCTATAGTAGATAAACTGTGACCATGGACCCAAACCAGTTAGCCGGCCTAATGCAGGGCATCAGTGACCTAGTCACTGGCCTGGATGCCCACCAAGTTCAACACTACACTGCCCAACAAAACCGGTGGCAGGATGAAAAGCGCAAGGACAAACTGAAGGGACTGAGTAAGCAAATAACCCCCTGTGACGGAGAAGTCAGTGCAGAGACCCGTAATTATCTGTATGACATTGAATTACTTCGCCCTCAGTTACAGGGTGACAATGGGGCCATGATTTATATAGTGGGCCGCACGGCTTGTGGTGCTCTGAGGAGGGAAATAGAGCGTTACATAGCAACCCAACAAGTCCCGAGGGATCAGGTTCCATGGAACCAACTTAAGGCTCATATAGAGTGCTCTTTCCTTTCGACGGATGAGCAGGAGAAGCTCCGAGTGAATGTGGAGCAACTGAATCAGCGGGAGGGCGAAACGCTGGCATCCTACAACAGACGGTTTAGGGAGGCAGTGGAGCGGGCCTATCCGGCCCCAAGGTCAGCCGACGCCGACCGTATAGTCCTGCGAAACTACTTAAAGGGTTTAAGGAGCTCTGACTTGGCAAAAAAGGCTAGCTTAGAGCTGCCACAGCAAACCTTAGACGCAGCGCTCACCTTCACCGAAGATATAGAGGCTGGTTTAGAACGCTACCTTGGGCTACAGAGGGATGAACCTATGGATACATCCTCCTTACAGAATGAGCCCTCACCCAACCAGGACGTCGTACAGGAGATCCTCCAGACATTAAAGACAGTAAAGAAGGGCCAGGACAGCTTGGCAACGCGGATCAACAAGCTGGAGAGAGGAGGGCGTCGCCAGGGCATCGCCAGGGCGACAGCTTTAACCAATTCACTGGACCGCGACCCCAGCATCCCCGATCCCACCCTTCGGAACCGCAGCGGCAACCAGGACGAGTGCCCCAAGGCCCCATAGAATGCTACACCTGCGGAGGCCCACACTACGCTGTTGGCTGCCCCCAGCGTCCACCCAGAGGCCCCCGCAGGATTCAACGACCTCGGGCTGAGGACAGACCACAACAGGACCAGGGAAACTAGACCGGGCAGGTGGGGATGTGTCAGGTTCCAGGTGGGGCTTGTCGATTAATATTGGTGGGAGAAAGGTAAGATGTTTAATCGACACTGAAGCCTGCGTGTCCCTCCTGCACAACTGTGTATTCAAAAGACTCTGTAGAGAGACTGGTAGATCAAGACTTTTGAAACCAGCTCCCCCATTATTTAATGTGTCTGGTAGTCCAATTAAGGTGTTTGGAGGGACTGAGGTAAATTTTGGGCAACTCGGTAACTTACCTGTATTAATCGTGGAGGGTATCATTCACCATTGTATTTTAGGTGACGATGCCCTGCTCGCAGGAAAGGCTGTTTTAGACTATGACCGGGCGATGCTGCTGTGGAAGGGCCAGCGATTGAGATTGCAGCCTTATGGGAGACCACCTGTTGTGTCCGGAGTTGAAGATCCTGAGGTATGTAAGTATCCACCAGAGTTGCATCTTTGCAAGGACTCTCCCCCAAGGGGACTGGAGTTCTTTAGTGGTACGGTTAGTCCCGAATATCTAGATGTTATCAGGGACAACCGGGATGTATTTTATAAAGCGGGAAAGCCCTTTGGGCAATGCCCTCTGACAGAAGTGATGATTGATAACGGTGGTCATGCACCGATCAGGCAGCGACTGTATAGGACCCCTTTGGCAAAACGCCAGATTGCGGATGAATGTATTGATGAAATGCTGGAAGACGGAGTTATTGTCCCCAGCAATTCACCTTGGGCGTCCCCTATCTGTTTGGTCCCCAAGTAAGATGGGACAACTCGGTTTTGCGTAGATTATCGCAAATTAAATGAGATCACAGTAAAGGACCGATATCCCCTTCCCCTTATTCAGGACATTTTCGACCAACTAGGTGGGACAACGGTATTTAGTATCTGCGATCTTAAAGCCACGTACAATCAATTGCCCATCGCTGAGCCTGATCGGGACAAGACTGCCTTCATCTGCCATAGGGGATTATATAATTTCACTACAGGGTGCTTTGGTCTCGCTAATATGCCGAGTATTTTCCAGAGGACCATGGAAATGGCCCTGTCAGACTTGCTTGGAAAATGCGTTTGGGTGTTCATAGATGACCTTGTGGTGGCCTCAAAAGATCCTGCGGAACATGCCCGAGATCTAGCGGCCATGTTCCAAAGGCTCGGAGAGGCTAAACTGCAGCTCAAGGCTTCCAAGTGCCATTTGGGGCGAAATGAGATTAAGCTGCTAGGGTACATTACAACCCCAGAGGGAATCCACAGCGACCCAGAAAAGGTGAGGGCCATTATGGAAATGCCACCACCAACCAATGTGAGACAGGTAAGGTCACTTGTGGGAATGGTAAATTACTATTCCAAGACCATCCCTGGGTACAGCAAGGTCAGTGAGCCCTTAGTGAAGTTGACCCGGAAATATCAAACTTTTGAGTGGGGACCTGAACAGCAGCAAGCCTTTTACACCCTCAAGAACCTGCTTATGTCAGGCAAGGTCATGGCCTACCCACAAACCAACAAGCCTTATAAGTTGTTTACAGACGCGTCAGACACGTGCGTAGGTGGAATTTTGGTACAGGATGACAGTAAGGGTGTGGAAAGGGTCATCCAGTACATTTCCCATCAGCTCTCTAGTACCCAGCGCAGGTGGTCCGCCATTGAGAAGGAGGCGTATGCTGTGGTCTACGGCATTGATAAACTCCGTGCCTATCTGTACGGTACTGAGTTTACAGTGTACACTGACCACAAGCCCCTGCATTCTCTCTTCACTAAGGAAATGAGGACTACTAAAATTCAATGCTGGGGAGTGTTTTTGGCAGAATTTGGGGCTAAAATTAAATATATCGAGGGAAAAAGGAACGTCCAGGCTGACATGCTCAGTCGAGTCCCTGCCCCTGTAGAGGTATCCATCATGGACACTGCTGAATGGATTGACCCAGATTCTGTAGGAGGTTCAGCAGCAGGTGAGCGAATTCCCTTAGAAGCTGACCTACTAGAGGCTGAGAAGGTCCGTAAGGGACAACAGGTGGAGTTTACCCCCTTATTCAATGATGCAAAGGCCATGGACTCTGATTATGAGGTCCACGATGGGCTGTTGTACTCCATCAAGCGCCCGACCAACACCTCCCCATGGTACCCACGTCTAGTATTACCTACTGAGTTCCGACCTCGGGTCATGGACCGGTGCCACCGAGATGTGGGCCACATGTCTGCAGGAAAAACCATGAGTAGGGTCAGGGAGGCTTATATATGGCCCGAAATGCGAGGGGACATCGCCCAGTTCATCAAGCGCTGTCCTACCTGTGCAATTACCCAAAAGCGGACGGAAAGGCCCCCCATGAGCGAGATGCCTCTCCCTGCATACCCAATGCAAGTGGTAGGCATGGACCTCATTGGCCCCTTCTTCCCTACTGAGCAAGGCAACAGATATGCCTTAGTGTTAGTCGACCATTTGAGTGGTTGGGCAGAGGCCATCCCCATACCCAATAAAACTTCACAGGCCGTTGAAGATGCCATAGCCAGAGAATTCTTCCCTAGGCACGCTGTTTGTGAGACTATGATTTGCGACAGAGGATTGGAGTTCTCATCCGGTCATTTTAGGTCCTATCTCAAGGACATGGGTGTGGAATTACGTAAGTCTACCCCATATCATCCCGAGACTAATGGCAAGGTTGAGCGATTCAATCGCACCTTTAAGGAGATGATCACCAAATTGGTGAATAATGATGCCCGTGAGTGGCAGAACCAGCTAGCCAATGCCTTAATGGCTTATCGGCATAGCGTGCATAAATCTACAGGGTACACCCCTTTTTACTTGTTATATGGTAGACGTGGCCATCTGCCTCTGACGAAGTGCCTGAATGCCCGGTCCGACGGCGTTAACTTGTCTGGTCGTTTGAGCGATCTGTCTGATGCCATGACCACAGCACGCCAAAACTTGGCAGCCTCTCGTCAGCATAACAGAGATAGGATTAATGCCCGAGCAAATGCGGGTGAACTAAAGCCAGGTGACACAGTAGTCGTGAAGGCCCAAGAGAAAATGACCTTCACGACAGATTGGGACCCCCAGTTTGAGATAACCAGGGTAAGAGGTCCTGTGTGCTGGATCCGACACCAGCAAACAGGCAAGGTGCGGACGGTCAACAGGTCCAAGTTACTGCTGGTAGACCCCAATATCAAGTGGGATAAGGTCAACCCGCGGCCAGTCCGGAATGCCCTTCAGAGTACCCGAATACCCCCGGCTACCTTGCCCCCGAGAACTACCAGTGGGACCCCAGCGGCTCAGGGCCCAATGGGCCCGCCCCCAACAGGCCCACCAGAGGGCCGTTTCCCGGGGCCTGACCCCCCCATGGACCTTGAAGGTGCAGTTGGGGGAGCACCCCAACAGGCCCAGGATGGGGTTAATCAACATGCCGAGGTTCCAGTTCCACTGACCACCCCATCAGATACAGACCATGGCCAAAACTCTAACATGACTCCCTTGGAGCCTCGAGTGCCACGGTCCAACCATAAATATGGGACACGCTCAAATACCCACCGATCTACCCTTCCCGATGACCCCAATATTGCCCCTGACCCCTTTAGTTGTGGAACCAGATTTGAACATGTAGCCAGTGCGCCATACCACCTTGACCATAGGCCTTCCCCAGGAGAGCGATTAGCGAGGAGTGCAAACCAGGTACCCCTCGCCCCAGTGGGTCCAGCCCGAGACCCAGTAGTAACTGGTATGATCCAGCTCAGACCAGATAGGACAGTTCCCATTGGCGCCGGATCTGACCAACCACAGCCAGTGCCCAGCCATAGATATTACACAAGATCCAGGGGCCCGTTGCCTATAAGCTCACCTTCCGCCTCCTCTTCCCCAGTTGTTGCTAAACCCCAAGCTACAGAATGTCCAGATACCGACGAGGCCTCCAAGCGCCAGCGGCTAGCAGCCCTGGAGCTGGATACTACTATGGCTGTTTCCTTTTATTAATCCTAGTGCGCTCTGCCATGCCAATGGTGAAACCTCTCAAGGATGGCTTGTTAATCACTAAAGTGGACCAGCTGCAGGTCCAGTCGGCCGAATGGACTATATTAGTAGTGATCGAACTGCCCACCGAGGCACCACTAATCTTATCAAACGTCATTTCATTGATTAATCCCTTGGAACGTGCCTTCAGGATGAACTCCATTACCTCTGTGGATTACCGTTCCTGGCTGGCGAGACTTCGATTCTTAAAGTCTTACCTTCGGACCCATAAATATGTTTCTTCTACTCCTGCGCGACCTAGGCGTACTCGCCGTGGACTAATGAATGTGTTTGGGGAGATAGGACACACTTTGTTTGGATTAGCCACCGACAGCAGTGTCGAAGAGTGCCGCCAGGCCATCGATAATGTTAGGTCAATGCAGAAGACCATTGTGCACCAAGTCAATCGGTTGACTACTATTCTCAATCAGACACAGCAGACTGTCGGCCTTAATCGTTATAACATAAACAAACTGGCAAGTTTCATCTCTACTTCCTTGGTTCCAAAGCTGAATCTTGCCTTGATGGCTTTGAACAACACTAATATCCGGCTTTCCCTCCTGGAGCGTACCTTATATTTCGAAAGAACCATATCATTATTGGAACAAGTCACTGCTTCTTATATTGGGTCAGTCCGACGACATTCTCGTCAGAAGGCTTCTTTGGAGGTAGGCAGATTGACTGAAGATATCTTACCTCTCCCTCGGTTGCGGGAGGTTTTATCTAATGCAGAGACTAGTAGCGCTTATCCCTTGTCCGAATTACATTGGTATTATCAACACGCGCATGTCTACCCTGTATGGGGAGGCGACACCTTGGTGTATAGGGTAAAACTTCCCTTGGTTGATGGACGTTCATATCACCGCTATCACATTGCTACCTGGCCAGTCCCATACCGGCGTAAGGGTTACACAATCCAGATCATGGTAGACGAACCTGACGTGGGAGTTGACACCCAAACGGGTAACATATTCCATCCTGTCGGTTGTATAGGGTGGAAGCCCATGGTGTGTAGGTCGGGACCTGTGTTCACTACCAGTCGTTGGGGCTGCCCCCGTACTTTAATAGCAGGAAACAAGGAAAAATCAAAAGTATGTCAGGCTGAACTTAAAAAGCAAGGGAATTTGACTCAAATTACAGAAATAAGCTATGGTGAATACGTGTTGGTGACGTGGGGTGAGACTGTAGTTACGAGGTGTACTGGTCGTTCCTCCTCCCGACAAGACGTTGCTGCTGGGACATATTTGGTAACTGTTGCTGCCACATGTGTGACAGCAGGCAAAGGATGGCTTTTAACAGGTCTCATAGAAAGGGTTGGCCATGTATCAGTGGCTGCCTTGCAGGTACCGGTGCTACAGGCAATTAATGTCACTGATGTTGTGCCTGAGCCACAAGCTATTGCACTGCTTAACAAGCCTCATCTCTCTCAAGTGGCTCCCCGGGTTCAGCTACCTCTCGATACACTTTTGGAAATTCCTAAGAGTTTTAACTGGACCCATTATGGTAGCCGAATATCTTTTGGCCAATTATTTGGCATATCTTTAATTATCGTGATCTGTATTGCTGTCGGCTGTCTTTTGTGGAAACATAGAACCCGCCTTCGGGATGGTGCTCAGAAATGGTTAATGAAAACTCCAAATGGGCCCTCTGATGGTTCAGAGGTAAGGGTTGTTGTGCATACCACTGAAGATCATCCGGCCCCTTCTTGTCCCCTGGTGGACAAATGTGATGCCGACACCAATACAGATACTCACTTGTATCCCAATGTGCCTCCGAAGTTCTTTAAATTTACAGCTTCACCCGAAAATGTTTAGGGTACTGATTGTTCCCTCCCTTGGCGCTAGACCGGCCGTCACGTGGCGTTGAGGACCATCTTCCGCTGGGTAGGTGGATGCAGCGCGGTATCCACCGGTGATGGTGCGATTGATCCCTGATTATTTTTTTTTTCTTTTTCCATTTACTTGCTCGATCCTCTATCCTTTGTGAGAGGTGATATTGCATTGCTATGGCTTGGCTCTGAGGTTTTGGTGCAATTACTTTTGCCACGAATGGCGTATGAGTAACATACCTGTAAACTGTGAAGCCACCTTCCTGATGATGAACTGCACAATTGTATTGTTGCAGAGGTATTGTGCATTCAGTGGTACGGTGCTATCATTGTACACTGTCTAGTTATTTTGGCACCTGCCCAGTTGTGCTGTGCAGCGTGCACACCCGAGTGTATTGCGAACTCGGACTGCTCTCGCCAGTCCGCTTAGTATTTTGACCTGCACAAATGTATTGTTGCAGTGCGTATTATGTATTTTGACCAGCACAAGTGTATTGTTGCAGTGGGAATTGTGTTTTGAAACTGCCTGCAGGAACACATTATAGCCTATTAACCTTCATAGGCGAAATGACCTTGCATGACTTTGAATAAGTCTGCGCATTTTTGTACAGTCATATACCCTCTATGTATATATATCTACATATATATTTGCATTTGTAACACACATACAGTTCTTTGCTCTGGGTCATGTTTAATTGACTGGTAGACAGCCTCATAAGCCCCTATGAGGTGTCTTGGTCAAACATCATCCTTAGCTTAGCACTCCCTCAACAAAAGCCATTTGCCACTGAAGACACTCCTGATTAGACACTTGCTTAAGCCCACGAGTTTGTGTATTCTCCTCCAAAAAAGGCACTGGCGAGCTTTTTACTCAGGTTCAGTTTTGGCCCATGTCAAAAACTGGAAACGATGGGACCGGAGTGGCAAATTGTTTTGTTGAGGGGGGGTAACACTTTTTTTTTTTTTTTTTTCAATTTCAATTATATTTTGTATAATTATGTTAAAGGTATCATTCATATACTGCACGTCATTTTCTGAGGTTTAACTGGTAAAGTTTTAAAAACCTCTATTGGTTTTGAAAACTTAAAAGGATAGGACGTATGTAACAGCCAGACACTGTCTGTTATGTGAAAAGTGACATGAAAGAGTTAAAATATAAATATGATTTGTGAATAGTTTTCAAATACTATCTGTTATGTGGAAATGGAAATTGACATGAAGCAGTTAATAATATGAATATAAATTGTAAAGGATCAGTTCAAACCAGTAGAAAAGTCAGGGTAAACTGAGGTAGCCAAGATGGCAGACACAATGGTATTTTATTTGGGAAAATTATAAGTTGGATTTTAAGTGGCCAGAGAAGGCTGCAAACATGCCCCAAATATTCATTAAAACAGTGCGGGTTGAAATGCAAGAAGGATGTTTGTGTGCTCCTGGTCAGTGTTGGATGTGGGTCACCGCATCTCCACTGAAAAACAATGGTAAAAGGTTCCGGTGTTGGCCTGCTGTTTGTGCACAGGTCTTATGTAACTTTTAAGCGGACGTGTATGTGAATCCTAAAGCAGGACGACAAAGTAACTTTGGGGAAAATGAGTTTTTAAAGCTCAGACATGAAAGGAAATGGGATTTTATTCTGTATGCAGCTAGTGAGTGTGAGTTTCCATTGGTTTTGCATGTCGCTTGTATTTTATGTGTTATTTCAATGGAGAGGGTTTGTATAAGCTGCATTTCTAACTGGTTAATGGAATAGACCCCCCCCCCCATCGTAGTACTCCGTAATTATCATTGTGGAGGCTCCCTATTTTGACTTTATGAATTAATCCGCATTATTTATTTGATGAAAACTGTCTGTAAAGAAAAGTTTGGTTTTATTATCTGGGACGAAAGTTGACTAGGTCGTGAACTTGGAGCAGCAATACCAGTACCTGCGTGATCAGGGTGTGACACTTATGCAAGCCCCTTGTGGCGAAGGGAGTAAATATCCGTCTTTTATTTCACAAAATTAATTGCCACTTTGTTTTCGGGGTATGAACTTTCAAGACTTATACAACTTGTTGGCTGGGTGCTGCGTCACCCAGCCGGTTAGAACTGGTCAATGTTGGAACAGATAAAAATTATTGTATTGTCGAAATAAAGGATTCCCTGCACAGAACTTGTCGTGAGTGGTTGTATGTAGAGAGAGAGCGGCGGGCAGCACACATGCTCCACAGACACTTATGAACACCAATCTTCTGCGCATGTTAGCCGCGTACCTACAAGCCCAGCATTAATCCTGAAACCTAAAGTTGGAGGTTTACTCCATGTTGGGGTGAGCCGAGGACGTAGAAGTTGCTGTAGGAGGTTTCAACTTGAAGTTTAATTTTCACCTACATGTGGACCACTGTGGAAGACACAGTGGTAGTTATATTCTAGAACAGCATGTTACTTGAGATTATTTTGAAAGATATTATAGGATGATGAATGAAGGTATTGGAAGTTTTATCAGCCAAGAAAGGTTTATTTCTCAAGTTATCATTAAACTCTGAATGACGGAAGCTTAGAAATGTCCATGTATTACTGCAGTATCAAAGCTAGTAAGCTTGCTCCAAATTCATTAATGAACGTCCATGTATGACTGCAGTATTAAAGCTAGTAAGCTTGCTCCAAATTCATTCATGATAGCTCAACTTAGGTGATAGAGATAATGACAATGGTGAATCAGTCAGTCTCCCCTGAGCACTTAACAATAGAGTTCTTGAAAATTTCTTTAATTATAGCCCATCTGAAGCTGTCACATAATAAAAAAGGGGTTCCATGATCTCGTAGTGCTTTGCAGGAAAACGGTTTCTTTATCATCTTGGACGACAAATCAAGTTGAAAGACAACCCACATATTAAGATCTCCCTTATATAATTAGCTTGTTTGGCTAAAATATGGTGGAGAATATTGTTGATTAGGTCTAAAATGGAAATAAAAGGGGTTTTAAAGCAGCCTTTCTGCTGACACCATCATTATCTTTTGTATCTTTTGCAAAATGTAAAATGGAAAACATTTATAAGTCACTTAAGAAAAGTAAAATGTTCACTCAAAGTTAACATGTTTACTCCAAGGTAACACCTCAAGCGTAAACCAGAGTAACCCTGGGTTACCCCTTAAGGCTACCAAGGGTAACCCCTGGTGACCCCACGTGACCCTTAGGAATACCCAGAGTAACACCAGGGTCACCTGGGGTTAGGGTTAGGGTTAGGGGTTAGGGGTTAGGGGTTAGGGGTACGGTTAGGGTTAATGTTAAGGGTTAGAGTTTAGGCTGAGGGTCAAGGGTTAGGGTTAGTGTATAGGGTTTAGGGTTAGGGTTAGGGTTTTAGGGTTAGGGTTTAGGATTTGGGGTTAGGGTTAGGTTTAGGGTTTAGGGTTAGGGTTAGGGTTACGGTTTAGGGTTTAGAGTTAGGGTTAGGGTTAGGGTTGGGGGTTTAGGGTTAGGGTTTGGGGTTAGGGTTAGGGGTAGGGGTAGGGGTAGGGTTAGGGGTTGGGGTTAGGGTTAGGGTTTAGGGTTAGGTTTAGGGTTTAGGGTTTAGGGTTAGGGTTTAGGGTTAGGGGTTAGGGTTAGGGTTAGGGATAGGGCTATAACTGTGGCCCTATAGGGCCAGTCCAGGGCCAGTCTTTAGGGTTATGTGCTATAAGACTGGCCCTGTGTAGAAATATTTTGCAACAACTTGACTAGGACTAAGGTACATCACTTACGTTAAAAGTTTCCAAATAAATTGGAAATTTCATGTTTGTATATCAGTTTTATTTCTTTAATTTGACAGGTGTAATGTACTTTGTGAAGGGTTTCAAAAGATTATTCTTGTGAATTATTCTAATATTAAATAGTGTACTGGATCAACTTCACTCACTGGAATGCATTTTTGGAGATCTATAGCTGTAATGCCTACTTCCTATGGAAAACGATGCACTTTGTGAGATTAGGAGCTCTAACACTGGCCATCTATAAAATGACTCAATGGAAACCAACCTCCATAAGCATAGTTAAACTTGAAGAAACATGTTTTCAATAAGACACTTTCCTGTAAAACCCCAGAACCATAACACTGGCCCTGTAGGGCCGGTGTTATGGTTGTGATGTTTGTTCGCTTTCGAGGTTTTTTTCCCATATTACACCAAAGTAATCCTTGTACTGTGAAAACTATTCATCTTCAATCGAAACAGTCACTTGAAAATAGCCAAAGTGCCATAGCACTATCCCTAGCCTTGCAGGTCTTACCAGGGATGGGGATAAGATCTCCCCAAAATGCTAAAACTGGCCCCCACAAGGCCAGGGTGAGTGTTATGGCATTTTACAGAATTCCAAACAAGTAGTGCATTATTGGTATTCTCAGAGGGTTTAGAGCTGTAATACTGAGCCCTTTGGAAAGTCTTGTACTTTTGGGGATTGAAAAAAACCCCCTGACCCATCACACTGGCCCTGTCAGGCCATTTTTTTGTGTTTGGGTTTCATGCTTTGGGCGAGTTGTTTTTGATATAACATCAAAATATTGCTTCAACTGCAAAAACATTATTCTATGATACTGGCCTTCTAGCACAATTTATATACACCAGCCTCTATAAGACTATTTAAATTTAAAACATATTTTGTAATAAGATATCTTTAAGAAAAACACATTTGGAAAAAACCCCCAAACCATAACACCGGCCATACACAGGCAGTATTGTGGTTCAGGGGATGGGTTTCCCAAAGATGTCATAAAACTGTTCCACAAAGCCAGGGTTTTTTTTTTTTTTTTTTTTTTTTTGGCACTTTAGAGGTTTTCAAACTGCATTATTTTCATTCTTAGGGGATTGAAAAAAAGAACATTTTTCTGCAATTGAAACCCCCTCCCCAAATGCCATGCCATAACATCAGCCCTGGCTTTGAGGGACTTGTTGTTCAGCATTGATGAAAACCGTGACCCCAGCCCAGGACAAAATAAGGTTACCCCCAAAAGTCATGACGTTATGATATATTTTAAAAAACAACTGAAACACGTTAGAAACCATTTGGTTACAACAAAGGCCCCAAAGGTTAGTTGGTGTTAATGGGAGTAGACTACTACTACTGTTATTTCATAGCAGCCCAATTTATTGTGAGAAATGTATTGATCATAGATTAATTGCACATAGAAAAGTATTGACACGTGTCAATATTATCCAAATATGAAGCAATGGCCATTTGAGTGTACTAATAGTCTCTGATCATAATTGCATCATCTTTGCCTCAACATATTGTAAAGTTTTCACCTGAGAAACTGATAATTAAATCCCAGTGAAGCTTTGATGATATATTGTGAATATCTAATGCCGGTTAGGCTCCATATAAAAACCAAAATGTGCAATAAAGATGTTTGGAAATGTATTCAGATATGGGGAAATACAATGGCAGTGTGATATACAATGTTATTGTAAAATATATTATTGTGAAATAATAATTGAAATCCAATAGTGTTAAATGCGGTTAAAAGATTGTGCACGAACATAACCTATATACTGTTGTAGTTTACATGATAATGTACTTTGTATAATTGAAATTAATTCTTTTCAGAATCAGTTATACAATCAACCAAGTGTAAAATGAAATTGTGTGATCATGAGCATTCTCTAGATATAAATAGGTAAACTTTTCTATCATGTTTGTGAGTGAACTTATTCAACCTGATGTCATTTCCAGTATGAGAATAGAAGGAGGGAAATTTCAAACACACGAAACATATTTCAAGGTTTTAAAATTGAATGGAAAACAAAATCTTGATACAGCATAGAATGAACATGCATATTTAGTTGACGCTGACCTTCTTTGACATGGTCATATCTTCATCTGAATCTGACTCCAACTCCAGAACTTGCACCTTTCTTTTTTTCCTGAATATAATTTCGTCGCCCTCCTCATCGTTCTCTTTCTATGAAATAAGCGAAAATTAAAATTGTCTGTAGTTTTGGAACTAGTTATGACAAGTGATCGTACAACTTTTGCTGACTGGACAGCTAGCAAAGCTTAAAATTGTGTCTGAACAAGAGAACAATATTTTTTCCTCCCCACTGTGTATTTATTTATGTAGGATCCCGAACAGGTATGTAGTTTTCGACTATATGTTATTGATCTACATTTACAATAGCTTGGAATTGAAGTCACTTGAGTTTTGGTGCTAGTTTCATTGCTCTCCCAAGGAGGAAATGTGTAATACAAAAACAAATTGTTTCTATGCGTCTTGTAAAGAATATATTGGAAACCTGGGATAAACGAAATGACCCCTTTCGTGATACATCGCATGACACGTGGTGCATGTAGTTTAAAAGCTAGCCTTTTTTATTGTGAGAGAGCTGTCCTCATGAGAATCAGATTGTAGCAGTTGAATGTTTCTTTTTCTTCCAATAACCCTCTCCTCACCATCCCCACTCTGCGTTAATAAACAAAGACATGAAATGGGTTTTATTTCCAACTAGTTATGCAGGCAAATTTAAGTAGTTCAGTGGCTGGCAAAAGATTGAAAAGTACTGGCTTACTTGTTGCAATTTAAAGAAAATGTCTATTATGCTAATTAAGGATGGCTCAATTATATTCTAATATTACAAACCAGAAAGAGCATCCCAGCAGATCTTCTGTTTGTAGACGATGAACATTAATATATATTAGTATTCAAAACACTGTAAGTTAAAGTATTGGGTCATTCCCACGTACAACGAGAAAGTTTAAAGCATACATATCTCATTTGGTCATTATTGGATAAACCCTGCATGACATATGTAAGCATTATTCTTTTGACTCGATAGCACTTCATACTCCTTACATAAACTAGGTCTTACATTTTTTGATCAGTGAAGTAATAATTATTTATCAGACAGTGTCTGATTAACAGTATTATTATACTGAAAAGAACACGTTGTAGGTCGGTCAAACTGGCCACTGTATCATCAAACTTAACCATTTCTATAATATAATCTCCAATTTTATGAGTACTAATAAAAACATACACTTTCTTCTTCTTTCTCCTTCATGGAAGCATGTTCTTGCTGCGTGTGAACCCAGAAAAGGAACACAATTTTAGAATGTAAATTGAGATTCTTTATCGATAATATATGGAATAAATTATATGGTCATGGCATGGGACAAGCAAGACTGTACTGTATTTTGCATGGCGTCAATCTACTTCACGCACAACAATAACATCATGCACGTGACAGATGTACAACGTTGCACATATCTGACGTAATACACTTATGAGGGTCCATCCATGAATCCAGAATAATTAGGGCAAATTTTATTCTTTGAACAAAATGGTACCACATTCGCAATATTGTCAATACTACACAGGATAAAGTGCATTATATTCTTTGTCAGCGAATTTAGAAGTTTGGACCTTGCAGGAGAATACATCACAAAGTGCATCCTAAAAATCTCATTATTTGGAGTTAAATAGTAATACAAAGTTCCTTGCCAGTGCTTCAGGTACCCCCTGTATATGGTGTAGATAGTTGGTTTGTTTTTCTGAAAAGGGACATGAAGAGATAAGATATTCTGCCAATGATTGGGCCGTTGAACAATTCACATTGTTCATCAACTTCTTCATCATACGTTGTTTTCTGCACAAGTTGTGGTACACAATAACAATGGACAAAATTGACAAAAGGTAAGAGGAAGAATGAATTCAGTTTGCCTGCTTCTCCCTGCGATATTTTAAGAAAATGTTCTGCTATAACGATCAGTTCTGTTATGCGATATATTATTACTCCCTTAGAATTGGATGCTAAAAAGGAAGACCGAAATAAAATACTTAATTCTGCAACAGTAAAGTTTTAAATCCCAAAACATAATAATACTTTACATCTAGGTAAAATAGGAAGGCTGCCTAATGATAAATAGGGTTTTAAAATTGTCAACGTTTTTATGAGTCAGGTCCAGCCAAGTCAAAAATTAGGTCAATCATGTCAAATAGACGATATGAGCCCTATAATTCTTTATAGTGCTGAAAAATTTTTAATGGATCCATAAAAAGGTCGCTCGTATAAAGGCACGGTTTCTATTTAGATTTTCTTTCATTTTAGGGGCTTGTGCAGGGAATTTAGACATTTATTTTCACACTCAGGGTCATTCTTATAACATTAGGGTTATTGATACAATATAGTGAGGAATAAGAAGGGATAAACAAGCTATTTTGCTTCTAGATATCCATTTTAGGGTTCCTAGGGTGGACGAATTAAGACCCCACTGTTATGCCGACCTTCCACTACAAAAAAGGAAGATTGCATAAGCATCTGATGTTAAGCCTACGGAATGACACCCAATTTAGTGATACACTGTTGAAAGTCATTTACAAATAACAATATCTTCTGGTAGGTAGCTATGAAGAAGAGTGAATGAATGCAATTTTGCTTGAATGCATTGTTTCATTATTAAAAGTGGTCATTCGTATGAAGCACACAACGAATATTCATACACACATGATTGACATGGGCAAAGGAATCAAATGTGCAATGTACGGTACCTTAAATATCATGAACAAATATACAGTTCCATGCAAACAAGAGCCATCACGATCAAAGATCATGAACTGTCGGGAAAGTTGTTTCGCAAACCATTTGGATTAATGCAAACTTACATCAAACACTCTCCAATGTGACTATTAACCATGTAACAAAATGTGACGTACCATGAGGTTTACTTTTGTGTACTGTCATGAAAAAATTATTGGCAAAAGTAGTAGATTAATCTAGTTTCATTTATAGAACTCTCATCTTTAAATGACATTTTGTATATTGCTCCATATGTACGAAGTGTAAAATTTAGATAAATACAAATGTGATTAATCTCCACATATTCTTAATACCATTCGTGTTATATTTAAACATCATTCATTTAAAAATTCAAAATTATATTTGCTTTTGTTGACTATACTTGTATCCCTTTTTTCAAATAAAAACTGATCAACCTACACGTTTCTCCTGGAGCCAGGGTATGTCTGGGTCCCTAACCCCATAGTCCCAAAACAGTTGTTCATAAGGTTCAATGACCCTTGCTGCCACCATAGCCAGGTGTGGCTTCTCTTCAATAGTTACTTGGACTAGTCTTTGGGGTTTAACATTTCCACCAATCTTGTGGTTCATGTATTTGGCGCAGTTGTTTCCGTAAAGCCGTGTGGGATCCACCACACATGGTTTCAAATTTAGGCCCCAAGTAGTGTATATAACAAAACACCCTTCCCCATTTTCGGCATACATGGCTTCCCTTTTCTTGATTATTTCTTCATCGAACAAAAGTTCCACAATATATTCAACAATAAAGTCCCATGGCTCTCTCCGCACTGTGGTAAACACACCCCGGCCCTCTGCCGTGTCCCTGATCTGAAGCCCCTCACCATCAGGAGTATGTTGCAAGCCTTGGAGTACCTTTTCCAAAGGTGACAAATGCGCCAAAGGTGCTGCAAAATATGCAACACTTCATTATACAATACTACATGAACTTTCTGTTGATATGAAATTGCACACAAGTTCCATTAAACTGATTGAAAAGGAAAAATTTCGCTTCATATGTTAGAAGACATTAACTACACCCTTGTATATAATAATATGAGGTCATTCTGTGTCAAATTTATAGTCCAAAAGCCGGGCCAAGTGGATATCCGTTCAAATACTGAGGTTTCTTATAATTATTACAGGACCATCTGAACAGTCTGCAATTATGTCAGTATGATGTTGCATCATGTCATGTCGTGTCATATCTTATCACATCACAGCAATCCAGGTGCCATTTATTTATTTATTTATTTATTTATTTATTTATTTATTTATTGTTCATCAAATATGTGTAATATCCTTAAGAGCAGGTATTATATCATCAAAACGTTCCAGCAACAACTGATCGATTTATATTAACTTTTTCAGCAGGTGCTGATTGTGAGGGGGGACCAGCTTAAAAATTACTATCTTGGCATAGTACGACATTTGCGTAATCCAACATTCAAAAGATACATTTACTTGGTATTTGCGACACTGTTTATCTCTCTTATCGCATTTTTGTTCATTACAGAAATTACTTCATTTTGATCACGTTTATGAGGCTATATCCTTCATGGGTTGACAGGCAATTGTCACGGAGAAATATTTCTTGCCAATCCGTGAAGAATGTAACCTCAAGAACGCAATTCAACTCCAATTCAATATTTATATACTCTTTCTACCTTTGATGCACCGATTGATACAAAAGAGCATGTTTTGTTTTGTACCCTTACAGGGTGCATCTTAAATTTAGTGAAGAGGGGGTAAGGTGGGTAGAGGAACCAAAGCATAACAGCCGGCCCTGAACGTTTTCACTGGCCAGAACATGCTTTGAACATGAACGGCAGCACAGAGAGGAAATGGGAAGCAATACACATTGCTTTGGAATGCTGAGTGCACACGCAATGTGTTTGGTCGTTTTGACGACCTTGTGCACGAGGAATCGATTACCTGTACCGGAAAATAGACTGCGTGTGCAATTGCTATCGCTTCAATGCTGTGACCCAAACCAAATCAAATTATATATATATATATATATATACATATACACATATATATATATATATATATATATATATATATATATATATATATATATATATATATATATATATATATATATACATATATATAATATGACTAACTTGCTCTCAGTTTATAGAGTCAAGTTACTAGTCGAATTTGAAAAATGTTACTACCTCAGTGGTCTTCTTCCACATGAATCACTCAAAATTACAGCAAGCTTTAATTTATGTGATGATTTCCACTGCAACACATCCATTGCATTGTCAAAACTCATAAGAATATCCTTACATAGAACATGATGTAGAAAGGTATGTGCAGTTTTACACAAAATAAAATTTACCAATATTTTAATGCTATGTAATTTAAAAGTGAAATATGACCAGAACCAATCATATTGGAATGACTGCAAACAACGGTGAAACAGATATATGCGCAAATAAACATAAAAAATGAAATTGACACGAAAAAGCAACAGCATCACCTCATTCCAATGGTAGCAAATCGACTTTTCATAAACGTGCCACTAACTTTAAAACTGCATATCATAACAAAATTTTAATGATTTTGCAAAACAATCTGTTATGTATACCTTTGTCAATTGAGCGTGGGCCCAACATCCTCAAAAGAAGCATATATAAGATTTGGTAATAATAAGCCATAAATGTTCCAACTCCCACCTGTCCACAGAGTTTGCAAATATATCTAATGGCCAAGTCTTCGTGTGCAAATTGTTCACTGTTACATGCTTGCCTAATTGTACTTAAAATCTGGTTATGAAAAATTACGTATAGATAACATTTTTTTTTACGTAAATGCCAATGACTTTCATTCTTTTCTGACATACCTAAGTACACATTTACTGCAGAACATGGTCATGCAGTTAAGTGTGGCACATGCGGGTAAGTGACACGCACAGACACACACATTGTAGTACAATACATGCAGATGAATAAGTGATAATTCTAAAAACAAACACCTAAGTGCAACACATGTACATGCAGTTAAGTGACACGCATACACACAAACACACAGGTGCATCGCATGCAGTTAAGTGACACTCATGCACACTAACACTTGCAACACAATGAAAGAAGTAACAGTCAATATACACTCAAACGCAGGGCTGAGTGCAACACTAATACATGCAATCGTGAAGTTAAGTTAGAGAACAGCTTAGACAGTTTTTACAAGTGCAACAGATGAAGGAATTAGCAGTGGCATTGCACACAAAGAACCACCGGTGACAATCCATGCCTTAATTAAGCTTAGACGTTACTGTTTGCTATTCCATTCAAATATTTGCAAACAGAAACACACAGGTGCATTGATTAGTAACGTAAAGTTAAGGCTACAAAAGGATGAGCCTACCTGATACAAGTATTCTTTCTTGCAGATCCCCAATATCGCACACAACCTAGAATGATAATAATTCTTCTCATAAAAATCCACTTATAGCCTTTACATGAGAAGATTCAATATAAAAGGCCCATGGGCCTTATCCTCTGCTGACATTGCCGTGATGAAATGTCATAGATGGCACCACTAGGACTTTATGCAAAATAGCTTGAAGTTTTGCTGGAATAATGAATTTATACACGTTTCCACATATTTTGCCTCATAATTCCAAAATACTATAAGTGGCGCCACCCGTATCAAACCAATTCCAGGTTTTGACCCTCCCTACAAAGTTTTATTGGGGACAAAGGCCACAGGCTACAGGTCCAAGCCACACGGTAAGCTTCCCTGCCCCATTTAAAGGTAAGAAACCTGTGTACAACTTTAGATATAATATACTTATTTTTTCCCAATTACGACCAATAGTCTTTGATATAGTATAGCACAAAAATACTCAACCGGTAGGTGGCGTTGTAAACCTCCAGGTGGCTACTAGGGACGCCACCCAATTGGCACTATATCAGAAAATGTTCAGTTCTACGAGTAGCACAAGTATGCCAAATCTCATTATTTCTATCCAAAATCCGACCAACGTGTAGAAAAATTAAGCTCCAATTACGACCAAAAGTAACTGACATATCATAGCATTTGTGAAAGAAGTCAACCGCTAGGTGGCGTTGTGAGCCTCCAGATGGCCAATAGGGTGCACTTCTCAAATGGGTCTATATCAGAAAATGGTCAGCACTTCAAGTAGTGCAGGTATGCCAAGCTTCATTACCCGTCTAAGATGTACAAACCGACCAATGTGTAGGCAGAGTAGGCCCAATTATGATCAAAATTCATTGTTGTATTATAGCACAGAAATTACTTAACCACTAGGTGGCGAAATGATACTTCAGGTGGCCAATAGGAGGGGCTACTCAATTTGCACTATCTCAGAAAATGTTTTGCTCTTCAAGTAATAAAGTATGCCAGGTCTCATTATATCTATCCAAAATCCGAACAACATGGAGGCAAAAGAAGTTCCAATTACGAATAAAAGTTATTGATACATTAAAGCACTTGTAGACAGTACTTAACGCTAGGTGGCGTTGTGAGGCTTCAGATGGCCACTAGAGTGCGCTACTCAACTAACACTATATTAGAAAATGGTCAAGTAGTGCAAGCATGCAGTGTTTCATTACGTCTCTCCCAAATGCACAATTAGACCTAAGCGTAGGCAAAGTAGCTCCTGTCATGACCGAAAGTCATTGATATATTATTGCATAGAAATTATTAAGCCCATAAGTTATGAGCCTCCAGGTGGCCGATAGGGACGCTGCTCAATTGGCGCTTTATCGCAAAAATGTTTCGCTCATCAAGTAGCACAAGTAAGAAAGGTTTCATTATTTGTATCCAAAATCCGACCAACGTGTAGACAAAATAAGTTCCAGTTATAACCAAAAGTAACTGATACATTATAACGCACTTTTAGAAAATACTCAACCACTAGGTGATGTTGGAGCCTGTAGGTGGCCACCAGGGGGGCGCTACACAATCCTCAATATATTAGAAAATAGTAAGCAATTCAAGAAATACAGGTACAAGTTTTATTACTTCTATCTGAAATATACAATCTGACCAACGTGTAGGCAGAGTAGCTCCAATACGACCAAATATCATTGACATATTATATTACAGAAATTACTCAACCACTAGGTGCCGTTGTGAGCCTCCAGAGCGCCAATAGGGGGCACTACTTAATTGGCACTTTATCAAAACAGGTTTGGCTCTTCGAGTAGTACAGGTATACCAAGTTTTATTATTTCAATCCAAAATCTGACCAACGTGTAGGCAAAGTAGTTCCAATTACGACCAAACGGCATTGATAAAATATAGCACAGAAAGTATTTAACCACTAGCTGACGTTGTGACCCTCCATGTGGCTACTAGGGGGCGCTACTTAATTGACACTATATTACAAAATGTTCAACTCTTCAAGTAGTACAAGTATGCCAAGTTTCTTTACCTCTATCCAAATTACACTATCCGATCAGCGTGCAAGCAAAGTAGTTCCAATTATGACAAAAAGTTATTGATACACTATATCACAGAAAATACTGACCCGCTAGGTGGCGTTGTGAGCCCCCGGTGGCCACTAAGGGCCGCTAGTCAATTGGCTCTACATCAGAAAATGTAGTGCTCTTCAAGTAGTACAAGTATGCTAAGTTTCGTTACTTCTATTTAAAATGCATGATCTGACCTTTTTTCGTGCTTATAGACTGTACTAAAGTGTCTGCCCCTCATGTAGATTAATATATGCTCCCTTATACCAGATTGACATGTTTTATCGCCCATATTTGTTTGTTTGTTTGTTTGTCTTTTTAAAGGCATTGGACCATATAAATCTAGTTAAATACTATTTCAGTGCATGCTTTAAACTATTTAGGAGCAACATGTATGTGAACAATATCTTTTCTAACTCCAATCGTGCATTAGAAACGTAATAAAAAAAGAGAACTTACGAATTCACCTGCCAGTTCCAATTGGCGCCAATAGCAGAGGAAGAGAAGTGAATAATGGCTAATAGGGAGCATCATAATAATTTTAAAAAAAACCAAATTGCTCCTTGCTACTAACAAATAATTGAAATGAATTATTCAGTGGAAGAGCTTCCAAACGGTATACTTCTTTCATTTAAGGACAGAATAGTTACAAAGTTACAGGCAAAACTAACTTGACTGGTCATGTGACAAAATGGCCGCCAGAACATATTTTTCTATTAATTTAGCTAATTTCTGCAACATTTCACAAAATATGAGGTGTTCTTTTTTTTTTTTTTTTTTTTTACTATTTTTTCGAGCAGAATTTAAAGAGACTATACGCTTCTGCTGAAAATAAGCGAAAAACATGGTTTCAGGGCTAGAATTGGGTTTTTTTTTGCTATTTTTAGTGAAGAATTCAACAATATTGCGCCCCTGTCATGACACCAAGCAAAAATATAGACTGCAAATACACTCAGGGTCGGTCTCCTATTCTTTTAGGGTTTGAAGCAGAATGGGTTATAAATGTCAGGTTTTATTTGTATTTTGTGAAGTCTTACAAAAATAAGAAAACCCCATGGCAAGGACACCGACCCTGAGGGTCGGTCTCCTAGCCATGGGGTTTTCTAGCACTAGGGAAACCGTAACAATAAAATAATTATTGAAAAGGATCAAAAAGGTAATAAAAAAATAGGCAAAATTGTTATTTAATTATGAGTAATATTTAGGGCCAGTTTTATGGCTCTGGGGAGGGCCAGTTTTATATACCACTGTAATTTTGGGACAAATTCTCAATGTATGGACAAAATTTTCATTGGCAAAATTATTCCTTAGAGTGTAGAAAAAAAAACCGGCATACAATAGGGATTATAAAATGTACAAAAACCCCAAAACCCGAAAACCCCAGAAAGACCACAACGCTGGCCATTCTAGGGCCAGCTTTATACTTTATACAAATACTTCAACTTCTCTTGACACCGTGCTAATTTTTAGCCTCTATCTCAAATTTTAGCACCACCACCGCCCCCCCCCCCCAAAAAAAACCAATTTAAAATTACATCAGGACTATTAAACTTTCCCTGTCGGGTAAGTGTTATGACGCTGGGGTTTTCACAGAAAAAAAATTTAGTGCAGCAAAATTGAAATTTAATTATGGGGTATGTTTGGGTTGAATATGGCAAAAAAAAAATACTGGCCCTGTAGGGCCAGAATTATGGCTCTGAGGAGGGCCAGTTTTATATACCACTGTAATGGTGGGGTAAATTCTCACAATATGGACAAAATTTTCATTGGCGAAAATATTCCTTAGGATGTACAAAAAAAAAGGTATACAATAGGGACCATAATAAATTACAAAAACCCCAAAACCCCAAACAACCCCAAAAAAGACCATAACACTGGCCCTATAAGGCCATTCTAGGGCGTTTTATATTTTACACTCCACAAGGGTTAATTACAAAAATGACTCCATTTTTTTACACCATACTAATCCTTATCCTCTATCTCAAATTTAAGCACACCCCCCCCCCCCCCAAAAAAAAAAAAAACTAAAAAACCCCAAGTCATGGTTAGGGTTAATTCCCACATGATATTAAAAAAACAGAAAAGCGACTTTCAGAGTGCAGGGAAATTTTTTTATCCAAAATGACAAAAAAAATTAATGGCCTGCAGTGCCATAATACGGGCCCTGGAGAGCCAGGGCCGGTATTATGGCACTTTAGGGTTTTCCGACAGGATACTTTTAAATGAGAAAAGTGCTTTTCACAGTGCAAGAGATATTCTGGCGCAATGTGAGAAAAAAAATATCCGTAGAACCATAATACTGGCCCCATAGGGCCGGTTTGATATACCACGTGGTTTTTGGAGGGTTAAACAAAACAATGGATTTTTGCTTTTTAGTGAAAAATCTCCTGGGGTGGTATAAAAAAAATGGTATAACATTTAGGTCATCATAAAAAAGATGAACCCAACCCCCCCCCCCCCCAAAAGACCATAAAACTGACCCTATGTGGCTGGTCTTGGGTCGGTCTCCTATTCAATGCCCTATGGGCGTAACAGGAAAAATTACTCCCATGTTTTACACCATTTTAATCCTTAGGGTCCATCTCAAATTTTGACACACACACACCCCAAAACACACCAATCGCAATTTATGGTTAGGGTCAATTCCACATGATATTTAAAAAAGCAGAAAAGCTACTTTCAGAGTGCAGGGAACTTTGTTATCCAAAATGACAAAAAAACACTAAAATGCCGCACTGCCATAATACAGGCCCCGGAGAGGCAGGGCCGGTATTATGGCACTTTAAGGTTTCCAACAGGATACTTTTTAATGAGAAAAGTGAGTTTCAGAGTGCAGGGAAGTTTTTGCTCTAATATGAGAAAAAATAAAATTGCCCCAGTGCCATAATACCGGCCCTTTAGGGCCAGGGCCGGTTTTATGGCTGCAGGGTTAATTTGCGGTTTTCTTATAGAAAATCTCTTATTGCAGGAAAATGTTTTTTTACAGTGCAAGAGATATTCTGGTGCAATATGAGAAATAAAATATCCGTAGAACCAGAACATTGGCCCGACAAGGCCGGTTTAATATACCACTTGGTTTTTGGGGGTTAAACGAAAAAAGGAGGGATATTTTGTTTTTTTGTGAAAATTCTCCTTGGGTGGTATAAAAAAAATTGGTATAACATTGAGATCATCAAAAAAAGATGAACCCAAAACCCCCAAATAACCCCCCAAACACCATAAAACTGGCCCTATGTGGCTGGTCTAGGGCCGGTCTCCTATTCAATGCCCTATGGGGGAAACAGAAAAATTACTCCCATTTTCTACACCATGTTAATCCTTAGGGTCCATCTCAAATTTTGGCACCCCCCCCCAAAAAAAAAAACACAAACCGCAAGTTATGGTTAGGGTTAATTCCCACATGATATTTTAAAAGGCAGAAAAGGTACTTTCAGAGTGCAGGGAACTTTGTTATCCAAAATGACAAAAAACATTAAAAGGCCGCAGTGCCATAATCCCGGCCCTAGAGAGGCAGGGTCGGTATAATGGCACTTTAAGGTTTCTGACAGGATACTTTTTAATGAGAAAAGTGAGTTTCAGAGTGCAGGGAAGTTTTGCTTTAATATGAGAAAAAATGAAATTGCCTCAGTGCCATAGTACCGGCCCTATAGGGCCCGGGTCGGTTTTATGGCTGCAGGGTTAATTTGCAGTTTTCTAATAGAAAATCTTTTATTGCAGAAACAAGTTTTTCACAGTGCAAGAGATATTCTGGTGCAATATGAGAAAAAAATATCCGTAGAACTATAACACTGGCCCCACAGGGCCAGTTTGATATACCACTTGTTTTTTTGGGGGGGGGGTTAAACAAAAAAAGGAGAAATTTAGTTTTTGTGAAAATTCTCCTTTAGTGGTATAAAAAAAAATTGGTATAACATTGAGATCATCAACAAAGATAAACCCAAAACCCCCAAATAACCCCAAAAAAACCATAAAACTGGCCCTAAAGGGCTGGTCTAGGGCGGGTCTCCTATTCAATGCCCCATAGGGGTAACAGAAAAATTGCGTACCATTTTTATTCACTATGTTAATCCTTAGGGTCCATCTGAAATTTTGGCACACCTCTTAAAAACCCCCAAACCCAGAAACTCCAAATAACGGCTAGGGTTGCTTCGCATATAAAATTTAAAGAGCAGAAAAGCAACTTTCAGAGTGCAGGGATTTTTTTTTTATCCAAAATGACAAAAAAATAATAAATGGCCGCAGTGCCATAATATCGGCCCTGGAGAGCCGGGGCCAGTATTATGGCACTTAAGGGTTTTCCGACAGGATACTTTTTAACGAGAAACGTGAGTTTCAGAGTGCAGGGAATTTTTTGCTCCAATTCGACAAAAAATAAAATTTCCCAAGCGCCATAATACCGGCCCTTTAGGGCCAGGGCCGGTTTTATGGCCGCAGGGAAATTTGCGTTTTTTTAATAGAAAATTTTTTTTTTGCAGAAAAATGTTTTTCACAGTGCAAGAGATATTGTGGTGCAATATGAGAAAAAAAATATCCGTAGAACCATA